>CM052142.1:629351-687381 GCA_028454255.1 Halictus ligatus | reverse complement strand
GTTTCGTTTTTACAGATTTTTTGCTGCTTTCGGCCATTTGGCATCACTATGCACTGTGCCTTTGTTCTCAGTATCTCGAACCCTCTCAAGTGGCTGTTCCGGACCCCAAGCGTATGTATAACCGGGGAAAAACCGCCAGGCTTGCCGGATAGTGAGGCATGCATTGGGCTTCTAACGCGGAGTTGCGGATTCGCGGCGGCCGCGTTGTCGTTATCACTCTGTGATAATAGACAGCGTTATCTTCGAAACGTCTTCACCAGTCTTCACAGTGGGAAGCCGCAACAATTAGGAAATGCAAGTAACATCAAAATCCGGGCGGAAACCCGCGTAGAAACACGTCGCATAGAGAGCGAAGGCGAACTCGCCCGCTGCCGGGTTCGACGCGAGAAAAGTTTGTACGAGAGGAAAATCGCAGGCGTATCAAGCATCTGCCGCAGCGAAATTGTACACTGGCTGCTATCGGCTGCAACTGACCGTTGCCGACCTATACCGGCAGCTACTTACTTTTACGTTCTAATTAAACACCTGAGAAGAGTAACCTTGTCTCAAACTTTGTTGTGAGAACCTTTTTCGCCACGGGGAACGCCCTGCGCTATCCCACGTAGAATCCTGCGTCCGAACGCGAATTATCCAGAACTTGGTGCGGTTCTCGTAGATTCGACTTCACGGGTTCGCAAGGAATTGTTTGTGCGACGCCTCCGGGTGTCTGGCGCCCGATTTGGAAGATTGAAACAGTTTATTCCGGATGGACCGCGTATCGCGCGGCCCGGTCTTTGAGCTTGTAAATACCCGATGTCGCTAAAAAGTAAGCGACGTGACAAATATGTGTTTGCTTTTCACAACCATTTTTTTAATGTATCTTTGCTTCGGCGTATTTGCCAGATAGTGTTTCTCTGTTACATCCGATCCACTCGTCGCGAATTGCAACAACGACGAAGAACGTGCCGAAACCTTGGCGCGGAAATTTAAGTTATACACACGATTTATAACTGCACGGCAGTGGTACCGTGAGCCTTTCCAAAATCATACTAATTTTTATGGCCACCGTAGGGACCTCAACGGTCATAATAAAACGCTCGAACACAACGGTAAACTGCGACCGGCTGAGTGGTTGTAAATCACGACATCGACAAGACGAGACAAGTCGAAACTAAACTCTCGACAATTTCCCACCCTAAGGACACGAAATAGACACACCCACGACCAATGATGAAATACAATCCCCCCCCCCCCCACCCAAAACCGTAACTGACCAATCCATAAAAAACCGAGTTGACGTAAATTAAAACACGACGAGAACGAACGAGAACGCTACATCACGACACGTCCGGACCCTTTTAAGAACACTCGATCCAGCGAACCAGTTTCTTGTACGACGAAAGTTCTCGACGCGAATATATTATTAATAAATCGTTGTTGTAAAAACTGTTGTGCTGTGTGTATTCCTCCGATCGGGACAAGGACCCATCCCATTCACGCAAAACCCTTCCGTGTGTTGCGGCAACGTAACGCTCTCCTATGAAGATAAATAAAAAAGGCTTCTAATAATAATCCTACATTAATTATTTTATTCAAAAATCGTAAAAATACACTGAATCTGTCATACTTGGTCAGTTTAGTATCTGAAAAAAGTCACAAATTATTACATAAAATTTGCGCTCATCAATTGGACAATTTATTTGAAAATTATTTATTTTTTAATACATATATACTTATATAAATAATAAAATCTGTACTATTTGCGTTTAACAATAATTTATATTTTTATATTTTGTCTATAGCAAATAAAACTTGTGTAAGTCTTGTAGTAAGCAAAGACTTTTTATTAACAATTTATTTAAAATTTATTATATGTTTTCACGTGCAAAAAATACATACAAAATTTTAAAAATCTGAAAAAAAAAATTATATTCGTCCACTTGGGATTGAATCCGAGGTCTACCGTGTATAAAGCCTGGTACATTACCGCCATGTAATCTAGCTACTTCGTAACGATTATAAATAAAACTTAATTTAAAGTAATAGCGAATCTTTAATTAGAAATATTTAAAAAGACTATTGAGTGTTGGTCCATATAATTATATATCTCCAGAAATTGGAGGACAAAATCTATAAATGTGCAAAATTAGATCCAAATCGGTAACCCGAAGGTCTTGCGCTCTCCTTGAAAAGTATAAAGATAGTGTAAAATTATAGAATAGTATAAAACAGTGATACCCAACATTCTTTAAGATAAGTCTCAGGTATCTAAACGTCGTCCTTTCAGTACTCGTTTGGGGCGAGGGAAGAGAAAAAATCTACTGGCGACAAATCTGGCGAATATGGTGGTTGTGAGACGACAGGAAAGGAATTTCATGCTAGAAACTCCTTGATGTCGTTTTCTTCAGATTAAAACAGAACTTTATGTACGTTCTCTACTCGTGGAAATCACTTATCTTAAAGAAACGCCGAAGGTACAACCCACGCTTTACGGTGACGAACAATTACTATATAGACAACTAATAAGTACGCAACCGATCGCTACGAAACTTGGCACGCATATAGGGAAACAATCGAAGATTATATGCTGCGAATTTAATTTTTTTCTGTCGCTCCTAACACCATCCGTACCAGAAGTTTCCGAATTTTTTGAACGCACCTTGTACATAGAAGCCGCTATGTTACTTAAACTACAATATATACTGTTGTCACTGCTGAAAATAAATACAATATTTTAAAAACATGGAGTTACAAAATTTTTAATTTTTGGTGATAACAATTTTTAAACCCATTAGTGGTTAATTATACTATTCTGGTTTTGTGAGCACAGGTAGTATTCTAATAGTTTTATAATTCTTTTGTAACATAACCTCCTACAGTATGGACACTATGGACTTAAAGCGTAGAATAAAAATATTCGCACTATACATTTCATATAATTTCAAAAGATATTAGCTTTAATGTTCACTTTTCAAAATATTCATCATTCCACATATTTTCGTTGATCGTATTATAAAAAGTGTCGACACGAGTAAACGTAAACAAAATGATATACATAGGGACCCAATAATAAAAATATATTTCCTAAGCAATATGTAAAAAGAAAAAACTGTTTGGTGTATTTAAGTAACACATACATAAGTACAAATAAAATTACATTAGTTGAACTTACAGTTTTTTATTTCATACTTTCAAAAATCTTTTGGTAAATTTTAGCTTCTAATTATACTTGTAATTATACAGTTTTTGAATTAACTTCTTTCTATAATAATAACCGAGACTTTTGAAAAATTATTTTTTATTTTCATATTTTATACTCTATAATGTACAATTTCTCCAAATATAGTACATAAATTATTTTAATTAATTTTAGCATATAATTGCTATGTTTGACCAAAGCATTATTGGTGTATGCTTCTTTGTCTGTCTAGCAGTTATTTTTAACTGTTCATTACATCACATTGAAGAAGGTCATGTTGGCGTATACTTCAGGGTATGTTTTAAATTGTTGCAATATTTTAAATTTATATTGATGTTCTATAATATTTATGTACATATAGTAACTACATTTTACAGGGAGGTGCATTATTGCCTCAAGTTAGTAATCCAGGGTTTCATATGATGATTCCGTTATTAACTAAATACCGATCTGTTCAAGTTACATTGCAAACAGATGAGGTAAAAAACGTACCATGTGGTACTAGTGGTGGTGTGATGATCTTCTTTGATCGAATAGAAGTTGTAAATATATTGGATGCAAACAGCGGTAAGAATTTTATAAACTTTGTACTATATTGAATTGAATTGTTGAAGCTAATTTATAAAGTATTTTTACACATTAATCAGTTTCTCCTTTGTATAGTTTACAATATTGTGAGGAACTTCACAGCAGATTATGACCAGACATTAATATTTAACAAGATACATCATGAATTGAACCAATTTTGTTCTGTGCACACATTACATGAAGTATACATAGATTTATTTGACCAGATAGATGAAAATTTAAAAACTGCTCTGCAAAAAGATTTAAATGATTTAGCACCTGGCTTAAGTATTCATGCTGTTAGAGTTACAAAACCTAAAATTCCAGAAACTATAAGAAAAAATTATGAATTAATGTGAGTATAAATATGATTTAATGGTTGCACATAAGAGTAAAATATTATTAAAAATTTTGTTTCTGTGTAAATTCTTTCAGGGAGGGTGAAAAAACAAAATTATTAATAGCTACACAACATCAGAAAGTAGTAGAGAAAGATGCAGAAACTGACAGGAAGAAAGCTCTGATTGAAGCAGAAAAACAGGCCCAAGTTTCGAAAATTCAATACAATCAAAATATTATGGAAAAAGAATCTCTTCGGCAAATAGTTGAAATTGAAAATGCAATACACCTGGCAAAACAAAAGAGTCTTTCCGATGCAGAATATTACAAAATAAAAATGCAGGCTGAGGCAAACAAGTTTCTTCTTACTTCAGAGTATTTAGATTTGAAGAAATATGAAGCACTATCGCAGAATGCAAAACTTTATTTTGTTCAAGATACACCAAAGATGTTTGTGTATGAAAAAGGTTTAAATGATCCTACAGTTCATTCCAGTGTAGACACGAAGGAATCGTAACTGTAGAGTTAAACCTTTACAATGATAAATTACAAAGTACAGTGGGACCCCGGACTTACATACTAATTGGTTCCCGAGTGAGTGAGTTAGGTCGGGGTACACAGGATAAACACGTACAGTCGAGGTGGAAAGTAAAATAACGACTGGTGTATGCACGCCAATGAATATGACACATCTTTAATGTTTAATAATACTAATATATGTTTTACTAATATATTTGTTTATTTACTTACAACTTCTGAATAAAAACAATACAATAATTTGATTTCATTCATCATATTCATGTACTTAGGTATCATGAATCGTTAACTTACTTTTCGACTCGACTGAACATTTATCAGATTAGGAGATACATTTTATTTCAAATATACAAAGATAATAGAATAGATCACGTTTAAAATTTATACATATATAGTTGTCAGATATAATATTATATTATATAAAAACAATCAAGTATCATGTTACGTAGAAACGACGTAACTCGGGACCCCGCTGTACTGTATTCGCTCTAAAAGTGAAAAAAATCTCCAAAAATGAACAAATTTTATTCCCACTACTACGGGGTTATTTCTTGAACATTCGATCGTGCCACAATGTAAAACGATTCGAAGTTTAGCATTAGTGAGATAATTCTAAAATTATTCTTAATTATTTAATTATTATTGTTATTATTATTATTATTAATTATTTCTTCAAACAAATTTCACCAATGTCTTTGTGAGATTCCTTCGATTAGATTTACTTATTTAATAACAAAAGTTAAAGACATAACGAAGAACAGCGTGCGATTAAAACAGTAATGCAAACACAAACCTTTTTTTATTTTTGCTTGTTTCTCTATGGAACTTTTAGTAATATATTTGTGAGATTTTTCTGATTAAAACGAATTTAAAAATGACAGTGTTTGGACATTGTTTAAACTCAGTATCTCTTTTTTTTTACTCGCTTTGTTCACTGTATGGCATGCTACAAATAACGTTGTCCCTACACAGCACCATGGTTTGTTTATTCCCGGAGCAAATATGTACTGTGTTTTCACCTAAAAGTGATCGTTCATTGATGTTAGAAATACAATATTATCGACAAATTTTCCAAATTTTTTACTATTTTACTATTTCAGCGTGCCAACGAAATTTGTATTAATTTTTCAAAGAATGAAATATAATTTATTCATTTCTATTTTTCATTATGTTAATTAGAATTTTCCAACAAAAATATTGTTTAACAATACTGTAATAAATAAAACTTAAAACACAATTCATTTTGTCTTTTTTTTTTCTAAACTATTGACTCGTAACATACGGACCTCTTCAAAGGTTTTTAAAACATAGTGGGTGCGCAGTTTAAGCTTTAGACGGACCTCGTGACAATCTGTCAAAACTGTTGACTCAAAACTAGCACGCTGTTGTTGATGTTTAAGATTCATAAATTATTTACACAGTTGTAAGTTATATCAATCTTCACTAGCACCAAAATTGAAAGATGACAGCGGTAAGTTGTGAAATTGTATGTATCAAACTTTTTAACTATTTCGTATTCTATGTATTTTAAGGTTATATGTAAATAATTTAAACAAGTTTCAAGACATCTGCAATTGTTTTTGTATAGGTAAAGTCATACTTACTACAAAATAAAATACTTAGAAATACAGTTATAATATTATTTGTTATAGCAACTGACATACTTTTTATAATTATTGCAGGAATTGAAAAAGTTTCTATACGGTCTTCTAAGTAGCGTTGAAGGACTTCATAGTATATTAATAACAGATAGAGATGGTGTTCCCGTTGTATCAGTAGCTGATAAACAAGCACCAGAAATGGCTATGAGAGCAAGTTTTTTGTCAACATTTGGAATGGCAACGGATCAAGGAAGTAAATTGGGACTTGGAAAAAATAAAACTATCATATGCATGTACAGTAGTTATCAGGTAATTTAGTTTATAGAGATTCTTATAAAATATTATCTTTCTATTTTTATATAAAAGTAGTCAAAAATTACATAGAATATTTTATTAATTAATAATTATATAATATGTGTATGGTTCATAAATATATATAACTTAACTTTTTATGTCATACATTATTTAATTTGCAGGTGGTTCAAATGAACAAGTTACCATTAGTCATTAGTTTTATTGCTAGTCATAACTGTAACACAGGTCATATTCTGTCTCTGGAGAATAAGATCGATCCAATTTTAAGTAATTTGAAAAATGCAGTAGTGGAAGCTTGATGGTTACCTGTTGTGCATTATGGGTGATGAATACTGAAAATTCACTGTTAAATGTAGTAGATACATTTCTAATGAAGACAATGTTACTATATACATATATATCATTTTTCTTATGTAAAGAGAAATTTGATTTTCTATTCTATCTTTAAACTATCTATTTAACCTTTTGCATTCCAAGCAATAAGACTATATGTTGGTAATTAACTCCAATGTGGGCAGCGCATCTGACATCTTAGTAGTGCAAAGGGTTAAAAGGAAGAAATTAATATACATTTTGCATAAACAGATATAAATGTAGTCAAAGGGATAGTCATTACAAAATTTTATGATAATAGAATATGATTTCTATTATATGTCTGCAGCATTTTGATACTTTCTATATATGATATGTATATGTATATATATTTAAGACAAAATTATTCACATTTTATAACTGTATATATTTACTACGAAATATATGTAAAAAGTAATACTAAAATATATCATTGTCATTATATTATTGAATATTAAATTATATATCAAACTGCAATTGATATCTTTGTACTGTAGACATGAAAAAGAACGCAAATTACAATTCATATACTAATGGCTTATTCTCTAACCCATTGAGAATATTTTGTGCAGCAGCAATTGACATATCACGTCGTGTCTTCTTTGTAGCACTGCCCAAATGAGGTATGATCACTGCAATATATATTTGTATGTATACATATTTTGCTATATATTTCTATTAATACTGATTAAGTACATAGTGAAATATAATGTGTAATAAAAGCTTAGAATCGTAAATTATAATTTGTGTCAATATAATACGATATTATGTATAATATTAATGGAAGGAAATACTTATTTTAATCTTTGTATATTCGTTGCATTAAATGTTTTCATATTATTTATTGCATATGGTAATACTAACCAGCATTGGGTAGTTTAAGAAGTTCATGATCTGGAGGCAGTGGTTCTGGATCTGAAACATCAAGACCAGCAGCGAAAATTGTTCCAGTCCGTAACGCCGTAACTAATGCATCTGTATTCACAACTTTGCCACGACCAATGTTTACGAATACAGCGTTCTTCTTCATTTTACCAAAAGTATAATCATTAAATAATCCTCGTGTTTCATTATTCAATGGCACAGCAACGATAACAAAGTCACTTTGCTCAAGCAGTTCATCAAGTGATACGAAGTGAGCACCTAGCTGATCACCTACACATATGAAATAACACTTAGTAGAAATAGTCTAATGAAAATCTCTTACATTCTGATAAATACCTGCTTTCTTACGGGAATGGCCAGTATAAATGAAACGGCCGACATCAAACCCTTTCAATCTTTTGACAATAGCCTGTCCAATACTACCCAATCCAACAATACCAACCGTTGATCCTTGTAAGTCTTGACCAAGTAACCACTGAAGATTATGTTCCACTTCTCCCCTAATTTAACAACAATTTTACATGTATAAATATTAATATTTCATTTTATGGTAACTACATATATTTGAAATATTAATACATATTATGATTTTTACAAGTATAAAAACTAGAAACTAAATGAAGAAAAAAAGCTTTAATTGCTCTTTCTCATTGTAGTATTACAGTGAACAAAATAGAAAAAAGTAATTGTTGTAATAATCATATGCATATATTTTATAATGTTCGATTCTGAACTCTCTAATTAAGTAATAAAGTAATCTGAAACGAAATTAGTTATTATTTTCAAGTCTATATAATCTAAAAATGTTTTTATAAGTTAAAAAAGAATTTAATCTTACAATTAGTGTTTAACAGAAATTAAATTAATTGATTTTTGTTGTAATTTTCTTATATGACTAAATTAAAAAATATGCAATCTAAAAAAATTATATTATCATACATTTCTACTTCCCGAGACATATCAGAAAATATGTTTTTTTTTATCTCTAACTTT
Organism: Halictus ligatus; assembly: GCA_028454255.1. NCBI lineage: Eukaryota > Metazoa > Arthropoda > Insecta > Hymenoptera > Halictidae > Halictus > Halictus ligatus. The sequence continues at coordinate 678,615 of CM052142.1, read as the reverse complement.
GAGGTACTCTAATCTCTAACTGCATCTCCATATTTTCACCTCCTAGACATAAACCATTACATATACATTTCATTAAGATAAGGGATAATTATAAACATATATTAATTAAATACGCGTATTTAGAAAAGGGTACTCCTCTCCGATTTTGACGACCTTAAAATACGTTGTCAGTGACATAATTCCGAACAACTTTTTCCCATACGTAACCGCCGCACAGTCTTAGTTTTCGAGATGCATAATCGCAAGAAGGTACGGTAAGACATTGGACTCCCTCCCCCTCCTCGACACGTGACATACGTCATTCTATTTGTTTTGACATACTGAACATGAAATGTACTTGTCAATTTTGGCGCAAATCAATAGTTTTAGAGATATTAGCGAAAAAATATCGCTACTACTACATGAATCCTGCATGTACCTACACGTCCGTGACGACGCGCCGCGACGTGTATGCAGCATAGGTCCCCCTCTTTTCTACCGTCCATCCATGATGCGTCGCGTCAGAGACGCGTACACGTAGCGTATGAGGCATGATTTCATTCTGCCAACGATGCGTCGTGTCAGAGACGCATACGCGACAAAATGTCGTTTGCTGTACGCTTCGGTGCTGCAACCAATGTAAAATAATAGACGTCTGTCCACAAAGCGTCATCGTCGCGTAATCGTCGCTACATGCAGTCGTCATTGCGCTTAGTGTATGATCGGCTATACACGAAGCTTAGAGCAAACTTTGCAAAAATGCAAATATGTGACAGTGTATAAGCGATGAAAGAAGAATTTTAATAACATTAAGGTAAGTGAAGAAAATGTAGTTATTTATAAGATAATACACATGCAGGGCATTAAGGGAAAAGGGACAAATGTGGTACCAAGTTACGTTTTAATAATATTATTTCTGTAATGTGTTTGTACATGTTGTCAAACATTTGCAGTAGAGTGGCTCTTACTTTCGACTTTTAAATTTTGTTTATGACCCCCCCCCCCCCCCTCCCAAGTTTTGTTCCAAATAATAAAAATTTGAAAACTGAAGAGTATTTTTATTATTTTTTATCAATAAATATTAACGAAAAATGTGAATTCTTTTAATTTGCGAAGCTTACTTTCTTTTAATTGCACATTATTTTGCAGGAAATTGCACATATTTCTTTTATTATAAGTTAAAGAAATTGTCAGTTTCCACTTTATCAAGGCTAAAGGACTTATAAAGAGAACTACGTTTCGCAAAGCCCTCTAACATGATCCCCTAAATAAATATGAGCAAATACGTAGGAAGGTACCTCTGAAAAGCCGAGCGAGGCAATATTTATATTTCATTATTCAACTTATTTTGTAAATAATTTCCACCAGTGTCTTCGGCTAGAATAAATTATTGATACTGTTATCGATAAATATCGATGATATTGATACCAATTCTTTTATATATCGATAATATAGTTAAGGTATCGGGTTTTCCGTCCACTGTGCGATAATATAGATACATTTAGTACGCCTGGTGTACGACACTGTCGTACGCTAGGCGTCATAACGAATATTGCTTCGTGGGCAGGTTTGCATTGTTTTACATTAGCCGCGATGTTTTGTCACCTAGGTACGCATTGCGTAGATACAAATTCAATTTTCTGTACACTTTCGTGTAACGACAAGGCGACCTTGACGTTACTATTGCTAATGATTGTGAATTGTTCCTTTATTCGCTATATTATTGTTTAATTTCTGTTAATTGTTCCTTTATTAGTTAATATTGTTGTTTAATTTATGTTAATTGCTCCTTTACTATTTCATATTCTTGTTTAATTTCGATAGAAAGCAAAGATGTGTGAAATGACATGTTTTGTACAACTGATTGAAAAATACCCCTGTTTATATAATCACACATTATCCGACTATTCAAGAAAAGATATTACGGAAAAAGCGTGGAATGAAGTGGCGAATGAAATTAAATGGCGTGGTAAATATTATTATAGAAAAGCACATCCTGTTGCTAAATATATGAGAACGAAATAGTATTTATTCGGTATTAGTACTAACATTACTTTTTGTAGTTGCCGATTGTAAAGAAAAATGGAGGAATATTAGAAACGGTTTTGTGAGGAGTTTAAAACCAGCGGCAAGTGGTTCTTCCGCGAGGCAAAGAAGGCAATACTATTTGCACGATGTTATGCAATTTGTCCTCCCGTTTGTGAAACCGATAACACATATTGAAAAATATGGAAAGATTGCAACACGACCAAATGAAGAAGTCCAACAAACGGAAGATCGAGATGATACTACGATAGACACAACAGACGATATGGATAGAGAAATCCAAAATGAAAACACAAGTCGTAGAAAAAAATTAAAATTTAATGAAATGGATGAAATGTTTATAAAGTATTTAGAAAGAAAAACAAAAAATTCGACCGAGGACCATCGGAAAATGTTTTTATTGAGTTTGCTCCCCGATTTACACAAATTAACGGACAGTGAGATGCGGGAATTTAAAATGAAAACGCTAATGTCAATTGATGAAATTCTAAGCCGCCCTCGTCAAGAAGTTTCTCACCCATATCCCTTTTCACCCACTTCTGAACCAATTACACACATACACCCCCTTTCACCAACATCTTCAATTTCACAGGAATCCTCCACTCCTCCGTCAACCTATACTTTGCATACGTTGACAACAAAGTGTACAAATACATTAAATAAATAATATTGTTAAAAAATAACTTGATATCACATTTGTCACTTTGCCCTTAATGCCCTGCTTGTGTATGATCTTATAAATAAGTACATTTTCTTCATTTACCTTAATGTTATTAAAATTCTTTCTTCATCGCTTACACAATGTCGCATATTTGTATTTTGCTTTTGTATTTTCCAACCATGTTCTTATATAATAGCAGATAAGTTATTTACCTTACGCTGTGTTTGCTTGATACTTTACCACATCGTTTGCGCAAATAGTAAAAAAATAAACGTGCTTTTATAATCATATTATACCAAATTTTTCAAGAAACAATGCTACAGGAAAGGCACGGTATCGAATAGCTGTCAACATACCAAGTGTGTATTCTATGTTCTTTCATTCTGAGTTCTCCTGACCCCGAATTTGGAAATTTCTGAATTCGTACATGCTTTCAAACAACAATTTGGTAGATTCCATAATTCTAAATATTTGACCATTATTTGTTCCCACTTTTCCGTACTAGGAACGGGCATATACGTTTCTTCTAATGAATAATCGCGTCCTCCTCATCACTCGACATCTTTACAGTGAGTCCGGGTTATAAATTGTCGAGCATTCTCAATTAGCCGACATCGAATTATCCCTTCCATCGCGTGAGGGGCCACGGAGCTCGAGAACCGCCGCAGAGTGGTGCCAAATGACCAAAAAGCGGAAAAAATCCGTAAAAACGAAACTATCCAACGAATTCGTTTGAAAATTTGTGGAGACATTGCTACAAGTACAACGCTTATTTGGCAAAAATTTTTTTGTAAAACGTTGATAACATTAAGTAATATGGGCTAATCGAAAATCTCTGTTTTCTGCCCATTTTTTATTTATGGAAGCATACAACAAATACTTTAATAGATTTTGGTCTGGAACTAATCGTTTTGGCAAGGTGTAATATTGATCTAACTTTGTGCAAAAAATCATGAGACCCTTCGAGACCCTTTCGCCACAATTTCAGTTTAAATATCAACTTTCAGAATTTCCAAGAGTAAATCGTGTGGAAGTTACGATTATTTGATGTTCCAGGTGAAATTTTTTAGGAATATTTCTAATTAATAAAGAAAAATGTGAAGTGTATATGATTTATTAATTTTTTATGTAAGATAAAAAATATTTAATAACAATATTTTTTATCTTACATAAATTATTTTTATAGCCTTCATTGGAGCGCTACCAAAAAATACGTGTTGCATTTTTGCGACAGTGGTCCAGTGAACGAAAACTTTATTTATTTAAAATAAAAAAATTGTTATTAAATATTTTTTTATATGTCTGAATGTCACATTTTTTTTTATTATCTGATATGTATCCCTTGAAAGTTGATATTGCGGCGAAAAGGTCTCGAAGGGTCTCATGATTTTTTGCACAAGGTTAGATCAATATTACACCTTGCCAAAACGATTAGTTCCAGATCGAAGCTATTTAAAGGACTTTTTGTATTCTTCCATAAATAAAAAATGAGCGTAACGCAAAGGGGCTTCAGGTTAATCCATATTACTTAATGTTAAACAACTTTTTTTGGAAAATTTTTTTGCCAGTTAATAGTTGAAGCCATTTGCAATAACCTATATGTTTTGAGACCGATGTTTAAGTATCCAATTATAGACGGAGTAATTACATAAGTATCGCACTGAAACCTGATGAATTCTCAGGTGCGAAGAAATGGTTATTTACCATGCGTATATCTCCGTAAAAATTTTTTTTTCAAAATCTGACTTTGGCACATCATGCACACACTATTTTGCTATACAAGAATAATTTTTTTTATAAAAATCGAAAATTTATAAAATGGATTTTTTGCCGCCTTGGCACCACTGTGCGCCGCCACCGAGGAGTGTAAACATGACACGGATAGGGTAAATCGGTGTAAGACCAAGAGACCAATACTAATCGAATAAGAGAACTTCTTTATTTTTATTATTATTTTATGGGACTTCGACCAACAGATTCGTGGCATTTTTCTAATGAAAATGATACCAAATGTGATATAATGCCGATGATATTTACTTGTGTAATGGACGATGAAAATTATTTTCTATTACAATTGCATTAACGGAAAATTATTGTAAATGCGATCCAAATTGTATCATGTTTAGTATCATTTTAATCAGAGAAATTCAACAAATATATTGGTGAAAGCCTCGTAAAAAAATAATTGATAATAACAAAGTTTAAGTTTTGATTTAAAGTCCTGAGCTCACGTCAGTCTTTCATTTTTCCCGAACGCTTCGACTCTTCGCGTCTCTTTCTTTCCAATACGCTGTCCTTTTTTTGCGACCGAAACTTTAATCGTTCATTGCACAAGTAATTATCGTCGGAATCATATCATAATTGGTTTCATCTTCAACTTGGTTTCGTCATCATCAAAAAAATGCCACGAATATATTGGTGAAAGTCCCATAATAAAATAATTTGCTGTCCTTTTCTACATTCGGAAATTCATCAAAGAATACTGCTCCGAGCACGACAAGACCCGAGCTGATGACACATAACACGGATTCACTGTACTTGTCTTTCGTAACTGATGTGAGTTTGTTCTACGCTTCGTCTATACAGGGTCAATAAATATCTTTGTTTACAGCATCTAGCTAATAGCCAGCAAACAGATACTGCCATTACCTACTTAAGAAGTTACAAATTTATAATATAATTTCTAATGTTTTGTAACAGTAAATAACATATTGTGATATGAAAGAGAATTGACAGAGGAAGCGTTTTGCCTGCAGCAGCCATACGTGCCCATCACTGCTGTAATCGATCGCGGCATCGTACGCTAGGAACAATGACGACTGCATATAGCGACGATTAAGCGATGATTACGCGACGATGACATTACGATGACGCTTCGTGGATTATTTTACTATTACTATTATTTTACATTGGTTGCAGCACCGAAGCGTACAGCAAGCGACATCTTGTCGCGTACGCGTCTCTGATGCCTAATTGTCACTTTTGGCGTAAATGAATACATTTCAAGATATTCGCAAAAAACTACCGCTACTACTACATGAATCCTGCGTATATATACCTACGCTTCTGTGACGGCGCGCCGCACAGTGGTGCCGAGGCAGCAAACAATCCATTTTATAAATTTGCGACTTTTATACAACAAAATTAGGCTGAATTTGGGACCCCCCCCAACCTTGCTTTCGATACGTGACCTACGCTATTCTATTCGTTTTAACATGCTGCACACGAAATATACTTGAATTTTGGGCGCAAATGAACAGTTTTAGAGATATTCGCGGAAAACTACCGCTACTACTACGCGCGCAACGTGTGTGCAGCATTAGGCCCTCTTCTTTTCTATTCCTCAGCACGATGGCCAGCAAACAACGTATATAACGGACGAACTTGTTAAAAAGGTATTTTCTGTATAAAATATAGAGAGGTCAGGAATAGTGTTGGTTTGTGTTAGTTTATGTTCGAACGAGCGAAGCGAGCGACCAAACGTTACGATTCTCACATTAAACAATATAACACTTTATTATAGAATTTGTTAATAAGTGGAACCAGTGTTGGGCTGGGTTAGTTTTTTTTTTTTTCAAGCGACCGAAGCAAGCGGGCAATGTGTCTATATTCTATATAAAAAATACCTTTTTAACCTGTTATACACGTTGGCGCTCTGTCACAGTTATACGTCGCCTAGACTTCTAAATTAGCCGACGTCGAAATACAATACTCAGGATTCACTTAGTAGTAGTTTTTCACGAATATCTCGAAAACTATTCATTTGCGCCAAAAATGACAACTACATTTCGTGTTCAACATGTCAAAATGAATAGAATGACGTATCTAATGTGTCGAAAGGAGGGGGGGGGGGGGGGTTCCAAAGTTCAGCCAAAAGTCGTGTTTTGGAGCGGGGGAAGGGCCCCTGCACCCCCTTCCAAAAACACCTAATCCAGACCTAACCAAATTCATTTAAAATGGAATCGTGTTCTAAGCGACACCTACAGCTATTTTTGCAAGAATTGGCGGCAAAAATAGTATATGTGGGTTTTAGGAAGTTGTCAAAAAATTTGTCAAAAATATGGGAAAAATTATAAAATTCTATTTTCAGCCATTACAATTTGAAGGTTACAGGAAAACCGTTAAAAAGAATGGTCAGACGTTATTTACTGCTGCCCTCGTTTTAAATGTCGTTGAATACATATAAGTGTATCGACATTAGGAGTTCAATAACTGCCGATGTTGTGGCTCAACGGTTTTTTTAGTTTTGCTTTTTTTGGCGCCGAATACACGCTTGAAGCAAAAACACGATAAAATGATACAGTTGGAACATTTGTATCATTTATTTTTGTCACAGAATTAGAGCACCCTTGCAACAACATTGACGCAGTTTTTGCATCAAATTCCTTGATATTAATGAATGTTGATAGTTAATGTTAACGTTAACAGTATATGACATATGTATTCTCACTGCCAATAGTTCGCATTCTATCCGCTAGCGGTACTGCACTCATCACGCGTTTATACAAGGAAAGTAAGACAGCCCAGATAACATATGTGAAGCTCATCAAAATCGGTGGGGATTTTGCTAGATGGTTACCATAATATTGAAAAATTACTTCATTATTACTTACCGTTCAAGTTTTAAACGCCCTTCGTGTGTTCGTCTTGCTGCGTTCAAAGTTAATAGTACTGCAATTTCAGCAACTGCAGCAGACAAAACCATAGGCGTATTTCCCACTTTGATTCCTCTTCGTTTAATTTCAGGAACGTCCAAATGGTCGTAACCAGCCGACATGGTGGAAATGACTTTCAATGTTGGACCTGTTCATTAAAAACGTCGACATGAATTTGTTGTAGAAATTCTGACTTGTTAAATTCTACATTCTAAACTTACGTTTTTCTATTTATTAATTATTTTTAAAATTATTGAAGTATTAGAAAATTTTGGAAGTATTATTACGTTAGTTATGTAATAAAGTGAGAGTAGACTATGGTGACTAATAAAATTTCTTTCAAATGTTGATCTAATAGTAGGTTTTATCTGTACCTGCAATATTAAGAAATTCACTGTTTACATTATAGTGCTTCGCTATAAAGACTGCATCGTGGCCTGGAAGGGCTTGTAACACGTCTTCGCGCAAAGTATTCACGTTACCGTGAATTATCGTAACGTCGCACCTACATGAACGAAAAGCGTAATTAAATATTTATTTATTAACATATTGACAATAGATTTACGAAACCCGTCAAAATTACGAATTCAAAATTTCTTAATTTACAATTATTAAGATTGTAACAGTACATTCATGGCAAATTATTTAATAACTTTATTGCTTTGGATATATATTATAATAAAAATCGCTGAAAATATAGATTAATACATACTTGTCTTTTTTATAAAGTTATATAAGATAGTCACTTCTAATGTTCCGTAAGTCCAGACTTTATAAATAATTCTCCATAAATGTATTGTTATAACCTAATTAATTTTTAGCACTAAAGTGACATATCATGTGGGGAAAATTGTACTAACTAAAAGTGAAATACTATTTTTTACTTTAAAATTAGAATTGCATTTTATAGCGCATAAATACAATAACTAATTATACATAATATACGGGGACTTAATACCGGTATTACATCGTACCGGTGATCCATAATTGGTACAACAATAGTGATATTAGCCCAAAGCTACCGAAACGGGTATAGGTATCGAAAACCGAAATAAAGTACCGGTGTTTTATTCAGTTTTTCTATTATAGAAGCTAAGTTAACCGTTTCGACAAGAAATATCTCGCATGATTTAAAAATAATGTGTATTATTAAAAATTTTAGTAAAGGTGACATAAGTGAATTTTATTAACACTAATTAATTTAATTAAATATAATTATTGATAAGAACAAAGTTCGCATCGATATTAATAAAATTTAATCGCAACATTGCATTCTTTTCCGCTTATGAACACATTATACATATGATTTTAGTTTCTGTATGATGTTCATAAATATAAGTATAACATATGTATGTATGTACATCGGTCTCGTTATCTAAAAATATTGTGAAAATTGTAATACAATTTTAAAACAACTAAGAAAATAACTGATACATACATATAGGGAAATATATCTGTATTTCGGTATTCCGGTTTCTATAAAGGTTACGAAACTATAATCTAAAAATGCTAACACTAATTTACAGCGCATAAACCGTGAATATTAAATTTATAATTACTTCCATTTACGTTTCTTAATCATAAAAAATTTAACTATTTCTTACACTCTATGTAAATATACTTACTTTGTGCGAAGCAGGTCTATGCCTTCTGATGGCACATCACTGCTAGTAACCAGTACTCGTGGTTTCATCGTGGCTCTGCTGCACACTGTTGCAATTGCAAAACCATTCGTAACTGTTATACTTGTGAAATTTCCCGCATTATATAACAGCAGTATCAGATTGTGTGCGCACGCGTGATTCAACGAGAAGATAATGAAACTTGAAAGTTGTAAACACAGTACTCACGACCCGAGACACCCGGCGCACAGTGTGTAAAGACGCCCAAAAGCTGGTCATAGGACAATTTTTCGAAGTAACGAATATTGTTCATCTGAGTTATGGTGTCATTAAGTAATAGGTCAAAGTATAAGGATTTTCTTCATTCGAACACTGTGAACTGGAATGCTTATTTCTTCATATTATGATAGATCTGTACACTCTGGAGTATAATTTTGTTATTAAAAAATGGTTCCTTGATGGTTAAATAATGCAAATTCAATGTTAGAATAATTTTTGTGACCATGGACGAGAATGTATATAGGTTAAAATGTACGTTTTCATAAAGAAAAATCATTTTATCCCACTTTCATCTTAAATAACAAAAAAGAAACATAAAAACACATGCTCGTTTTGTACGGGAAGAATTTATGAACATGTCTGAAACAATATTCTAAAAGAAAATCTTGCGTATGTTTGCGCCAAGAAAAGAAATTAATGTTTCAGTTTTAAATGCAAGACGGCAGGCTATCAATACGATTGTGTACTTGCTAACGGATATATTGTACAAATAATAGTACTGGAGTCTAATTTCTATATATTTAACAATATATGTATAATAATAATTTGATTACTTTTTTAAATAAAAATTGACAAATCGGTATCGACATATAAATATTTTTAAATTAAGAATTCCATGTTGCTATCGAAAAGGCATCCTCAACCTATTAAATAAGACCTATTCAAAAGCCTATTCAACCTATTCAAAATGCAACTGCACTTTTTTTAAACTGGAAATCTAGATTTTTTACTGCACCAATCGATGCAGTTTGTTGTGCTCTACACAAACGTACTAATATACTTATGCTCTAAACTTATTCGTTAAGAAGTTATCGAAGCTAAAAGTTCTCTCAGTTTTTGCAGTCGGTCGGCAACCGTTCTGAAGTACTTACGTTACAACAAGTGTTCGAATGGTTCTCCATCGCACTCCAAGAACTTTTCCATCGGTTTCTAGATGTTGCGCAACAGATTCCTTATGTCCCTTTCCGTAATCTTGGATATTTCGTGCTGTATGCATTGTCGGAGTTCCTCGAGATTACTGATGGGACGCGAATACACCCTATCTTTCAGATATCTCCATAAAAAGAAGTCAAGGGGTGTGAGGTCCGGTTATCGCGGTGGCCATAAGATCGGGCCTCGTGTACCAATCCATTTCCCTTCATAAGTTTTGTTCAAATGTCTGGCAACTATCTGTGAGTTGTGTGTTGGGGCACCGTCTTGTTCGAAGAACCTCATGTTTTGCCGTTCACTTAGAGGAATATCTGTATTGACTAACAGAACTGGTAGGTCGGATTGCAGAAAGTTCAGGTACTTTTGACCGGTCAATGTTTCGTTAAAAAAATGTGGGCCGATAATCCATTTATCAAAAATTCTGCACCAAACGTTCACGCTGTATCGTATCTGGTTATTTGTGTTTCTCCTGAGAGGCGGATTTCCAACTGACCATGTATTCAATTCAGTAAACTTTGAGCTTCGATAACTTCTTAGCGAATAAGTTTAGGGCATAAGTATATTAGTACTTTTATGTAGAGCATAACAAACTGCATCGATTGGTGTATTAAAAAATGTAGGTTTCCATTTAAAAAAGAAGTGCAGTTGCATTTTTCTGATACACCGATGCACAAAAGTGCATACAATTAGTTTGATATTATGCACCGTCTGATGGCATTCAACTTTTTCTTATAACATTTTCCCCTGTTTCCAACTGTTTAGGAGGTACAGCCTGTTCCAGTTGCGTGGGACATCCTGTATAGGATGAGTTTCGTAACGTGTCGGTCTCGAAATAACTCGTAAGTTATTTATTGTACGAAAAAATGTTTTGAACAAAAGTTGCATGGTTTTCTGGGGAACATACAGTGCTGTAATTTGTTTTTTACTACTTTGCTTTTTTATCGAGATACGAGGGTTACCTTCAGTTTTTTAAATTGAATGTCTAATATTTTTTCTCAAATTCGAAAAAATTATGAAATTCTGCCTAAAAAAGTAGTGTACAAAGTGGGATTTAAAGGTAATAATTACTGAGATATTTTCAAATTAATAATCTTCTATTAACAAATACGCTCGGTCAACGTGTTCCGTAACACGACTTTGTTTGCGACGGTAGACCATGTTTATAAACATGTTCCCGGTTAGATGTTAGAAATCATGGACACGAAATGCCTATTTAGTATTTTTGTAAACGGTAAAATCGTATTGAGGAAGATGCTACATTTATTATTACGATGTTCAGTAACAGTGCAAAATATGATATGATAATTGTTTCTGGTGCGTGTGAAGAAAATGCCATAGGAGCAAAGATCTTGTACCAGGCTAAGTATCCTGATCGAAACCAGCCATCGCGTTTTACCTTTTTAAGGCTTATAAAAGACTCAAAGAACATGAAAATTTTAACGTACAGAAACGTAAAATTTATCATAAAATTTAAATAAATTAATGGCATCGTATTTCTACCTTAGCAGCTATCATCTATAATTCGCACATCAGTACACAGCAGATTTCGGGTGGTATAGGCATTAATCAAAGAAGTGTTGTGCGTATTCTTCATACAAAGAACTTTCGTCTGTATTACTTGGCAGTACATCAAAAACTTCATAGATAAGACTTCGAAAAACGCGTGCAGTTCTGTGGATGGTTTTGGCACCAGATGCAAGATTCAAATGGTACGTTTGTACAGACTGTTTTATGGACTGATGAAGCCACATTTACAAATTGTGGAGATGTGAATACAAGAAATTATTGCATTATTGGGCAACAGAGAAATGTGAATGTTTGGTGCGATAGGATTGGTCATCACATCATTGAACCGTACTTCATTGACAGATTATGTTTAATACGTCAAATAATGCGGTACCAACATGATGGCTGCCCAGCACATTATGTTCGGTAATCGCGGCAAGTAGAATATTTCCTAATCGTTGGATCGAACGTGGCAGTAATATTGGTTGGCCACCTCGGTCACTAAATATAACGCCGCTCTATTGTTTACTTTGGGAAACATTAAAAAATGAAGTTTGTCGCGAGCCATCAACGACTGATTATTATTGCTGCATGTGCTGAAACAACTACAGAAATACTGGAAGAAATTCTTCACTCACTGCTAATTCGATTACAAGTGCTCTAACTGCAACGCACATCACTTTGGCTTGAAATAAAACCTGTTTTAAAAATATCTCAGTAATTATGCATTTTAAGTCTTACTTTGTATACTACCTTTTTACGCAGAATTTAATCATTTTTCCGAATTTAAGAGAAAATATTAGACGTTCGATTTAAAAAACTGAAGGTGACTCTCATATCTCGATGAAAAAGCAAGGTAATAAAAAACAGATTGGAGCACTGTATGCCTCCAGAAAGAACAAGATTTTTTATTAATATAAATAAATAACTTATGAGTTATTTGAGATTGTCACGTTACGAAACTCACCCTGTATAAAGTATGTTTGAGATACAAGGTCTATACCATAAGTATACATATGTGTATGGTCCAAGGCTGCAACGAAGACACGAGACATCCAGAGTCCAGAGACATCAACGAACGCGACGAAGGTGCGTGCTCACATGTACCGCATGTACAAAAATTGAATTTTTTTTAAACTCAGCCTTGGATAGGAAAATATTATATTATATTTAAATATTATAGTTTTTATCTTATCTTTTCATAAGGAATGCTCTGGTGTTCTGATGTTCACTACGTGTTATTCGGCCGGATCCTGTATAATGTTGAATACGTTTTTACGAACACAATTACGTGTACAGTAACAAATTGGAAGTCATCCACTAGGAACTAACTGCAAAGGTCTTATGTGTATGTAGAAATTCTACTATATAACTCTAACCGATTTTCAAGATTTTCACACACTTGACAATTTTTTTATATGTAAACGGTTGAGGAAACAGAGGGATAATGAAATCATCTATCGATAATTCCATTAGCTAGGAATTCGAATTTTTATGCACACCTAGCGTCAAATATTATAGAAATATTATAGTTAAATATTATAGAAATTATTTAGAATGAGAACATTCAATGTGTTACATTACGTTTTTTTTTTTTCAAAATTACGTTCCCGTCGTAACTGACCATGTGCGCGGCTTATGGCATAAGTCCCGTCGATGGTGGAACGTACGAGGGGAGAGACGAAGGCACAAGGCACCGCAGCGCGGCGAAGATGCGAGCTACACAAAAGAGACGTCGGTGGAGGAAGCAGGAAGCTTAGAGACTCCTACCGTGCCCATCGTTGTGAATGTGAATACCCATGTCACACCATGAATACATACATGTGGAATAATTGTACGCTAACAAGCTGTATGACCAACCTAAATTATAAATAACAGGAAGGATAAAAATAACACTATCGAGAAATACGTTTTCTCAATAATAACCGCGATATCCTATTCTAACTGTTACATATGTAAACCACACATCCTCACTAACAATTATCTTGTCTGGAGATAACACACGTTCAGAAAAGAAAACATGAAACGCTTTTAACACCATACTAAATAAATTAAAACATCGCCAGTAAAACACCAAAGAATATTTAAACATTTCATTATTTTATAATTATCGATTGTATTTTTTTAGTGTTAATATTGTAAAGATAGATATGCATATTAAGTGGTAAACAAAAAATTTTCAAAATAATTGGTGTTTTATGTCTATTAAAAAAAATGTTTAAAAACAATGACTTACTGAACATTTTCTGATATAATAACTTTTGGCTGGTGTATACAATTTTTGTGAAGATAATAAACTCGAAGTTGAATACCGGAAAATTCTTTTAATTCATTAATAAGTGCCAAACTCTGTAATTGCTCTAGAATAAAAATTATACCAGAAATAAAAAATTCAGTTTTTTAAGCAATAATCGATATATTTAATTAACTGATGTGTTATAAAAACGGTTGATATGAAAGGTTGTTGTTGCATTAAAGTAGTAGAAGATAAGCATTACTATTGTGATTTAAACATTTTTTGTGGTAATATGCTTTGAACAAACTTCTATTCTTGAAATCAATCATTTCATTTATGTTAAAAAACACTTGACCGTACTTAAATTGTAGTGTAAACGATTGTCATTTGAATTACCCGTCATATTCTAATCTTAGCGTCTGCGTCAAACTTCGTTTACAGTGCTACCAACATAAAATATAATATGTCTGTAGTTTACTCCTCTGTTTACATTTATGTGCATGTTTACGTTTAATGAAGAGAAGAAATATAGTAGATATTCCTTGGGTAGATTTTCATGTTTAATAGACACTTATTCTTCACCAAAAATTTATGTATGCGTTGCATGAAACTGGAATATTTATTATCCGCAGTTATATCATGTTTACAGCTACACAGTTGGCAGAAATATAGTTTTAAAAATACGATTTCTGATTTGGGCCTAAGTACAATATCTCTGACAATATTTGAAAATCAGGAGAATATTTTAATGCAAATTCATTAATAACATCCTTAAAAACTGTACTTTAGTTTCTGCAAATATTTTATTGTACTTTTTATATGTTGCAATATAAGTGATTTTTCAAAAACATATATACGAGGTTATGAAACACATTCCAGTAATAACAACCCGAAAGCATGCTCTGTGTACATACATAAGTACATATAAATCGAAATTAACCTACGTGAGAAGAGGAAGTACGAAATAAATATCTCGATTTAGACGTTAATACATAAAATGAAGTGGTCGCCTCAGCAATTTACTTTGCCAATTTTACTTGGTATTTCTCTAACAAGTGTTAGCATTGCTGTAATATACTTGTTATACAAAAAGGTAAATTTGCAAAATGATTACTTTCATATAAACCCATATTTTAATTTTATTAATCATTTAATTCAATAGGATGAGGAAGATTCGACTTCTAGAAGAGGTCATGTAAATGTTCCAAAGAGAATTTCAGTAGAATATGAAGTACCTAGACAATTTGTGCCTGCCGTTATTGGAAGAGGTGGATGCGTAATAAAAGATGTACAAAACAAAACAGGAACGCAAATACGTTTTAAGGAAGACAACCTTGAATGTCCTGAACGTATATGCATTATAAAAGGATCCTACGAGAATACACAATTGGCTCAAGAATTAATAAAGTCCATAATTGCAAATCAGCCTATTATTGAAACATATGAAACATACGTACCACACAAGGCATGTGCAAGAATAATAGGAAGAGGTGGAGAATCTGTACAGCAAATTCAAACAATTTCAGGTGCAAAAGTTATTGTTGAAAGTGGTTATGCATCTTATGTACAAAGTATGTTACTTGAAAATATGAAATTAAATCTTTTTATGGTTTTACTTTTGTAAAATTTTAATAACTGATACCAGCATTTTGTAGATGCCGAAAGAAGGATTATAATAAAAGGAACTGCTGAACAAATTGCTGCTGCTCTATCACAAATTGAGGAAAAAGTTAGAGAATTTAGAGAAGAAAATACGGATGATGAAACTGCTAAGAAGAAATCATGTTCTAAATTAGAAACTTTTTCTGCAGCAAGGCTGCCCATTCAAACGACCGAGTATTCACAATCCACTGAATCCTTATCACTACAAGGTTTGTATCAAAGAAAATTTGGTAATTGTGCATAAAAGCTTACACCTCACTGATATCGATAACTTTTTAATATGTTGTCAGGATGAAGATTCTGAACAATTTTTTCCTATACATGTAACCGCTGCTCAGCCTTAATTTCTGAGATATTAGCTACTTCTACATTCAATTTTACCTATACGTGTGAGTCTGTGGCACTTGTACGAACTTTTTAAAAGTTCGAGTAAAAGTAAAATTGTCGAAAAGCCTCTTCCTCATGGATTTTTATGAAATTGAAATATTTTGTCAAAGTCATCATTCTGAACAAATGTTTTCTATAGATGTAACCGGCAGTATCTTTTAGTTTTGGAAATATTTGCAAAAAACCGTCAGATTCACTATTGCGAATTCTGTTTATTTTGAATGACCGAATTTGTTCTTTAGAATGAATAACTAAATTTGTTGAATATTTTAGAAACTAACATGGCTGAGCGGCAGGTACATGCTTCGGAAAAAGTTATTCAAAATATTGAGTTTTACAGAGTATTTAAATTTAATCAAAATCGACGAAGTGTAACCTTTTATGCACAATTATCGAAAATTTATAAGTAATAGTTTAACGCTTCTAAATGAAGCCAAGAAAGAATAATAGCAACACTATAAAGAATAATAACAATATTAATTATATATTGACCATCTGGCATGATGTGGTAAAGTTGGTCATGCAATAGTATATCTTGTATAGATTATTCTATTGTTCTATTGTAATAGTACACTGAGTGTTTTAACGACTATGCATTTAGCTATACCTATGTTAATACAAAGTTGCGTTGGTGTAAGTTGTAAAAAACAATGAAGCCACTATAGTGGTCCTTTCTTAGAAATACTATCCAAGGGGAAGCCACTAAAGTGTTTTAAAGTACTTAAAAACTAAAGGATTAATAGTACTTAAATTTTGACATTTTGAACTTCTATCTTTATAACAATGAAGTAGTTTTTGTGACTGTGAATGTCCATTAAAATTAAAGGTACACTGATAAAGGTAACTGTGTTTTATATCAAGGTTTTTGTTTTCTTGTATACATGTACATGGTATACATACTTTCTTGTATGTATGTACACATGTGTTAAATCTATCTATATTAGACTCTATATAAATTTTAGTACGTAGGAATCCATGTATTTATCGATATATATTTAACATATATTAGCACATGTCCATTTTAATTTGTGTGATGGTAAGGGTCCTTGACAAGCAAGCGCCTAAAACTAGCTTTAAAATTTGTTTATAAAAATATTATTCACTTAAATTTCGTCAGAAGTTAAATATGACACAATAAACACATTAAACACATGTGTACAGGTTTATTTCATTAGTACACATGAAATACACAAGTATTCGTAGTATGGGTATGTTTAATACATGTTAAATGTGTGATTCGAGTACCTTTAATTTATTTAAGAGTTATTTGTCATACCGAAAGACAGATTTGTATAGTACATGTAATTGTTGATAATATAAAAGGTTTGATTTCAGGTACTGATGGTACAATGGAAGTATATGTATCTGCAATGGAAAGTCCTACTAAATTCTGGGTTCAAATTGTTGGTCGTGGAACTACAGCTTTAGACAAATTAGTGTCTGAAATGACAGCTTATTATAGTGAGGAAAAAAATCGTGAATTACATAAACTAAAAGATGTAAGTGTGTACAAAACATAATATATAAAGCTAATTATTTATTGTAAGGAATATCATGGACATAATAGTCAGGGACATGATAAATAATAATAAAATTTAACATTAGGTTATATTAGCATTAGGTAGTATGGAGTCCAACTATGTCCCTGCAAGTATTCTGCAAAATGAAGTCTTGTCTGTATTACATTTTTATAAAAAATTGGGGTATACGGGAAACTCTATATTTTACGTAAATCTTAAATATATTTCATTTCTTGTTTATATGTTACATTTTTACTTAGTTAGTGTTGATGAATACATTTCTGCCATAATTTCAAAATATGTATTCATACATTCATTATTACTTATGTTTTCCATATTTCTTTGATTCATAACTTTTTAGTACTTCATTTGGTGGAAGCTTATTATAATAGGATTTTCAATAATCGACCTCTACCAAAAGAGAGCATAAAAATTCTCTTTTACATAATACTCTCCACCGAAATTGTTAGATTATCTTAATGACGGTTATTACTTCTAAAAATTTACTCTGCCCTTACTTTGACGAAGGTGTAAATATGAACTTCAATTATTCACTAAATATTCTATACACTATAAAGCTATATAATAAGTAAAACTTAAATTTATAAGAGTCATGTTAATTCGATAAATTTCATTTTTACCTGTTTCCACTAACTGTCTACTTATTTTTGTACTCGACTGTATGTGTCAAATATTTTTTCGACAACTAACTCTCACATTTTCATAAAAATCGCTATATTCTCTTGTTAGTACTATTTTTATTGCTGCCTTTTATGCTACACCATAGGTTGAATAACATTGTTATATAACAAGAAGTAATTCATACAAGAAATTCAACAATATACTATGTTATAACAATAGAATATATGAATTATTTATATATTATAAATAAACTTCATTATTCTGCTTCAGATAACACCAGGTCAAGTATGTGCAGCAAAATTTAATTATGATAAACAATGGTACAGGGCATACGTAATTTCAGTTGCACTTGATGATAGACAGTGCAAAGTGTTTTTTATGGATTACGGAGATCATGATGTGATTGAGTTTGACAACATATTGGAACTTCGAACAGACTTTCTAAGTTTACGCATGCAAGCAATGGAATGTGTTTGAATAATGTTAAACCAAGGTAAGTTTTAATACTTCATATAACATAATCTTTAATAACTGTATTTATAATCACTCTTCTATACAATTGGAAAATGAATGTTAATAAGAACAATTCATTTTATTAATATTGTTATTATATATATATTATATATTATTATAATATTATATATAATATTATATATATTTAATATATATAAATATATTAATTTAATATATATTATTTAATATATATATATATTAAAATTCTAATCAGATCATATATATAATAAAATCTATAGTAATATCACGATGTACATTTTTATTCTATGAATACAAAATTGTGAATATTTATTTATAGAAGTTGGTAACTTTCACATATTAATTGCTTAATTCACTGTCATCCATATTACTTGATCTTGAACTGCCTATACTGCTTCACAAACTTCATTGAACAGTTCTGGGTTTACATGTTCCATCATTTTCCATGCTAAACTTTTATTGATTACAGTTACATTTTCTTCGCAATATGTTAAACTTGCTCTTTTAAGGGCACTACAACGAAACTCATCTGCAACTAAAAGTCTGCTTGCAATATTTTCTGAGTTTATGGTTTCAATGAGATTCCTTTCACAGAGTTCTTTCAATCCTGCAAAATAATTATTATATGTGTATCGCTTGTAACACACTTCAGTTGAATGATTGATTTCATTACATTTTACAAAACCGACCTTGTAAACCAAAGCGTTCTGCCAGTGACAAAAGTTGAGGAGCTAAATTATCTAAATTATCAATATGGTCAGTGTATATATATCGCAATAATTCTTCTATAACTTCTTTAGTCAAGTCCAACAATTCTAGCACAAACTTGTATTGACCCTGAAGATATTTATAAAAGTTCTAATATTTATACCATTTTTGCACATTTATATGTTGGAAAATTACTTTTAGCGAAACAGAATACTCACCCATAAAGATAATAAAATCACGTTTATAAATACATTCATAAAAAGAAATAGTATGGTGATACTCATGAATAATAAGTAACGTTACTAATTGTAAGTTTAATATTGTTCGATTTAAATAAGTTTTGTTTAGTTTTTGGACATTATGGACATTATTTTCATACAAACACTTAGACCCAACATGTTGAGTGAACAAAGAGTGTATCTAAAAAGGGAGGTTAAAAGTGCCTCCAAACCAAATTGAATTTGTAATAGGGCATTCGATAGCTCGTACAAAGAAAATACTTTGTGTCAATTTTAACCCTACATGTTGACATGGGAGGTATATAGTAATGTGGTGACAAAGAAAATCAGATTTTTTCCGTAATTTCTCTTGTCCTCTTCAATTGTAAATTCTGATACAATCAGGCATATTTTAACTATTAGAATGCACATCTATGAATTTTTTCAGAATTTTTAGGTTCGAAACTGAATTTTAAAAAATAAAAAATTTTTTGAGATGCCGATTTCTTGTAGAAGTTATGGAATACTACATTTATATTTTTACAATTTTAGTATCCCGTTATGGTTGTTAACATACAATTTTTTCAGATTCTTCAAAGTGGGTGCACATAGTTAAAAAAATCAAAAAACCGCTATGCCCAAATTTTCAATTAAAGGGGATAATAGAAATTACGGAAAAACCTGATTTATGTGTCATTCCATGTCGACATGTAGGGTTGAAAATTGTCACAATGTATTTTCTTTGGACAAGCTGTCGAATGGCCTATTGCAAATTCAATTTGGTTTGGGGGCCCTTTTGACCTCCTTATCCGGCTACACCCTTTATTGAAAGGAACCGAGATAAGCTGATGTTGTTTGCTTTACAAACTACTATAGGTTAATAATAATGATTAACTATATTTCTATTGAGAAATATTCTATAGTCTAGAGAGATTAAAGAGTTAATAAATTTAATTTAGATAGAAAGAAACACAGGAAAAGTAGAGTAAAAAGTTCAATGTAGTTCTTTATAAATTATGAAAAATTTCGTAAAATTTGACTGCACCAGTTAGTTAACTTTTTTGTCAGTAACACACCTTTTTAGTATTTGAAACATTTCAATTGGCTTTTAGTCTGGTTATATTTTTGGTCAATAAACAATCAAAATCAACACTTGTGGCTGGTTGCAGGCATATATTCTTTTTCTTGATCACCTTTTCTTCTTTTGCATTTTGTATATCCAAAGCTTTATCTTCTGCTATATTCACCTTCGATTTTTCGCTTACTTGTGGTTCTCCCAACAACGAGATCATTTCAGCTAAAACACTGCTTCGTGCAGCTATTATATTACTATGTACTGGAATTTCTGCATTATTTAAACCTCCACAAACTAATTTAGTATCTGCACCATTTGGACGCTTCAGTAATCTAGCCATATCCTGTAATATTCAAAACTATATTAATGTTTATATTTAAAAATAGGTACAGGACTAACCTTTATGTCAACTCAATTTATCCTTAATATAGTTAGCTTTATGTATTATAGTTACATGTAATTTAATGGTAAATACAGATTACACAGAGATCTTTCAGATGGGCGAAGATTCGTTAAAAATGCTTTCTGCCAAATTGACCTTGTGTGAAATTGATTTTTATCGGAAAGTAACCATATATTATAAACTTACCGTTGTAGTTGAAAAATACCATAAATGTATCCGTATTAGTTAAAGTATTAAACTGAATTTGCAATTGAAACCTCGCGAGCACGAACCGCTGGGTAATGTGTTTCATGGGTTAACCAATAAGGAAACTTCTATGGTATTTTTCTACTAGAACAGTTGGCTTATGACATATTGTTTTTTAAAAACTCCTATTTTTTGACGAGTATTGCATATTGCGATGAAAAAATTCGACCTTGAATGTCAGTCTCGCGGGGGACAGTGTTAACAAATCTTCGCCGATCCTAAAGTATGTATATCAAATTAGTTTTGGGAATTTTGAAAATCGTTTTTCTCTATATGCTTTCTTTTAGATGTTTCTCATATTATTTTCAATAAAAAAATTCAGTAATTCCGCAAGAAATTGGCAGTTGTAAATGATTACCATTGTTAATGACTTCTTCATTGTTTATAGAAAAACACAATGATCACCAAGTTTTACATACTAGTATTTGGTAGAAATTTGTTTTAATATCCGCTGAAGGTGTTCTAACAATGAAGAACGTTGGAAACATAATTTCAACATGTTTAAATATTTATAAAGTTATAAAAAAATTGTATTTGGGAGAGCCTACAAAAGTTTTATACAAAGTACATTTGTATAGTTACTACATACAGTTCAAACAAAAGAAATTTTTGAAGTAAAAAAGACCCTTTTTCAAAATGGAATGTCTCAAAAACTGAAGCTCATGAGAATAACGGTTTCCATATCCGTGTTAAGTGCATCAAAATCTACAAAAATCATCCATTGGTCATTGAAACGCTAAGAAATTTTAAAATTTATTGGACAAATTCATCAACATAAACTTTCAAGAAATTAGAATTAAAGTAGGAAGGCTTTTGTATTATACAAAGTGTCTTAAACAGAAAAATTTACGACATTATTATTTTAGAAATATTTATTAGGAATGTTACCTGTGATAAGTTGTGTTTTTCATTTTCACACTGGATTATTTGTATCTTAACCAACAACAGAACTTCACCGTTTTTATTGAAATGTCTATCAAGTATAGATAAGTCTCTGTATCCCAAAGAAATAATGTCAGTGCCAGATTTCAACTCTAGCACAGTTCTGCTAACATGACAGTACTCCCAATGCTTTAAGTCAGCATTGAAAACTCCAAATTGAAATCGTATCTTTGCTTGTTCTACTTCATCTATACTACAGCTCAGCATGTTCAGACATAGGACTACAGGATTTTTTATTCTTTTCCCTGTTGTCAAACAATTTAACATTCTTCTGTTTAATTACTACCAGCAGTTTCTTTAGTATAAGCAAATAAAATTATTATTCTCAAGTAATAAGAGTCTCTCTTACCGTCGGGATCCTTCCAGAATCTGATGGATAAATTCCACGCACATTGAATACCATTCACATTTGTGTTGAATTTAGAACTATCGATGAAAGTTTTCTTTGAAATAGATTTCTTATAACGTGGAATGGACCATGTATATTTAAAGATGACGTCAGAAACAGTTGGTACAAGTAGTTCCATTTTATAGCAGTAAACAAGTGAACCTACTGTAATTAATAAAATAATCTTTTATATTTGAAATGAATATTCTCCAATCATTATTTAAGTATATAATAGTAATTTATTGTTCGAAAGGGTGTGTAGGATAATTTAATACGAAAAGGAGACTATTGAAGCGCAAAATACATTTTAAAGTGAGAAGTTTCGTATTTTTTTAACTAACTTTTTCAAAAATTAGATACGTAAGAAAAGAAGATTTATAAATTTATAATTCATTATTTAATAAATTCGGAAAATAATGCAAAGCTGAGATCTAAATAAAAATTTATATAACAAATGTTGCATGGGACAATGTTATTGTAATTTTTTAATTTTTATAGTTGCTTCTAACATAAGATGACATCAGAGACTATTGAATGTCTTGCATAGTTGAAATCACTTTATTGAGGTTATTATAGAATTATTATTATTGCTTTTTTAATATGTCTAAAGACTTTAAGAACTGTAGGGCTGTATGGAGGTAGGTGGTTTATTTTGGACCATCACAATATTGTAAAAGAATTACGTTGAAATCATAATATGCAACAAATTGAGCAGTATATGTATAAAATATATATTCGTAGCATTTTCCGAAGTATTTGCTATACGTTGCTACGAATTCCATTTAATGAATTTATATTTAAATTTATAGTTTTATATTTATTTCAAAGTGAATTTTGTGTATTACAAATAATACGCACTGGAAAGAAATACGGGAATCATTTCGAGAATTTATACAATTATCACTTATTATATACAATTATGACTTGAGTAATTGGTAGAAAAAACATCAATATCTCCAGAAACTTTTCTGTTAATTTCAATTTAACAAACTACTGGGCCAATAATATATTTATACGAATAATTGTTATACTTAGAAATATTATTAGTACATATGCATAGAAAAGTTCATCAATGATAAAGCTATTAATGTAAAATACTTCACTACATACAGTACAGCGAGAAGCAAAATTGAACCAATGAAGCCATATTTTGAAGTCTAGAACCTGACTACGAAACTCGCAAGGAGCACATGATTTAAAATTAATTTGGTCGCAATAAACGATTAATATTTTACTTCTGTCCTCCGTTATTTCAAGTTCTAGATTGGCCAGCACAAAACTTAAATTCTATCGAAAAAAATGGGCCTTCTTTTACGGGAAACTAAATGCAAAACATCACATTCCACCATCTTCACTGAAACAATTATTATAGAACCAAGTAGAAGAGCAATGGGGATCAAAATCTCGAGACTATTGGAAAAATATACTAACAAATAAGCCGAAATGATTTGCATCTGTCAGAGCAGTTTAAAGTCCTTATTTAAAGGACTAAACCTTGTTTAAAGTCACATTTCTTGTTCAGTCCGTATTTTGGATTCTTGATTTGAAAAATCAAGTCGAGAATGAATGTAAAGCCATATGTTTCTTAGGATTTTTGGGACTATGCCTCAAGAAAAACATAAATAGTGATTTTTTGAAAAAATGGTTTTATTCAGTCAATTTTGCTTATCTCTGTATCACTGACATAAAGATTGAAAATGGTATAGTCGGATAAAACGGTCAAAAGTGCCCCCGAACGATAGGGCTCCTAAAGAAACCCTTTCGTGACAAATTTCAAGTTGGCACCCCAACCATAAGGATAGCTATAGGGTAAGCATGGTTTAATGAATTATACTCTATTTCTGCTGTTCGGCTAAACAAAAAAATTACGAACAAATTCAAGAATATTTTACCTAATAGCACACATGACAGTGACTTATTTCAGAATTGTTGGTTGCAAAATCGATTTAAAAAGAATCCGGAAGCATAAAATTGCCGATTTTATATTGAAGTTTTCAGAGTATCATGTCTGTATTAGTTTTGTTATTAGTTAAGTAGTGGTTTTCTGGTCTCACACCGATATACCCAACCGGGTTATGTTATACTCCTCGGCGGCGGCGGCGGCTCTTGAGCTTCTTGACCCCTTACGGGTATTCCCCGCGCTGGTGTGGGTAGTTCCAGGGAAGGGAAAACGCGAGCCTTGTAGGGAATTACAGTGGATATTCACTGTACATATTCCGCTTACGGTTGCAAATGGGTATTAAGTAAGTGTAGTATGACGTAGTGTTGGTTTTATTTCTTCCGTTTCATAATTCACTTTCGATCTTCTGCCAATTTGTCAGTCGTGAAACAAAGTAACTTTCATGGCGCGGTATAATAATCGCAGTGTGCAATCACGATAAAGCTTTGGTGAAACTGCGCAAAATGCTTCTCGTCGCTATTAAACTCCCAGAATTTCGCATGCACCGTCGGAAGCTTTACGAGTTGCAAGTTCAATGGCTAGAACTGTTTTATGTGTGGCGTGATGCCAATCTTCAGTCTCAATTTATCTTTACTTAACAAGAATTTCTTGGCGTTCCATAAAAATACATTTTATTCCATTGCAATTTGGCAGTATAATCACGATAAATGCATAAGGTCAAGTAATTTTATACTTTGAAGTCTAATTTTATAAAGTTATAGGATCTCGTGGCAATATTTTGGAGTCGAAAATTTTAATTGCATGCGCTGCAATTAATAACGGATAAATAGTACGTGACAACCTTAAACAATGAATGAGACAAATTAATTACAATTCTAGTTTTTAGGAAATATGACTGGTCTGCAATTGATTTTGACAGAAATATTGTACAGGTTTTATAAAATTGTATGAAATATTTTTCACGGTAATGTTACGAAGGACAGTTCTTTATTTATATTATAAAGAAACGAAGTTCGTAAACAAGTTCATTGTATGCAATTAATATACAATTAATGAGCAGTGCAATTAATGATAGGGTGATCTTTTTTTACTAAACAATTACTAGATATAATTGTTGATACAAATCCACTGTATAATTTTGTTATACTTGTGTGTAAATGCGCTGTGTACAATGTCTTCGTATTAGATTTCTCTCTTATGTAAATAACAAATGTTTATCAATTGAGTAATAGGCATATGCACATTCAGTTTACAACCTTGATCTCATCCGTATGAAGAAGTTTCTCCGCGTTTATTCCGAGTAGAATTTTTCTAATCTCTTTCTTGAGAACGAGAAACGTCCCAACCGAGTCCTTAATTTATAGAAAGGATGACGCCGATTTCGCATCAGGTTCGCCCGCGTACGTGACTAACAAACTGAGATCATATTCCTGGAGTAATAATCCTTCGCCGGCGTCTCGCGCTGTTCGCGGCCCTGGCTCATAGCAATTGAGAACAACGCATTTCTAGGGAAAATGTTGAACACAAAAATTTTGCGGATTGAAGGGGAAATACAATTATCTTATTCATTTTTTATTCGTTGTATATCTCAAGATTACTCGAAGGTCAATTTTCCTTTCTCAAGTAGGAATACATATACCTCTTCATAAATACTTATTCTACTATCAGAGAAAACATGTTTTGTATGGCTCGTACTTCTACTACACTTCATCTTTTGCAAAATTTCAATTAGTCTTACGTGTTTTATAAAAAATATATTGTACGTTTTGGGTTGAATCCGTTTGAATGTTCTGACATGCTTAATGTCATGGTTCTCATACCGAACCGATTACAGTGAAATAAATGCAATAGAACAAAATTGTTTATGAAAATGTAGAATTATTAGTATGTATAAGGTAATTGCTACACTATTTACTCATTCAAGAATGAGTAATGGTTGGTGGTATGGTTCCTTCTTTCGTCATCAAAAGAAACAATACTTATGCTGTGTGACAGTTATCAATAATTTTGAGAATATTCTGCTTTATTGTTATAAGTAAGGAATTTTTCTGTTTCGCTTTTTCCTATGTCAATGATCTTGAGTGGCCTTGAATGATCACAGTCGTTGAAATCATTTTAAGATGGGCTAATCAGACGTTTAAACACACATGTTAATCTTCAAATCTCTCAAGTCCATCCAAAAAAAGAATTTTTTCCTCTACTTATAATGGTTTCTTTGGAAACAAACAACTTTGGTTTCAACCATTCTTATCTACCTTAAAGCTTCGCGGATGATCATAATTGTAATAGACTATTCCATGGCAAGTGGAGTATACCTGCCTGTTCTTCATTTTTATGAAAGGTATAGCAGGATAGGGAGGTGAAAAGTGCCTCAAAACCAAATTGAATTTGCAATAGACCACTCGATAGCTTATCCAAAGAAAAGACATTGTCTTAATTTTCAATCTCATGTTTCGACATGGGAGTAAGTAATGAGGTGATAAAGAAAATCTTTTTTTCCTAATTTCTCTTATCCTCTTCAGTTGAAAATTCTGAAAAATATCAGGCTCCAAAATAGCCACATTTTTTCAGAATTTTAGGAAGCATCAGATCGTGGAAAATGCGCGGAAAAACGCGAAATCTAATTTACCCTGTAACTACCCTTACGGGCAAGATAGGGGGTTGAAATTTTGCTCAGTGGGTTTTTTTGGGTCAGCTTTCGAATGGTTCATTAATAATTGAAAAACCTCTAAGGGCAGTTTTGGCCATCTTAATCGGCTAGGCCCTTAATATAAGTGTATATGATTAAAATCAGTGCTAGACATTCGCTATGTGTTGGGTGTAATTCATCGCTTTGGAAGTCATCCAAGCAAAATAACAAGATTAATACTAAACCTACTAAGCACAAAACATATAAAAATGAAACGTTTTATAGAAGGGCGAAGAATGAATTTACTTAATGTTTCTACGATTTTCCATATTATATGTGCTTAAATAAAGAAGACCATTGAGTGATTTCCTACGAAAACGTTTTTATAATTTCAATAATTGAGAAATAGAAAACCATTTCATCATTTTGACTATGGTAGGTTCAGTGTTAATAATGAAACTAAAATGTGGTCGATGTCCTATTTTTTTAACTATGTGCACTCACTTTGAAAAATCTGAAAATATTATGTGTAATCAACTACTACAACGAGATTCAAAAATTGTAAAAATATAAACTAAGGCCCTCCGTCCACGGAGTGTCGCGTCAGAGACGCGTACGAGACAGAATGTCGCTTGCTGTACGCTTCGGTGTTGCAATCAATGTAAAATGATTAGGAATGTGCGAGACGCCCGATTGTCAGGCATCCGAATCGTCGGGTCAAATAGCAGAAAATCGGGCGGGCTCGATTCGGGCGTGCAATACTTCATGACATATCGGGCGGCCCGAGCGTTTCGGGCTGCCTCATAGTGCGGACAAATCGCCTGTTTTTGGCACTTCTTGTAGTTCGGTTATTAATGCATATATAGACCAAAATTTTTACGGACACTTATATTTACCAATATAGTTTATAATTTTAACAAAAAAAATTTTTTGAAAAACATTTTATTATTAAAAATTAACAAATTTATTTTAAAAAACTAAAAAGTTTAGAACAAAATTAATAATAAATGCACCATATGTAAAGTTAACAATAATAAACTTAAACAAATTATAGTACTAGTGATAAAATGGATAAACTCAACAAAATGCTATCCGAGCATGCTGTTGCTGGTTCGCTATCCGAGTCATTCTCAATACTTTGATTGCGACTCAAAATCATTGACTCTCGTGATCTTGCACATTTCGATCTATCCTTACATTCTTATTACTTTTTCAATAGTTATAAAACATATATTAAAAACAAATTAAAAATACATAAAAATGATATATAAAATGATAAAATATATATATATATATTAATATATATATTTATGATATATAAAATGATATATAATTATTGTAAAATTGTATTATGCATAAAAATGGTTATTATATGATTATTATTAACAATTTCCATTCTAATACGCATGTTTTGCAAAAGAAATGTATTTCATATCGTGATATACACGAATATTGAACTTTCCCAGTAAATTTCCCACTGTAACTGTAGTGAACAAATGGCAAAATTTTTTACAACCAAATTTGTTTACAAATGTACACTCATTGTTAATTATTCACAGAAAATGAAATTTAACAATATAACTAATACATTTAAAAAGAAAATAACAAATTTTCCACGATAGATCCTAAAGGAAAGGTATAGACACTTCTTAAAATGTTTATAAAATTGACTGTCGCAAAAAGTAGCAGACAAAACTATGAAATTCTTAAACTATAATAAGTAATGTATCCGAATATGCATAAATCTCAGGATATTTTTTGCCGTTTTTGTTTTATGTTAATTTAAAGTTTTATATGCAATTAACAAATAAAACCACCGTTGAAAATTTGTACAAAAAATAAATCTACTTTATTAAATGCATAAAGAATGCATATTTCTTGGTAAGAACTTTCCATTACATAGAATTATTATTGCACAATGAAGCAAAATATTGTAGCAATATTGCAAAATGTAGCAAAATATTGTAGCAATATTGCAAATTGTAGTGAGATGTGCCGACTTGTCCGCAGGCACTCGTGTGCCTGCTCGACTTCGTCGGGCGGGTTTGGAATTAATCGGACACGCTCGGGCCGCTCGATGTGTCATGAAGTATCGCGCGCCCGAATCGAGCCCGCCCGACTTTCTACGACCCGACCTGAACCCGAATATCGGGCGGCCTGCACATGCCTAAAAATAATAGACGCCTGTGAAGCGTCACCGTCGCGTCACCGTTACGTCATCGTCGCGTAATCATCGCGAAGCTTGCTCGAACGTAAGAAAAGTAAAATTAAAATTAAAATTACCAATGCTTTTAACGCGCAAACTAGATTGAAAAGAGGAAAGCTCAAGCAACGCACGACTCAATCGATAAATTCACTTGGTTCGATATCGCTCCAGTCGTCTTCTTACTCCATTTATAAAAATTAAAAAAAAATTTTTTAATGAATTTAAAAATTAAATTAAAAATTTAAATCTCGAACATTAAAAACATTGGTTGCAGCACCGAAACGTTCAGGAAGTGACATTTTGTCTCATCAAATCGTGGCTCATACGCTACGCCTAGGCGTTTCTGACGCAACGCATCGTGGACGGACGGCCTTAGCATTACATAACTTCTACAAGAAATCGGCATTTCAAAATTTGTTCATTTTTTAACACGTTCACGCCGGCGCGTACCACCGGCGGCCCGCACGAGACTGTCTGATCAGGCGGTGCGTATCACCGGTGGTACGCATACGATTTGTCAATGCTGCATAATGCCCTGGATTAGCTCCCGTCCGATAGAGCGAAAAGCTTTAAGCGCAGCCGCCAATGGGCGAGGAGCATGAATTACAGCGCCGGCGTGAACGCGTTAAAAGTTTTTTCGAAGCTAAAAATTCTGAAAAAATTGTTAGATGTGCATTCTAAGAACTCAAATATGACTGATTTTTTTCAAAATTTTATATGAGATGAAAAACTAATAGTTCCTGAGACATTCTCTATAAATGATTTTTAATGATATTCTCCATTATAATTAATACCAACTTTAGAAAGGTGAGTGCTAAGACCTGCATAGGTTACGATCAAAATATCTTCTAAACTAATGAGTAGCATCGAGTAATGCATTAAAAAATATAAAATTCCTTTAAAAAGAAAAGAAAGTTGAGCTCCATATGACCTCTACACGTCCACATAGAAATAAGATATCTACATCGGAAAGTATGCCCCCTAAATGCCGTTTAACTTTTCTCTGAAACATTTTTTCACCCAACAGTCACATGTGTGTACAAAATTTGATCTCTTGGCATGGAATTGGCCTAATACATAGATTCCTCGATGGGTAATAGTCGAATGTGAATTTAATTAATCTGACCGAATACCGGGCCTCCTCACATCGCGTGCCGCGAAACAGCTAATCGTCGGTGCAAGTAATGCACACATGATGGTTTTCGAATTAGAATTTCCCGGTGTCTACGGTTGTCGGTTACACGCAACACGGCATATCCCACGGCTTTCGAGGGCATATCTGGAAGTACCTCGTTGCCAGAAACCCACAGACCACTTCAAAACAGTATTTCCTCTGGACACATACTATCATGTTCGTGCAAATTTCGATGAATTTTCTTACGATGTACGTAGTGCCATTTAGCCAAAAAGCAGCAAAAGATCCGTACAACGAATCTATTTATCTAACGAATTTGTTTGAAAAGTAGAAAGTTTGCCACGGGTACAACGCTTATTCGGTAAAAATAGATGTTTTAAAAAGTTGTTAAACATAAAGTAATATGGCTTAATCGGAAATCCCTGTTTTCCGCCCACTTATAATTAATGGAATCATATAAAAAATCTGTTAAAATTTTGGTCTGGCCCTGATCGTTTTGGTAAGATGTAATATTGAAGTAACTTCATTCTTGATGAAACATTCTTGACCGCAATTTAAGTTTAATTATCGACTTTCAGAATTTCCAAGAATGAATCGCGCGGAAGTTTATATAACCATATGGCACCACTGTGCACCATGTCATTTTCTGGCATGTTCCACTCGAAATTTTTGAGCTTCCTCGAATTAAAAAATGAAATTCTAAAGAGAAATAATCACCGAGTGCGGTCACATTTCTCATATCACATATCCAAATGTAAACAAAATTTGAAACAGCAGTCCGAAAAGTATTCTGAAACAGTTGGCCCAAACGCTTGCGTCTGCGTATGGGATACCATTTGGAAGTTTCAAAGCGTAGGTATAAACAGAAACGTGCGCGTCGAGCACCTACAGCTCGCTCAGCGACGCACGACGGTCACTACATACCAACATGGCAACACCCTTACCTGTCAAAAACATTGAAAATCGCAATCTTTACACGCGCGTAACTTTTAAACTAGTGATCCCCTTGGATTGAAACTTGGATTAGCTTAGAAAAGGAAGTAAATATGATTCCGAATCGTTTACAGTCATGATGAAGTCCAATCCTGCCAAATATTGTATATTTGATCGATCAAAATTGCAGATCCGAAGGAGAGGTACGAAGTTTCATCAGGCATAAATGAATTTATGAAATTTGTTTGCGACATTAAGATCTGCGGCCGGTAATTGAAAAGAGAGGTAGTAAATTGGGTAATCGCGTTAAACGATCCTTAATTGAAGATGATCACGATCTCGAGAATTATTTCCGTTATCGATACGAGGCCACTAAAAACGCTTGATTCATTGAGCTATATTAATCCATAGTTAAATAAATATCTTTATCGTTTTGCTTTTCACGCACATTGCTTTTTCTCAATTTTTCCTTTTATACTTTACTGTAAACTTAAATTACTGCGCGTAATTGGCAATTCCACCCGAAGTATGGCAAATCTATATAAATAAATGAATCGTAAATATGATACAATATTTTACTGCACCTTGTTAATTTGTCGAAAAATTTCTCTTCAACGTCTAAATAAGTTTAAATGGTACTTTACAGCTTCGTACAACAAAATTTCACGCTTTGAAAATTTCTCAATTATAAACTATGAAGGTTTTATCATATTTCTTTATGTAGAGGAATAATATCTACCACATAACGCTCCTCAAACTTACTACATTCAAATTGTTTTCTAAATCGCTACGGAATTATCATTAACACATTCTCTTTATTTTCCTTTCATCCACAAAAAATATATACTTGTATATACCTAGGTACATACAAACACACACACATACACAAATATGCATGTATATATGTGTTCGATCAGCAAGAAAATTTCCTTCAGTGTTTGGTTCAATTTAATTGTAACACAATCGTCAACTAAACAAATTAATACATAACCATTCATTCATTAAAAATTATTGATCACAATAAAAAGTATTTATATCGACGAACTAAAAAACAATTGAAATGTCGACAATTTTTAAATAGCACTGAAATGTGTGAAACAACAACCTTCTTATGAAATGCTTGTTTATTGCACAAGGTATTTTGTCGTATGGCTGTGTGCCAAGTAGTAAAACAAGGGAAGGGATATATATAAGATTTCCGACAACACTATATATATATAGCTGTCGGAAATCTTATGTTTCCAAGAATGTGTGTGTACTATATTGAAAGTGTTTCCTTGTACTTACTAATTGAAACTACATTTTCATAAAATTAGAAAAGAAATGGAAGTTTAAGAATGAGTCCAAAACTATGCAATTTTCCTTGTAAGTATGTATTGCAAAGTACTTTAAGACCTTCGAAAGAAGTTTACAATATTATCTTTACTTTTCATTAACTCTAGACGAATGTCGTTGTTCCGTTTAAACCACTGCGATAATTATTACATCAATTCTGGTTCAGGTGTACTGGTTCTACTGTGGACATCATTGTATCATTTAAAATGTTAAGTAATGCGATAGTACAGTACGACCTCGATTAGCCGAACCTCTGATGTTCGGAATTTCTATTAGCCCAACAAACTTGAAATTTAAATAGCTCAATCTAAGGCGATGCATAAGCAACACTATTTATCATACAAATTAATAATAATTGATCTATTATACGGATTCTCATGTTTCCCAGTTTAGTTCGGATAATTGAGGTTCTATATATAAAAAAAATGAGGTAAAAACGTAGTTAAAAAGGTATAGATAGAAAAATATACAGAAAGTAGTCTGGAAGACTAGTATGCTTAGCCCTTATCTATCTTAATATAGGGTTCAAACCATATCGTTCTGTAAATAGGATTATATTTCGTATATTCTGAAAGATTATTAGATTGCGGATTTTATGCATTGACGACAAATGAGTAAATGAGATTCGAAACAACAAACGGTAGAAAAAAATTAAAAATACTTATACATGGTGTTCGAAAAATGTCTCAAATCCTTGATAGGGTGGTTTCCTGAGGACACTTCGAGTAACTGTTTTTCGCGAAATTTTTCGCCTCGACTTTGTTCAGGAGTTGTTAACGAAAAACACGGACCAAACAGAGTGCGGCAATACCACGCCCAGCGGAATCTGTCGCAGCAACCACCCCTTTTAAGGTTTTCCGATATTTTTCGCACACCCTGTATATAAATAAATTTTTATTCAATTGTTGCTTCTTGCGGTTGGCGAAGAACCGCTTTATTACGCATAAGAACCGCCATCTAGAGATTATATGTACTTACGGAACAAATATTAGAACAGGCATTATATGTTGTATAGTTTCTTGTAGGAAATTTTCTTTTTGCCATCTGATGTTAGTAGTGTGATAACTAGGCAGCAGATATTTACACAAAATTAGAATTATCTAACTCAATTGCAACAAATTGGAGTAAAGTAGAAATTCTGTCGTAATATATTTAATAGGTTGAAAATCGTATAACAGTATTTTTAAATTTGGTAAATATTACGTTTAGCGGACCCAGCTCCAATGAACTTGACCCTTGATATATGTTGTTAAGGAAGTCATTTTGGTCAACGTTTCCCTCTACATGTACCCGTCAGAAGGAGTTGTCGCTTCATTCACAAACCCACAGGGTGTTTTGAGATTACCTTGAAAACTAATTGTAAGATCGAGCGACGGGTACATGTATAGGAGAAAGTTGTTCAAAATGACGTCTTTGGAGCTGGGTCCGCTAAACGTAATATTTATCTTAAATTCTTCTAATGTGTTTACTGTTTTAAATTACACCTACACAATTTTGTCCTAAATGCAGAAAATTCGCTGTCTACTGATAACATGCATTCTTACAGAAAACAAGTTTACAACGCGGTTCCGACATTTTAAATGTCGAAAGCACATGTCGAAGGGTTTCCAACAATTCAGTGATTTTCAGATCTCTCTTTGCAGTAATTAACGCAAAACTTCACTGCATAACTATATATACAAGTCAATGAGCTCCATCTTGACACTGACAATCCTACTTGACGCTGTTTCATTCACAAATCAAACAGAGCCGTAGCCGCCGAATAAACACATACGTACCTACTTGTAACGACAACTGAAAGAAGCAAGAAGTTTCCTTGTCACAGACAAATTGCTATTTCACACCTTCGATTCAATATATATATGTATATATCACACGCGAAATACAATGATTTAGGCAAATACTCGTTGTTTCAAATCTACATGCAGGATGTTTTTATTCATTAATTCTGATTAAGGCTTCTTTTTGCTTCAGTAGACACGACAATCAACTTGATCTCTCCACTTCCCATTAAATGAAACAGATTTGTGCTTCATAACTTTTATTTTAATCATTAGTTGATATTATTGTTGTTTAATGATGTCACTGTAAACGTTTTTATTTACTGCAATGTATCTTCGAGGTACTT
Organism: Halictus ligatus; assembly: GCA_028454255.1. NCBI lineage: Eukaryota > Metazoa > Arthropoda > Insecta > Hymenoptera > Halictidae > Halictus > Halictus ligatus. Next base: position 643,752 of record CM052142.1, on the reverse strand, counting down.
ATCACCCGTTAGATTTGTCTCTTTGAATATTGTTCAGCACGAGAGCTATGAAACAACTGAGAGCTGCAGTCCATTAAACGAGAGTCTATGTGCATCATCTACTACATTCTACATCATCGTCTGGCACGTGTACACTGTATGTTCCACTGTTTATAAATGGAACAAGACGTCCCCAAAGTGCTAGCTGGGGTATTTCTATTTGCAAGCATGAATAATTGTGAAAATGAACCTGAACTAAAAAGCTAGTTGGTTTTGAGATAAATTATTAACATTACGTGAAATTGATTTCATATTTAAATTTTTTCCTCCAAAAATCATCAAATTGTTAAATCTACACCCTCATATGTGCATTATTATTATATATATTATTTATATATAACCTCATACCCCCCATTATTTATTATTTATATATAATACTATATATAATATATATTACTATATATTTAACAAAAATAAACACTACACTGACTTTTATATATATATATATATGTATGTCCAAAATTATTACCTTATTATTATTATTATCTTATTATTATTATATATTACTATATATTTAACAAAAATAAACACTACATTTACTATATATTATATATATATTTTATATATATGTCCAAAATTATTCTTCTCATCGATCTCGCAAGGTTTCTCACATTGATCTTATGACTAAAATTCTCCTGCTGCGTATATTGGTCCTTATTCTTCCTGTAAGGTCTGTTTTCTTTTTGATTGTGCCGTTTGAATATATTTTCTTATATGTTGGTACTTCGTCGAAGTTTTTTGGTCATACCTTCGTACTCGTTTTCTTTATCAGTATTTTCAATAATTTTTTAAGATTGTTTACTCGTTTCTATCAAAATATTGGAACACCTACAAGAGAAGAATTTCTTTCTGAATTATCACTAATGTACATATAATAGGCTAAATGAAACAGTTATGAAGAACTGCAATTATGCTATTACTGTAGGAATATTTTAAGAGAACTCCTATGCCTTAGGTGTGACGTATCAGGTGAGATGATCTCATACCGATTTCGCTAAAGTCCTTGAATCTCTCTCTTAGTAACTCGATACTTAATGCATTCTCTCGCGACTCTCGCTCTATTTATTCTCCCTCTACTGACACAGCATCCCTCACATTCGTCCCTTTTATATGAGGTCCTCTTTCATTCTTCCTCTCTCGCACTCTCACTCTCTCTTTATCAGTTTTATATCTATTCGGAAAACCCAATCGATCATCGGCCCTGCTGTTGGCGCCCCTAAACTCTTTTCTCTTGTCACCGAGACCCAAACACTCTTCTTTCACACTTCGGCCCAAACAGACACCCTCTCACGTCGGACCCAAAACACGTTGGCGCCACGATGTCGCGTCAATAGTCACTCTAAATAATCACTCTAACACAGAGTCTCATTCAAAACCCTACCCTTCCTGTTACGAGAATATCGGTTCTGTCTTATATCGGTTACAGTTACGGTTGTTGAGAACCGATATTATATCAGAAAAGAAGAAAAATGTTATATGAAGTTTATCAGGAAGCGCTTTGTTACAGAGTTATAAACAAATAAATATTGTATGTATGAATCGGGCAACTACGCATGTTTCATTAGTATTTTTGCCGCTGACGTCACATTGCACTCAGCTATGCCTGCATAGTCATTTTTGCCATTTGTGCCTGCATAGTCATTTTTCATGATCGCAGTAGGATCCCCGTATCATTTTGAATATTAATGGTAAATCGTGGAACACGGCAGCGCCCCGTAAATACGGGAATCCTACTACTATGGAGCGTGTGACGTAAATATCCTAAGTGTTGGGACCGGGTACCGATTACCGGAGCGTCAGAGATGGGGATAGATGGACCTAACGATAAACTCCTCTTGCCACTGTGCTACTTACCGCGTGGTTCTTCTTGTAATCTCACACAATGATGAGAAAAGGGGCCCTAGCTCTGATGACCTTGACCTAAAAATATGTTGTCAACTTTCTCCTATATATGTACCTGTCGCTCGGTCTTAGTTTCCGAGATATTCGCAAAAAAATTTTAGTTAAAGTTAGGTTACAAGTACACTTTATTCTGGGACAAGCTGTCACTGAACAGTAATTAAAATATGCAGAATCATATACAGGATCTCAAAGAGAAGGTATAGTTGTAGTCAGTCGGGATTAGATTCGTGAGGGAGTGTAGAGGGCCCGGTCGCGGCCCGACTACACTTGCAACGTTCCGCACTTCACATTTTATATGTGTATTTGTGCCGGCCTTACGCTCCTCTAACCGACCCCCCCCCCCCCCCCCCCCCCCTTTTTAACATGGTGGTAATCGCATAGCGGATTCTCTACCCTCCCTGGGGAGAGAAACGGAGATATGTTGGACTCCCCGCCGAAGGGGTATACTCATGTATACTCTCGAAGGCGACCCCCTGATCGTGACATCTTGCTGCCCCCGGCGGCTCCTTACCTCATGCAGGGGAAGGGAACCCCGTAGGTTTTCGCCCCGGCCGAGGAGCAAGGCACCGCTCGAGATAAGAGATGTCTGTGGGCGTGTTCTGGCACGCCCCCCCCCCCCCGCACCCCTGTAGACGCCACGGAAACGGGTGGCCAGCCGGCCGAGTGACGGGAGGAGCAATTAAACGGCTCCTCCCATCCGAACAGACGGCACACCTCTTTTTTTGTAATCTCGTTACGGATATCCGGCCCGCCCCGGGGGGAGGTGGACCGGTTATGTGGGACTCCTCGGCAGATGAGTGCAATGCCAAGTCCGTCCTCCCCGTCCTGCCCTAGGCTCCATGGGGCACCCGTGTTCCGCACCCGCATTTCAATCCGCTGTGCCCCCGCCTTAACGTACCACCCTGGGGGCGGGGGGCTCTCGTGTGGACCCTCTCCACGCCTGCTCGCCATCGGTTGCCGCAGCGACGACAGCCGGGAGCAAGAGGTCGTGCCCCACCTCGCGCCGCAAGGCATGACGCTCTCTCCTCCCACCCGATGCGACACAGGTAGTGGTCGAAGCACACGTCCCCGGTCATCACCTGCCTTACACGGTAGGAGACCCTATGCCCCATCCATCCCCTGTTTCACCGGTCGAACACAGGGAGGATGGCCAGCACGGCACGCCTCTCGCCCTCCCTCGTCCCGGGGAGGCTATCGCACCATTCTTGGGTTGCCTTCCGTCGTGTGTAGCGTCTAACTCATCCATTATGAGCTGCGCCTGATCCGGAGCCGGAGGTCCCTGGAGTGCGTATGTACATCCGACAATACACGGGTCTCCAGCTCGAGGGGGATCAGCCCCGACATTATCATCGCCGTCGCGTATGAAATGGTGCGGTACCCTCGCAGCAGCAACCGGGTGCCGCTACGCCCGGACCAACACACGCACCACCACCGCGAACAGGCGACGCACCCGGTCGAAACGCCACAGGTCGTCGAGCTCGAGACCCAGATACCGCATCTGGGACTCTACCTCGACCAACCCCTCCACCACGCAGTTCCAGCACGGGAGAGACGCCGCTAACCGGGCCGAGCAGTGAAACCACATGGCCCTAGTCTTCTCGACAGATACCTCTAGGCCCAGCGACCGGATCGTGCGCACCGCGCTTCACTAGGACAGGCAACACAACCCTTGGGGGAGGGGGGGAGGTTGGCGCGCTGTGTCCTGGGTGTCCCTGCAGTGATGGTACTGCGCCGTTGGCTCCTTCTTGATCCGATACAGGTACTCCCCGAAGGAACCGTGTCCGGAGAGTACCTGCATCACACGGTAGGTGAGCCGTCCTCGCCTCCTGCACCATTCTCCCACGATGGGCAGGGTACCCGGACAATCGGCTTGCCAGTGTCGGCTTCAGCAACTTGCTGCCGCGAGTGTACAAGCCTGTCCATTTGGGCTTGATGCTTCCGCACTTCGGCCTCCTATCCATCCGGGTCAATCTCCCTTTTCCGGATGTAGCAGGCAATCCAGTATCCCGTCGCCCGCTCCTCCACCATAAAATGGAGGGGAGCTAGGCCCGTGAGGAGGAACCTCGCCACCGCGGAGATGGTGCGGTAACCTCGTATGGTCCGCAGAGCCAGCCGCTGTTTCGCATGATTCGCATGCGCAGGGTTGTGCCGGCTGGCCGCTAATTGCTGGTACCACACGAGGGTTCCATATAACACTATGGAATACACCACTTCCTGCATAGAAGCAACGAATCCGTCCATCGGGCCCCCTGATATTGGGCAGCAGCCGCATGAGGGCGATCGCTACCCTCTCGATCCGGAGGCCCCCCGCACGAACCTAACCCCAGCGAACTTCAAATTGGTGAGATCGTTGTGGTTTTTGAAATAATAAGCAAAACGTATGCAGTGAACAATTGATTCAACTTATGTGTTCGGTTTTGAGACGTGACCGTAGCTTTACAGCCCCCAACCGTCACGTCTTGTCGTCCTCAAGGCCTGTGAGAGTCTGAGACACGCGTTCGCAGCCCCTTGGGCCATCTGGTTCAGACAAAACACGGGTCTCACTGTTTCAGAAATACGTAATTTCTAAAGGGTACCGGACGTAAGATACTCAGGAATCTCGTGTTCAAGGTCTGAACCCGAAGGTCGTCCATCCACTCGGGACAAGGAGCCATAAATTTGCACCACCATGTGCAGGCCACTCGGGTCTTTTTGTCACGCTGCATCGGGGTCCCGCTGTTCGGGAATTTCCCGAAGTTTCTATGATTGACCTGGGGTAAGGACTTCCACTGCTAAAGACTGTCCGGAAGATCCGCCTCCTTCAGGTCAATCAACGAATGGAGATAATTTTTTCGGGATTTTCGGGCCCATCCCTGGGAAGAACACCAACGAGGTGACCAGCGAAGAGACCCCGGGGCAGTCAGTCAGAGTCTTCCGTTCGCTTCAAACGCTCACAAAAAAGAAGTAGTAGTAATTCCGTTACTTGCAATTCGTACATAACCACAGCGTCACACTCGATAGTCGCATCGCAAAACACTATGAATATTTTATTTTTGACTATCCGATATTAAAACTTGCTGAATAAACTGTACGGAAACTAAGACCGATTAACATGTATAGAAAAAAATTGTTGAGAATGTTGACCTTGACAACATACGTCAAAGTCACGGTCATTGGAGCTGGGTCCCCTTTTGTCAATATTTACCTAAATGACTATAAACATTTATCATAATTTAATTTTTCATGTAGAGGCTTATGCTATAGTTATACTTTACCCAAAGATTCATTCGTTTGAATCCATTCATTTTATTTTCGCAAATGGATTTCGTGGCATTACAGAGGTCTAAACATTAGACGTATTATTGTCGAAACCCGCAGACACGTGTAATTGTCTTTTGCGCTATCTAACATTCTCAACAATACGTCTTCTAAAACAAATATGTGCACGGTTTGTTTGCTTTTATCTTGGCGTATGTGCCTGATTAGATTACCATCCACAAAATTGGCTGTGGGTAAGTTACTAAAATTGTTCTTGCTTCGAAACCACAAATGTTTTAATGTTATATACCTAACATCAAATATTAATCGATCTGTTTGAGAATTCAAATTTTTAATTTTATTAATAACTGTTTTGTGATTTACACTAGTATCCTAAAAAAGAGAGGGTTGAACTAACTAAATCAGAAAAAAACATGATGCCAAATAAATACTTAATTCATTAAGTAAATTCTTCAAATTAGACATTAACCCAAATGTTAAAAATTAACCTGATTTACAGTAATTGTGTATACTTTTTAAGTAATAGATGAATAATATACTATCTGAAAGTAAAATTATAATTGAACCATTGCATATTTTAATCAATTCGCCAATGAATATTGACGTCAACCGTTTGTAATAAATGTAACTTTGCAAAATGTCATATAGTAGCATGCTACTGTTACGTATGGAGAACAGGTTCCGTTTAACTTTCTCATACTGGAATCTGTTTAAAATCATAAGTGACAAAAGCTAGAATGTGACCCTACGTGACATCAAATTATGGGCACAGTACCCCATTAATTGTCACCCTTGCATTTTCACTCTCTTTGGTCAGTAATTGTTCCGTAACGTGTAGAGTTACATCGAGTCACATTCATAAGAATCAGTACCATTGAGATCGGGTTAAATTACCCTTCAGTATCAATAGACCTGATAGTCCAGTAATTGTTCTATTTCGGTATTCAGTAACTGCTCTTAGACTCCGCGTTGCCAGTGCGTCAACACCGAGCACCTTTAGGTAAGACTACCTGTATTATACATTCAGTTGAGACACCAGCACTTGTAACACACGCTTCAATCAAAATATATTCGTGTTGTTCAGTAAATCGTGCAATCTAGAATAGTACAGTTTTCAAATGTAAGCAATATTTTAAACGCAGTGAGTTCTGAAAATAGACATTATAGTTTACCTATAAACACCGTAAGTGTTGCAGTCAGGTATTAAGTTTAATAGCCGCTAAAGACTCGAATGAAGCAACTGATGAAGGATATTATAATAATATAAATTCTAGAAAGGTGTTTCAGTCTGCTATGTCAACATTTTCAGCTTTGTGGAGTAAAACAAATAGATCGGTATTAAAAGCAAGCAAAATGTATCGTCGAATTAATTATTGGACATTTACGAAAAACAGCTTGTCCAACGCGATGGAATTCTGATTATGAAAGTGTAAAAAAATTACTAAATGTAGAATTAAAATTACCAGAGGTAACTGAAATTCTAAATATATCATCATTTACATTCACATCTTAGAATTTTTAAAAGAATATGAACGTTCTATGCGATCCATTGCATACGCTTTGTACAAACTACAAGGTGAAAGTGTCTTTTTCGGTGATATATTTCTTTGGTTTTTGGGAATAGAGAATAATTTAAAACATATTCAAGATGTGGAAGATGCTAGACGCACCTCAAAATGTTGCGAACCTTTGAAATTTCATTTACTATCTAGTTTAAAATCTCGATTTCGTGATTTATTCGATTTTTCTCAACACGAAAGCGACTATATAATTGCCACTGTTAGCCATCCAAAATGGAAATTACGATGGATTTCGAAAAGCTTCAATGAAGAGAAACATACTTTTATCAAAGAAACCGTATTAAATGCTTTGAAACAAATAGCAAATCCAGATTTAGAATCATGACCTCAATTACTTTCACAAAACAAAGAAGTGGATGAATTTTTTTCCTTTATGGAAAAAAAAAACAAATAATATCAGTCATACAAACATTTCAGAATTAGAACTATTTAAATATTTGTGCGATAGTGACATACGAATTGAAAGTATTGCAAAGTACAAATACATGGAAAAATTATTTTTAGAATGCAACACAGTGTTACGAGCCAGGGCTGCGAGCAACGCGAGAGGCCGGCGAGGGGTTGTTACCCTAAGAATATGGTTTCAATTTGTTTTTCAATTTGGAAATCTTTGTTGATCTGAATTTAAGATTAGCAAGCCTCGTAACTTATATAATTTAATTGACACAATCCGAGCGGTAAGATTGATCGTGTGGGAACGTTCAATTATTAGATTAGGATGTTTGGCAATAATTGAAGGTTGTAAATTACGCGAGTTAACAAGCAAGACAATTTATTCTGAATTGGAATAGTTAAATTGTAGTTGTTGTGTCGCGAGTGAAAGAAATAAGTGTACAATTATAGAAATTGTTGCCTATGATGCACGGTGTTGACGCATTGACAATGCGGGGTCGGAGAGCGATTGTTGAAAGCCAAATAGAAACTACACGAACTAACGGCTTCTATAAGGTAACGTTTGATTCGAAAGGGACTTTAACCCGATCTCACCAGTATTTAGTCTGATACGAGTAACGCGATGTGACTTCGCGATTGCTATACCGCGACCGGACCACTTCTGAATCTCAACTGAACCGCGTCTCGACTGAACCCAAGAGGATGAAAATGAACGGGTTTATATACCCTAAAAATGATAGAGAAATGTGTCTGTTTTATTGTACGATCGCATACTCCTATTTGTCGTTTCCGGTAAGTTCAAGGTTTGCAGCTGGATCTTTTGTTTAAAGGGGTAAAACGAAGGGTTAGCCAGGATGTTTCCTATTAAAGACTATCTTGACAAAACATTCCAGGAGGGGAATGTTTTGAAGATTTCCATATTAAGAAATCGTACGGTGTTGGTCATGCTTTGTACCAGTTGCGTCCAGCCGGAGTACAATAATTAAACAAAGGGGCCTGTTGGGACGCTTTTCGTTCTCAGAAGAGAGATTAGAACTTCTAATCGAAAATGAATCGTGGAGAAACGTCTCCATACGCAACAACAGCTATTTCGTCCTCTGCCCCAGTTGAGACTTTTTAGCTTTGCTGGACTGATTCTGTGTCCTCGAAGGAGCACCGTAGAAGATGGAACGCTGTACCTTGTGGTATGCGAACAGCAGCATTTATACAAAAAAAAAAAAACGAAAATGTGGCAAATGATATAGTTTCTTATATTAAGTACCATTTCTTCCTTAAATTATTGCTAATATAAAAAATATTAAATTACCTATAAGTAATGCGATTCTGAAAGTATTAAGTATGACGACGCAAAAAATAAAATATTCTATTTTGTGTTTCAGATTATTAAAATAGAAATATTTTCCTGTGTGTTTCAGATTGTTAAAATAGAAATATTTTATTTTGTGGTTCCCATTGTTAAAATAAAAATATTTTATTTCTGAAATTATATAATCTACTTAAAATAGTATTTTATTTAAGTCGCACAGAATTTTAAATATTAAATAGTATTTGAAATAATCGCCAAATATTACTCACGTCTTTTTTTTTTATTATGTGGGACTATCTCCAGGGGAGTACCCTCGGAGACTACCCACTAAAACCTTACGCCCATCTAAGTTATAGGGGAGGTGCCTGGATCACGCAAGTACTCAACAGGACACCTCCCAGCTCATATTATACCCCGGTGGAGGGGGTTAGCCTCCTCCATTTCCTACGCTATAAGACCCCGGGCGGAGGGACCCGGTCCCGATACCACCACCCCACCCCCCACACCGAGAATACTCCCGGGGGGTGTCGTCCCAACACGGGGGGAGCTATGTCCGGACTCCCAAATCCACCGCTCCCTACAATGGGGAAAAATGACTGGTTGTACTTTTACAGTACAAAGTGACTTAAAAACTAATCATCCAGATTATACACATCAATTGTAAGTACACAGAAATTGCACTTACATATTGGAAACATCATGGAAAACATCATGAGTGAGAAATTGCATGTAGCTGGATTCGAAACCTGGTCATTACGATAGCAGTTCGACCAGCGGGCTCATGAGTCACTTACATACATATTACTCACGTCTGGGATCAAGTAACACATTGTTGTCGGGACACGGATAAATCCGTTTTTTTTTTTTAGACTGGTGGTGGTTTGCGAGACACGTAAAAAACCGTTTTTCATTGTCTGCTGATGGAAGTCGAGTCCCGTATTTACACGGATTTTTTAACGGCGGATTATGTTACCATCGTCCCTGTGACAGTTTCACATCACACATACTTGTTATATTGACGTACTACTTTTGTTGTTTATAGTGTTATTTTAAAATTATAGCGATTTCCAAAAATGTCTAATTTCTAGGGATGTGCGAGGCGCCCGAACCGTCGGATCGGGTCGCAGAAAGTCGAGCGGGCTTGACTCGGGTGCGCGATACTTCATGACACATCGGGCGGCGCGAGCGTTTCGGGCTGCCTGCTCGACTTCGTCGTGCGGGTTCGGAATGAATCGGACAAGTTCGAGCGAGCGAGTTATCACAATACCTGAGACTCAACTCTGCGTTCTTATGAAATACATAATGGTAACAATGATATATGATTTTGAAATAATGCACGTCATACGTGAAAAATTTAAGAGAAAACAGAAACTGTAAAAAACTGTCATAATTTACCTTATTTTCATACCTTCTAGGTGTATGCAACTTCTTAAGGATATTTTAATGACATTATCGATACATATGCAAGTTGATTCGGAGGAACAAATTCATCAGAATGCCAGAAATATTGTCTCTTAAATTTTTCACGTGTAACGTGCATTATTTCAAAATTTAATACAAAGAAAGATTATGCATATGTTTGTCAATTATACCTACGGTAATTATAAAAAAACTTAAAATTATAATTTTTGGGCAGCCCGAAACGCTTGGGCCACCCGATGTGTCATGAAGTATTGCGCGCCCGAATCGAGTCCGCCCGACTTTCTGCGACCCGACCCGAACCCGAATATCGGGCGGCCCGCACATGCCTACTAATTTCTTACGTGCCGGCCAAAATATTGAGCCCGCCCCATGTTCAAGGTCGCGCGCGAAATGTCCCGCAAACAATGTGTTAACCTTCCGTTATTTCGTTAAAACTTCTATTTGGCATTCAACAATTACTCTTAGACCCCGTATTGCCAGTGTGTCCACACCGAGCATCTTCTAGGTAACAATATTTCCATTGTGTATTGTACTTTCTATTCAATCGCGACACCAACAATTGAAATACACATTTAACCCTTAACGCTCCGACTTTTAATTGTGAATATCGACCGGCAACTACAACTACTTCTCACCATACTTCGACTTGCAAGTTTTTAAGTATCAGTTTTTAAGTGTAAATGCTACAGTGACGTGTAAATAATAATACTGAAGTCATTCGAAACAATTTTTATTCATCTCAGAAGTTACATAATTTTGATTACAATATTTATATTAATTATAATTGAGTAATGTGTGGCATTTCTTAAAACATTTATTGGGATGCAAACTGAGATTACGTTCACATCGGTGGTGCCTGAGAGGCACACTTAAAGTAGAACGCCGCATGTGGTATCGCGTTGATCCCGGAATTGGGAAAAATCGGATCGTTAGTGGTAAGCTAAACACGTTTCTTTTACAGTTTTTTTTTATTAGATAATGTGTTTCATTTTACTTACCTATAATATTAATGTTTATTTAATGAGTCTCATTAGATGATTGTCGTTATTTTTTTCTAGTAATATATATCATAACCTAGGTAAAGTAGAGACATGTTTCCTTTTTCTGCTTTTTATATTTGTTTGAAATTAAAAAAATTTGTAACGCGGAAGTTATTTCTGTTCAGATATTATAAATTTATAAATAATAATTTCCTTTTGTTTGAAACCTTCATATGGATTTTTCAATCTTTTATTACCTATTACTAATTACTAATTACCGTAATTCCTAATTGACGTAATTTAATTACAAAATATTTTGTAATTGTACACCATTGCAATTACGAATTATATTTTAATTTAATTGAATTAAGATCTGAATTATAAATTACAATATGATTGAATTACAATGTAATTCAATTACTTTGTAATTATAATTCCTGCAGTAATTCAATTGTAATTCTGCACAACTCTGTCCTGAACGAAGCCGTGAAGAACATTTTCGTAAAGGAAAAAGTTATTTCGTATGGAAAAAGTTATTTCGTTCATTTAATTTATTCGCCAGACACTCAGCAATTAAACGACGATTTTGACACTCTGGGTCAATGTAGATGGGTGTCCGTTGTCGGAGAATTAATATTTACGTTGCTCGCCACAGGCTAAGTTTTGGAGGTAAGAAAGCGTTCCGCGTCATGAGATATTTGTTTTGATGTCAATTACTTGAAATATTTATAGCGCTACACTTCGCCCAATTTCATGCTCCGTAGCCTTACTGTTGCCAACAATGGGTCGTAAAACTTGTATAGTATATTTAATAATGCTAAGCAAGGTTTATATTTGTCGTTTAAAAATATAATACATCGTTTCTTGTCTGTGGACAATTTTTATAATAATATTTATAACTTATAATGATTATAACATTTAAAAAATTTTCAACATAACAACTCTTTTAATGTAAATGATGAATGTACGTTCTTCATTGTTTGTTAATAGTATTAACTTTCAATCTTATAAATAATAGTGTTCAACATTTTTGCTTTGATCAACTTCAGTATATTCGTATGGTTTATATCTGGATATCACGGTTTCAGACGTGTATTAGGGATACAGGTATACACGTGTTTGTGTGATTAATATATCCGTATTTTAATCCGTGTACTTCTTTATACACAGATACACAAATGAACATATAATTATAAAAGAATTCTACAAAAATACCGTTGATTAATTATTATATAGTAAGACATTTAAAAACAAGAATTAATCAAATAAAAAAAATTAGACATATGCCTAGTATGAGCACGCCCACAGTCGAACGCCTAATGTCAGATCCACACAGAGTAGAACTGTTCGCGAAGCTGCTCGCTTACAGAAACTACATCGCATCCAGACTGCTATTGGCGCGTTGCTCGCGAGCTATTCGTTCGCTGTTCGCCAACAGTTTCGAGTTTGTTCGCTTGGTGATTGCGAGCTGATCCTTGTAGATCTTTCTGGGTGCGCATACGAAAATTATAAAATATGTCTGAAGAAGATGTTTTACTTGTGTCAGCTGCATGTTTAGTAATGAGTCATTCCATACCAAATGGATCACTTTTTGACCATACCATCTGCGTTTTTGTTCTAATTGAAATATGTTGTAGTCCATGTGAAATAAAGTCATCATTTTGCCTGTTCAAAATTTGTTTAAAAATTACAGACCTTTGAAGTTTGCAATTTTTGCCAATTTTGGCGAAAATGGGCTTTACTTACGAATTTTTATCTCAGGAATTATTGTTTTGTTTGATCGAGCTAAATTTTGTTTTTGCTTTATTAAAAAATAACTGGGCTATTCTACAATAATTTTTCAATCTCGATAATTAACTTTATAATGTTGAAAAACTTAAACGAATTTCTTTTTACGTTTTTTTTTATGAGTGAAAAATTTTGAAATTTTTACGTCAAAATGAGCCCTTCAAAAAGATGGAGACTTGAAGATTGACGTCACAGTGAGATGAGAAAGGACTATCACGATCAGTTTACAATACCGCTGTTCTCAAAGCAATACATACCAGCAGACCTCGTATACGATTAAATGATCCTACTTACACCTCGAGAACTACATTAGTAACTTCTCTTGGCCAACGACACCTTTTTAATCATAACTTCATTTATAAATATTAGTTCCTATACTAATTGAATGTGTTCTACAAAAAAGGTGTCATTGCTCGATAGAAACCGCGAGAAGGTGTTGGTTTTCTTCCATCAGGAAGAGATATGCAGGCGTAATGTTCAGCAGTATGCATAGGATCATTGTGTGCGGTGGTTTTACAGATTGGGGGAAAAACATAAATTAAAACCATTATATTACACTGAAAACAGAGCCATCATTATCGTACGACCAAGTTTTACATAATAATTATGTGGGATCCTAAGATCACACGGTACGCTAAAAGCGTAAAATAGAGTTAACACGTTCCGTGCCATGTTTATTCTCGCAGCCTGGATGGAACGTTTAACGTGTACCACCGCTGGTACATCCATTGGAGAACATATAAACATACAATGGTGATAAATTTTGTTCCCCTTCTAGTAAATTATGAAGTACAAAGAAATTTTAATCACTGCAACCGTACAATAAAAAGTAGTGTAAGTGGTTAAATTAACTTCATTCATTTCCAAAATCATTCTTGCATAACAATTCCTTGATTAGGTGAACATTTATTAAGCGCATTTTTTTAATTAGACAGAAAACGTACAAAAAACGTACAGAAAATGTACAAGACTTATGTTTTTTGCATGCTAATATTTATAATTTACGATAAGAATATATAAAAATATATCTAAAAATATTTGTGTTTCTCTCTTTGTGCAGAGAAATTATCTTCCCTTATGCATTTAGATTGCTTACAGTAATAAACGCTTGGTAACACATATATTATACAAAAAATTAATTTAATTTAATTTTATATTAACCCTTTGCACTTGTTACGTGCAACGCGGAAGGCCGGCGAGAGGGTTACTACCTCGGGAATATGGTTTCAATATTTGTTAGGTAGGTACGCGGACGCGCCCAATGCGAAACCAGGGAGCCACTAGGTTGGAGAAATCTTTGTTGGTTTAAGTTTAAGTTTAGTAAGCCTCGCAACTATATATATAATTTAATTAATACAATCCGAGCGATTTAGTAATCGTACAGTCACGTCGCGTTACACGCATAAGAGTCAATTCTAGTGAGATCGGGTTAAAGTCCCTTTCGAATCAAATTGTAACCTTATAGATTTCGTTAGTTCGTTAAACATTCTATTTGGCATTCAATAATTACTCTATGACCCCGCATTGCCAGTGCGTCAAAACCGTGCATCATAGCTAACGATTTATTTAATTGTACATTTACTATAGATTCATTCGCGACACCTACAACTACACTTGAACATATACACCACTACGGAATATATTTGTCTTGTTTGTTAACTCGCTTAACCTACAAACCCTCAATTATTGCCCAATATTCTAATCTAATAATACTGTCCAACAAAATCAAACTT
>CM052142.1:603051-620673 GCA_028454255.1 Halictus ligatus | reverse complement strand
TATATATATATATATATATATATATATATGTATGTACATATTTATAATATTTAACAAAAATACGTAACTGATATATATTTATGATAATGTGTTGACTGATGAAATCGTGACGACGATACAATCACAAAGCTGAGTACTCCTCCTCTGCTTAATAAAGGTTTATTAGAATTTTAGACATTTTATTTATTGAAGATACCCCGAACTCGTAAAAATGTGTATTATTAAAATATTTGTCAATCTACACCTTCTAAATAAAAACACTACAATAATTTAATTTCATTCATCATATTCATTTGTCTACATACATATCACCAATTATTAACTTACTTTCCGGCTCGACTATATATCTCGATAAGAAAGCAAAACAGAAAAACACGGTTACATTGTATGTTACTTGGGTGGAACAAATATTAACCGGAATTATTTTTTTGCGTGCCGTGATTCCCTACGTAGGTGCCGTATCCTTCCGCGGCTTCAGTCAGTAGCGCGATGTTACAACAAGCGGCACCCGCGTTCGTTGCGCAACGGATTATTATCAAATTTCCCATGAAAGAAGGCGTAAAACCGTCCGAAATTTTGGGAATGCTTAAAGCACATATGTACAATACAACACCCTTAAAAAGACTCAGATGTACGCCTGAGATAAACAATTTTTAGATGGAGTGTTGAAAATGAAAACCACTAATGTCGTCAGAAATTCAGCGTGACAAGCTACGGCCGTGCTCAAATAATTATTACTAACACTCACATATTGTCAGAAAAGACGCAAATTTCCCATTCGAAATGTTATCGTGCTTTATGACAACGCCCGGCTCCACACAGTTACAATAACATAAGAAAATATTAAGGATTATACTGGAACACTCTCCCTACAGTCCGAACTCATCGCCCTGCGATTATCATTTGTTTGGGCCACTCAAAGAAGCACTTGGGGAACGGAGATTTGACGACGATGCTGCTTTGGAAGCGTTCTTGCGCAAATGGCTCATGTCACAACCGCCTTCATTTTACGATAGCGGCATAAGAAAACTACCTATCTGTTGGAAAAAATGAGTTTCCAAGTCAGGAGATGGCGTAGAAAATAAATTTCAGGATTTATATTTTTATAATTCTTCACTAAATTAAAAAAAAATTCCGGTTTATATTTAATCCACCTAATACATTTGACACCATACAACTTTCGCTTCAACCATTTTTTAATTTACTAGTATAATTGACTAGTATAACCCGACCCTTACCCTGTACGTCAGAGATGACAAGCTCGCAATGGCCCATGGCCGGTGACTTCATTCACTGCGACATAAGGGGTGGGGTCCCACCCACATAGCACTCTTTGAACGCCCACTGCGAATCCGTTCGAAGAATGCAATGTGTTGGGGACCTCTTCCCTTACGTCGCGCCGAAGGATGCGGTGGCACGGGCCTTGTGCGGTCCGTGGGCCCGTAGTCGCCAGATCAAGACTTGTTCTGCCACGGCTCGGTCACGTGATGCATTCCGTCTCTGTCGTGCCTGTGTCACAGTGACACGTGACTAATCGGACTCTCCATCACGATACTGGCAGAGAGAGGGTAACTCTTTCCCCTCATTTCTCATCTGGAGACTATGCGTGGGCCGCTAGTTTGGCACCTCTACTGTACGTAACAAGTTATCATGTCAGTCCAAGTGAAGGTGAAATCGGACTATCCAACTGAGGTTCAAGTTGGACAATCATTCTTTATTTCTATCATTCTGAATAGTTACTGTACTGCAAAGTTTGATTTCTTTGAAGAAACTGATAATCATTTTCCCGTATTTTGTTTTCATTCAGGCAGGGTGAATGGAGCACTGAGGCGTGTGAAAAGTTCGCCGAGCTTACTTCGTTAGCTGAGTGGAATGTCCTCGTGGCTAAAATTGAAGGATACAAAGATCGGACTCGCAGCTATGGAGGATCTAAGCGTGAAGTAACGGTCTATTGTCTCGATCTTTTCGACAGAAGTGACGATAAGGTACTTTTTTTTATTGTTGTTTATTATAATCCTTGCCTTTTACATCTGTTTACATTACATTATCTTACACCTAACTTAACTTATTACTATTAACCTATGTTGCGTCGTCTCACTGCCCGACAGTATTAGCGGACCGTTGAGTGTACGCGCCCCGAATGGGGATGAATAAACGACAGATATTTAGGATCAACAAACTTGTAATTGTAATAAAACTTAACAAACACTGAAGGAAACGGAATCTGGTTTACTAATTTAAATATACGGGAACGACAAGGATTGTCTTCGTGTTGCGATTCTTGGTGGTGAAATTTAAACAGCCGCGATCGCTGTGCCTCCTTAGCCTATTTCTACCCGAGGATCCTTGGTGGGCGTAAACATTATTTACCAATGTGGTCCTGGAAAACGAGTGGGCGGTTGTTTTCCTGACCAGGAAAGGGCCTTTCCCGGGCCAAGGGTCCCCTCGCGTTCGGAGTCGACAACAGCTGATTTGGACGTGGAGGTTTATGACCCGTCAATCAACACGGTTCTTGATGCCGTTTATTCTCCAGGAGTCACTTTCTTTGTTTCGCGCCGAACGTAGAAAAGAACAGCGAAGCTCAAATGGCCTTGTTCACCGAGGAGTGTAAACATAATACCAAGATAACAAAACTTCTTTGTTTTTCATTATTTTTTTATGGGGTTTCCACCAACATATTCGTGGCATTTTTCTCATGAAAATGATACCAAATGTGGTTGTGTTACCACAAAAACTAAGTCCGTTTATTTAATAGGATAGTCTGTTCATTTTATTAGCATGTTCAACGTACAATGGACAGTCGCGATCTTATTATTGGAGACAGAGAGACCGACAGACAAAATAATCAGACCGGTAGGTAAGGCGTTACTTTTCCGAAGATAAGAAGGCGGAGTTATACTTTGCGGGTTAGGAAAGCCCGCGTCTACTGTTTATGATCACCGGCCTAGGTGGTCGCCAATTGTTATACTCGGCTGGCAACGTTTATGATGGGGTAGTTACATTTTCTACATCCGTAAAGTCATTTCGGAAATAAAATAATTTTGCCATCCTGCAAACGTCAGGGTAGATTTTATTACCTAGAATCGCGTACCGCTACACCAAATGTGATATATTCCGATGACGTTTGCATGTGTAATTAACGATGAAATTTTGGGACCCACAGAAGGACAGTGTATGGGAAAGGAAGAGACCCGGAGTGTCGATGCTTTCGGGAAAGATGAAAGACAGACGTGAGCCCTAGCCTTTAAATCAAAACTTAAACTTTTACATTATGAATTATTTTTTACGAGACTTTCACTAATATATTTGTTGAATTTTTCTGATTAAAATCATACCAAACACAACATAATTCGGATTATATTTATACTAATATCCCATTAATATAATTGTAATGGGAAGTAATTTTCATCATTCATTACACAAATAAATGTCATTGGAATTACATCATATCTGGTATCATTTTAATAATAAAAAAAATGCCACGAATATGTTGGTGAAAGTCCCATAAAAAAACAATGAAAAATAAAGAAGTTCTCGAGTTTCGCTGTCCTTTCCTACGTTCGGCACTGCATCAAAGAATAGTAGGGTCTCGTCGGCAGTATTTCCCCGCTGTGACTTTGACAGATAATTCATAGGATACACGAATCATGACATGTTTATCGACCGCATCAAACTGTAAATGGCGGTAAACTATCGCTGTCCTTTTCTATGTTCGGCACTTCAGTCTACGACAAGACCCGGGCTGCTGACATACAGCCCGTATAACGCGGATTCACTGTACATAATAGATGGTCTCTTGTAGTTTACGAGATATTCGCAAATATAACTTCATAAACTTGCTACATGCGACATGTGTATCGTGGAACGGCTCACAGTGGAACAAACTTGTATTAAAATCAAAGAACTTTTGATAGAAATGAGATAGAGCGATGATAAAAATAGAGAAATTTTGGAACGGTTTTTAACTTTAAAAATCTGTGTCATACTTGGAGTATTTAAACAAAATTATGATTTGTCCAATACCATGCACGGTTAGACTTGTTTCTTGACATGGTATGCATCATTGCCCGTAAATTTTGTCACGCTGATTTCAAATCAGCCGGTCGGAAAATTTGTCTACCCCCTGAAGATTTTGGAAAAAATCGATTTATATGAAAAAAAAAACTAACGAAATCATCGTTTTTTCGATGAAATGATTTGATAACCCATTATTCCTATGCAATCCTATATATGGAATACTTGAACCTCAATATTTCTTTTTTATATTAATATTATATAATAATATTCAATATTTGAACCTTTCGAGTTACTCACAAAGCGTAGAGCTCTTCACATCTCATGATCACCTGATCGCTGTCATTGTCGCTCAAACTCCTTCTAGACTGTGTGGCTGTAATGTAATTTAAATTAGATATCTATTTTTCATTATTATATTTTCATTTACACAGGAAGCTAGGTAAGTAATATTTAATCTTTTTAACTTACTTCTCATCAACGAAATTTTCAATTGAAATTTTCGGGTCGTTTAAGTATATTGCTCGATTAAAAACATCTAACATTCTATTTTTTCGATTATTGTGTCGTTAATGAAGAATCACTGTAGCATCAGCTGTATAGGGAAAGAACTAATTAGGATAAGAATTTATTAGAAAGAATTAATCGACCCGAAAATTTCAACCCTATTAATAAAAAAATCGATGTTAAATTTGTAGAAAGAAAATAAAGTGTACCACCAGAAATTAAAAAATTCGTTGTTGAAAAATAAGTTAAAAAGATTAAATATTACTTACTATGTAAATGAAAATATAGTAATGGAAAATAGATATCTAATTTAAATTACATTACAGCCACACAGTCTACAAGGAGTTCGAGCGACAATGACAGCGATCAGGCGATCACGAGATGTGAAAAGTTCCACTCTTTGTGAGTAACTCGGAAGGTTCGAATATTTCATTACGTTTATTCTGATTGTATTCCATATATAGGAATGCATAGGAATCATAGGTTATCAAATCATTTCATCGAAAAAGTTATGATTTCGTTAGTTTTTTTCTCATATAAATCGATTTTTTCCAAAATCCTCAGGAGGGAGACAAATTTTGCAACCGGATTTGAAATCAGCGTGATAAAATTTACGGGCAATGATGTATAGCATGTCAAGAAACAAGTCTAACCGTGCATGGTATTGGACAAATCATAATTTTGTTTAAATATTCCAAGTTTGACACTTATTTTTAAAGTTAAAAACCGTTCCATAATTTCTATTTTTACCGTATTCTGCCATATTTTAACTTTAATATAAAAAAAGAATCATCACTCTATCTTATTTCTATCAAAAGTTCTTTGATTTTGATACAACTTCGTCACTTGTCCCACTGTGCGGCGTGTAACATTTGACCTTGTTTTCGGCGGAGACAGAACACTTATTGTTAGACCCATATAATATACTAACAAATTTTGGCTGCTAAAACCAGGGAAATCCAATATAATAAACCTACCATTATGTAAATAATTTTCAATACGTACCTACCATTTACCTGGGAGCTAGGAGGTGCTCCAACTGACGTCCCCTAACAAGAATATTTTTTTTTGTAGGTAAGTACATATGGAAAATTATTTCGATAATATCTCGTTAACTACTAGATTAGGGACATGTGAAGGTCAATACATTTGTTCGCAGAATTTGATACTCTATCAGTTTACGATACAAAGGTGGGTCATTTCAAAAGATCAAGGTGACCTTGAAATCTCTGAGATGCCTTTACCCGTATAAAAAATGTTTTGTTTGGAACTATAGCGGGAGGAATGAGGTATAGAGGTTGCGATAGAGACAGGTAGAGAGTAATAGTGGACTGTGGGATATAAGAAATAATATATTGAAGAATAAAAGCGGAAAATGTACAAGAAAGAGGTGAATAGAAACGGTACAAAACAGCGGCAAATATTCGGAAGAGTGAGGTGACGCGCAAATCGTGAAGCGTACGATTTGGGAGGAAAACGAGTCGTGAAGGGCACGAGTAAACGTTAGAGAAACGCGACTATGATCGAGCGATCGAAAATGTCAAAGGACTTCGCGCAGTGGTTATCGCGGGTTATTTATACTGTGCGAAGCCACCGATAGCGGAAGGAATAAGGAGTGGGGTTTTTGAAAATGACAAAGGATTTGGCAGTGTCGAACGTTAGTTAGTTCACGAGAGCAATGCCCTAACGGCCGATGCTGCACAGGAGACAAGAACGAGGTAACGGGTTTGATATTTTGGAATATGGGAAACGGTGGCTCACGCGACAAGTAATCTTTCAGACGTAAACATAAAGTTTACGTCTGCGTGCGTTCACCCGGTCTCGGCGCCGAGCTCGATCAAATCAAAATTCTCGGTAACGCCTGCAACGATTTCGAACAGTTTGCATCACAATATTTCAATATAAATGTGCGTTAAAAATATTGAAAGAACAAAATACCATATCGAATAATTTTTTTAACGTATTACTGAAGATATTTCTTGGAATTTTTATAGGATATTAATGTCGCTTTGGAACTGATAAACGAAGGCTTCGCGGATGCAGAAGAACCTTTGCTACTATCGAGTCGCTCTACATCACGCCCCTCGTCGGCAGCATCAATAGAAAAGAAGATTTCGACGAAAACTCCAGCAAACACTTCAAATAAAATGGATTCGAGTATCGAGATACTATCGTCGACACTGAACACGACAACGAACCTCGAAACGTCAGAAGAAATAAATACGGCCATACCAAAGGTAAATAATCTTCCTAGAACTGAATCCGTTAATTTACGAAAATAAGTTAATTCATTTTCATTAATTTGCCTAAACATTTCTTCGTTTAATTTGATTTAAGAATTTGTATCTATTGCTAACAGGTGGGAGAGAGTTTAAGACATGATTTTTCATGATAATACAAAATTAAAAATGAACAAAACAAATTACATTAACACTTTTTGGCTTTGTTTTCAGGTAATTAATAACACTGTCCAACAAAATCAAACTTTTTTCGAGTTTTGCAATACCTGTTGGGTGATTCTTATACACTTTGTCATCCTAAAACCAAATCAGAAAGCAGAATTGCTCCATCACGCAACGTTTTCGAAAAATGTTGGTTTTTGTAAAAATGCACGATTTTGATAAAAAATGACGTATTACGCAAAAACCAAACACGCGAGAAAGTTCAAATGACTCAGGAGATAGAGGGAACTCTCCTCTACATATTCATATAGTCAATTATATTTTTATATACTTCCTAATAGTTGTAAATGGTTGTTAAAGTTTGAAAATGTGCCGACGCGGGTACTTTGTACGCTCTATTTTTGTATTTATGTGAAAAATCCTTTATCTAGCAGGAATTTAGTATACAGGAATGCATTGTACAGACATTTCTGGTAAAGAAACCATTCACGAAAAGTATTTGGTTCCCTTAGTATACGAAAAGATTAGGAGAATAGTCATTGACAGCGTGTGCGCGACGCGTTCGCGCCAGACGGCCATTGCAGTCTTTTCTCGACTCGCCAGGGCTGTCGCTATGCGTAGTCGACGTTGGCACCACTCAATTATGTCTTTACTTACTATGCTTAATTACATACATTTCCTTTTGTCATTTTGGGTGCCAATCATTACACAAAATTATAAAAATACGAGTTATAGACTGTTGGACACTTATTATTGAAAAACAGAATACCAGGAACAAGCATCAAGCAAGGCGGAAACAAACAAAAAGACAAAAAAGAAATGTATGTAATTAAGCATAGTAAGCAAAGACATAATTGAGTGGTACCAACGTGGACTACGCATAGCGATGGCCATGGCGAGTCGAGAAAAGGCTGCAATGGCCGTCTGGCGCGAACGCGTCGCGCACACGCTGTCAATGACTATTTTCATAATCTTTTCGTATACTAAGGGAACCAAATACTTTTCGTGAATGGTTTCTTTACCAGAAATTGGTATCAAAATACGGCATTTTTACAAAAACCAAACTTTTTCGAAAACGTTGCGTGATGGAGCAATTCTGCTTTCTGATTTGGTTTTAGGATGACAAAGTGTATAAGAATCACCCAACAAGTATTGCAAAACGATTTTGGTGTTGGACAGTGTAATTAAAGTGGGTCTGTAATGGCGTACAAGCCTCTTGAACTGATTTATATACACTGTTATTAATCAGAGACTTATTTTAAAATTATTAATGATTTGAGAACAGAACTGAAATAAGAATTTTTTAATTCTTCATTTTTGCCTTATATTGTTCTATATTTAGTTTTTGGTTGTGGGATCATACTACTCTGGTAGGAAACTGAATTTTATCGGAAATCATTAAAGATATGTACCAACAATTTTTTCATAGAAATATAGTGGTATGAGTAAAATATGACTTCTTCGGTCAATATTAATTTACTAGATACCTAATAGGATCAAGTTTTATTTTTTTAATGCAATCCTATAGTTTGTTCAAGATCATATGGTGGTCTTCTTTGTTCATAACAAATCCAACTTTTATGCATACATGTGCAAAGTTAGGTTAAAACTGTCTTTTGTTTTAATCCTGTGACGGTTACTCTGGTTTGGGAGGAGGAAGTGCCGAGTCATCCGGCTGGCTAAGGCTTTCCTTAGCCTAGAAAAGGGAGGTCCTTGCTCGACGTTCCGCCACTGAGGTGGAGAGATTCCCATAGGTATTGCACCATTCAGTGCCAGATCGCTGGAGGGTGAAGCGGTCAGCGATCTGAGGTTCGGGGTGGGGGATGACAGTGGCTGGTGACTATTTGGCATCATTTTCATTGGAAATATGCCACGAATATGTTGGTAAAAGTTTCATAGAAAAATAAGTTTTGTAATTGGATTAGTAGTGGTCTCCTGGTCTCACAGCCATATACCCGACTGTGTTATGTTGCACTCCTCGGTGGAGGCGGTTCTCGAGCTTTAGCCGTCCTTTTTTACGTGCAATATTGTATCGAAGAAAGACATTTTCTCAGCCTTTTTGTCTCTGACTTTATTTTATCCCTTGTTTGAAACATTAATCGAGAAGGGTCATTTAAGATTCCAGCGTGCTGTGTGTAATTCATGTGCAACGTTCGGCGATAGCTCGCCAGAACCGTTTCGTTAACAGAAGAATCTATCAAACCATTATTTGAGTTTTATGTCAGCACAACTCTCACTGTCCACATCACTAAATTTTCTTTTTAAAGACATTTTGTAGGGGTACATATCTAATATTTCTAAGAAAATATATTTCAATAAGCGAACATGGCCAAGAATAACACGTATCCGAGACAAAATGATAACAATCAGAATCTGCCACGAGCCGGACCCATCCTGTTTACAGAAGGGCGCATCAACAAAACACGAGCTTGGCACGTGTTGTTTATATTGAGCCCGACCGATACACCACGGGCCAGGTTCACGATACTCATTTTTGGCCCGATTACCTGACCACGAGACTCACACGTGGTTGGAGGGCAAAGGGATATAGAACTACCTTTATACTGATCACTTTTGGAGCAGTGGAGAAACATGATGCAGTACCAACTTATCATTCTGTAGTACACACTTTTACTTTTGTCACAAGACAAATGTAAAAAACGACAGGAAATGAAGATAACGAACGATAAAATTGCCACGTAAAATGTTTTATTGTACGTGCCGATGGCCGTGACAACACTTTTCTTATATAACGTTTGCAAGTGTAAACAACTAACCTGGGTAAACAACGGTGCTAAGCGGGCAATTGTTGTATACTAATACTTTATGGTGCAAACTCTTAAGACTATCAAACCTTAGCAACACTATATTCACCATTTTCATCGACTCTATGCGCGTAATAGAAAACCTCAATAACCTCAAACCATATGAAACTTAGGAACCAATCATCGAATCCATAACCAACTTAAGTTCAGAAATTTCGCCTATCAACGAAGATATACCATATTTTGACAAGCCAGAGCTTCGAGCAACGCGAGAAGCCGGCGAAGGGTTGTTATCCCAGGAATATGGTTTCAATTTGTTAGTTAGGTATGCGGATCAACCTGATCCGACATCAGGGAGCCGCGCCGCTAGGATAGTTAGTCGGCCTCGTAACTAATATAATTTAATTGATACAATCCGAGCGGTAATATTGTATTGTGTGGGAACGTTCAATTATTAGGTTAGGATATTGGGCAATAATTAAAGTCTAAAAAGTAAAAAAAAACGGATTTATTCGTGCCCCGACAACAATGTGTAAATCTGATTCCAGACGTGGGTAATATTTGGCGAGATAAATATTTCAAATTGCAAATTACTATTTAATATTTCAAACTCTGTGCGAGTTAAATAAAATACCATTTTAAGTAGGTTATATAATTTCAAAAGCAAAATATTTTTATTTTAACAATGGCAACCACAAAATGAAACATTTCTATTTTAATAGTCTGAAACACAAAGTTTAATATTTTATTTTTTGCGTCTTTATACTTAATACTTTCAGAAATCGCATTACTTATAGGTAATTTAATATTTTTTATCTTAGCAATAATTCAAGGAAAAAATGGTACTTAATATAAGAAACTATATCATTTTGCCACATTTTCGCCTTATACAGCAAGGTGCAGCGTTCCTTTGTATCTGTTAGGGTGCTCCTTCGAGGACACAGAATCAGTCCAGCAAAGCTAAAATGTCTCTCAACTGAGCCAGAGGACGGAATAGCTGTGGTGTATTCTAAAAATAATGTTTTCATGTATTTGTACTTTGCAATACTTTCAATTCGTGTATCACTATCGCTCAAATATTGAAATCATTCTAATTCTAAAATGTTTGTATGACTGATATCATTTGTTTCTTTTTCCATAAAGGAAGAAAAGTCATCTATGTTGGAAAGTATAAACGTGTGTTCCTTCTTGGAAATAAATAAACGTCTATATAGACGACACATGAATTTATGAATACACACACTTTAATATTAATCAAATATTATCAAAACATATAATGCTGTCCATGCGGCTACAGTAAGGAACAATTAAGATTCACGCGGGAACCGCGAGACACACCAAAAACTGTAATAGGTGTCGCCACATGGTCACGTGCTTATTGCCACGTAAATATGAACGCCTCAACAATCTACTTCTTTGTTTTGTGAAAATAATTGAGGTCGTGACTCTGAATCTGGATTTGTAATCTGTTTCAAACCATTTAAGAGGTTATATACCGTCAGGAGGCCCAAAAAAGCGATTTTTTAAGAATTTTTCCTGAGAAGACTTTTACATATATTAATGTAAAAATTTGTACACGTATTATGGTAACTTTTAACTGTATTTTAACATTTTTTATTTGTGAAAATAATAATTTCGAAAGCTGCTATAGCTGATCTCCAGGAGCTCCTCTCAAAAAATCCGCCTTGCCGTGACCACGATATCTCTGGACTGGATCATCTAAAATGAAAAAACCAAACGGATTTCGTTAAAGTAATGTATAATCTTGTAATTAATCGAAGGTTTTTTCTCACCAATGAATATTTCTTTTTTTTATAAACAATTTAAGGCCAAAATTTTAGTGAAAAATTGGGTTTTTTTTAGAGGCCGCCATTTTGTCAACAATTTTTATTTTGCTTATTCCTTCGATTAATCACAAGTTTATACATTACTACATTTATAGTTTCACAAGTTTATACATTTATACATTATATGACCAAAAAAGACATTATCACCTTGTAGTTTGTCCAAAGCGTATGCAATGGGTCGCATACAACGTTCATATTCTCTTAAAAATTCTACGTCTGTGAATGTAAATGATGATATGTTTAGAATTTCAGTTAGCTTTGGTAATTTTAATTCTACATTTAGTAATTCTTTTACACTTTCATAAACAGAATTCCATCGTGTTGAACAAGGTGTTTTTGGTCAATGCCCAATAATTCGATGATACACTTCGCTTGCTTTTAATCCTGATACATTTGTTTTACTCCACAAAGCTGAAAATCTTGACATAGCAGATTGAAACACCTTTTTATAATTGGCATCTTCAGTAACTTTATTCGAGTCTTTAGCAGCTATTAAACATAACACGCGACTGCAACACTTACGGGGTTTAGGTAAACTGTAATGTCTATTTTCAGAACTCACTGCGTTTAAAATATTATCGTTGAAGTTTTTGAAAGCTTTAAGGTCCAGCTTTCCCAGGTGGCCTTCATCCGCCCAAGTGTGCCTGTCCGTGTGCGTGTGCCATGGTGTGCCGCACACAACGCTACGTTCGGGAAGCGCGGATTTATGGCTCGATAATGTAAAGATGGGGCTTATCAGTGGTCAAAAGCGCTAGATAAAGGACAAACAACGGCGCTGCCGTAGCTTCGGCCACGCGTGCTCAGATCGCCTCTCTGACAGGCATCATACGACCGAATAATGCAAAATGTTGCTCGAAAACGCAAAAGTAGGTCCTGCCAGCTCAAGAATGAGCTAGATTTATCCTTTATCTAGCGCTTTTGATCACTGATAAGCCCCATCTTTGCATTATCGAGCCATAAATCCGCCCCTCCCGAACTCTTGCAACCTTGTACGATCTAGCGTTGTGTGCGGCACACCATGTCACACGCACACGGCCAAGCACACTGGGGCGGATGAAGGCCACCTGGGAAAGCTGGACCTTACGGAAATTGCTAACACGATCTCGTAATAGTATATCTAATTTTATCACAACTTAAATTAAACTGCTTATGTACATTTATTACTTTATTACTTCGGATATATGTGTGTGGACTTTCTAATCTTGAACAAGAAATAGCTCTAGATTATCTTTTAAAATTTTAATCTATCCAATGGACAGTCATCCCAAGAAAGCTTCTGCGAAAACTGGACCATACATCAGCACATTCTTCAAGTTGCCTTTTATATTTTGTATCATATCATTATATTCCACATGTATTTTTTTAATCTGACTTTTTTGACATAAACACTTCACTTCTGACTTTAAATTGCTAAGTCTGACTATTAATTTTTTAAAGTCTGGTTCCTCTACTGTTACAAAAGGTTTTTCACGTGCAAATATATATTTAAGTACTAAGTTATCTGCTGTTTCTTGATCGGACGGTATTCATTTTACACTGCCTTCCTGAATTACCTTGCTTATATCTTTTCATTTCTTCGCTTCGCTTCTGCAATTACATTAATATTACTGTTATTCTATTAATAAATCTTTTTGAGTAATACAAAGATGTTGTAAGAAATTCGAAGTTGCATTTAAACTGCCTTTAATAGTACGGGAACATGTTTTACATTTTTCAGTAATGCTACTGCTACTTGAATTTTGTTGTGTAAAAGAGAAAAACTGCCCATCTAAAAAACACGACAGTGAATTATTTTAGAATTTTCGGTTGTAAAATCGATTTTTAAAACAATCCGGTAGCATAAAATTGCCGATTTTATATTGAACTTTTCAGAATACCACGTTTACATTAATGTATATTATTGAGACTTTTCGGATTATGCGAACATGTTTAAAAACATTGGAAATCTTTTGGTAGGAAAAATTTTTTTGCTATAAAATAACAATACACTTTAAACCTTCAAAATTTTATTTATTTCAGCTAATTGTGTAATCGAGGGTAACATTTTGAATACAAAATTCTGAAATTCAAAGTGAAACTAATTATTCTACGAAATAATTATAGAACATAATATAATAAGGTTGAATAAATGTCTTTTATATATATA
Source organism: Halictus ligatus (assembly GCA_028454255.1). Taxonomy (NCBI): domain Eukaryota; kingdom Metazoa; phylum Arthropoda; class Insecta; order Hymenoptera; family Halictidae; genus Halictus; species Halictus ligatus. Next base: position 606,992 of record CM052142.1, on the reverse strand, counting down.
TATGTATTAGTAGACGTGCTTTCAGTATTTAATTAGTTTAAGCTTTGAGAAGGGTTTTTCAAAAATGATTAAGAATGATAAGCGCCAGACTTGTTTTATATGAGAGTTTAAATAATTGCGAAGAAGATCATATAAATTTTAAGTGCCACCTTCTGCCCCCTGATAATGAAGGAATAGATGACCGCGGTATTTTGGCGTCTGGATAGTATCGAGTCACGTAGGCTCTTCAATAATGGCTTTATAAAGTAAATAATATAACTATATGTAATTAAATATAATTATAATTATAAAATTAATAATATAATTATATATATGTATATATATTATATTATTTACACAGAATAACTAAAATATATTGTGTTGAAAAATGTTGATATACGTGTCTTTTTAATTCTAACTACGAAAATCGAGTTTCTAGACCATATGTACATAGTATTGAATCCGCCATTTTGAATTTTGAATTTTTGGTGTCAGATTCGTTTTATGACATTTTGTGTTTTGGTCTGTAAGACTGCGTTCTCGTGTTACGGGTTCGGGGCATCTTCAATGAATAAAGCGTGTGAAATAACAATAAATATTTATTAAATAGAGGAGGAGTACTCAGCTTTGTGTGTTCTCTGAGCGACGTTCGTCAACCGACTCTCTCATGTCTCCGTTGTATCGTCATTACTCAAACGACGCGGCAACGAAGACCATTCGACGCGGTGTCTCGATATCGTAACATATCGATACTCGTAACAATATATTTTGCCGCTTTTTGCCATTTGGCACCACTGTGCGATGTAGATGATGCAGTCGTACCATGGGGAGGTTTCAGACCTCCCAGACCGCGAATTGTGGTCGTGACAATTTTTCACGCGTGGTCCGGGCCCCGAAGGCCAATCGAGAGCACGGTCCTGCATTTCGGGATTTCGCGTGAGTAGCGCGCCCCATTAGGAAAAGTCAGGACTAAGGCCTAGAGTGGGGGTAATGAGGACCCTCTCGTCGCGTTACCGTCAATCGACGGATCACTGTCGTGTTAGCTTTCGTGCGGAAATTGTTGTATCGTGCCGCGAGCGTCGAATATCGTCGACGAAACATTTCGCCTATCGTTTCGAAAACGGAGATTGCGTATCGCATCGAGTTCCCGTGGCCAGTACACGTCCCCCTTGCGAGCGACAGAAACGGTAAGCCCACTCAGTGGTCCTCTCTTTCTTTTATTGGTTTCGCGAGATGGTTCAGGAATTTTCGTGAGAGAACAACACGTGTCTCGTCTCGTTCACAAGTTTTCGCGTGCCGAGGCGTTCTACGCCTCATACAATTCGCTCGCGCCTAAGCCGTGGCGGCTTTGAACATTTCGGCAGTTTCCCGTCAGAATCGAATCCGGAAGTCTTCCTCGGAGGAGTCGCGGTCGTAGGAATTTGTAATCGATCTCGTCAATTTCCCGTACCTCTGAGCAAACTCCGCCACGCGGAAAATATAGCACCGCGTGCGTCCGACGTTGACCTCGCGCCCTTGCGGATACGTGGGCTCGCGTATCTTGCGTCGAACGCATTAATGTCCGCCTTGTCCCGCGAACTATCGCGACGGTCAATTTGTAATCGCGCCGTCCATCTACGTTACGCGAAGTCTCGTCTCGACCAGAGATTTCTACCGTACGAACGCGGAGATTTTACCGAACGACAACTAGGCACTGCGAAACCCCCAACTATTCGCTGACCTTGTATAGAGAACGCGGGCTCTCGGGTGCGGCCACGTGGCCACGTGCTTTGTAAAACCCTGAGGTGAAATAAACAGCTACAGCCAATATCGTAGCTCGTTATTTCGACCTGCGAGATACGAACTGCCGTGAGGGCTGTCCCCGTGATTCCCGGCCCGAACCTTGGAACCGTTCGGGTCTTCCTTCCGTCTCGCGGTTCTCGGTGGCATGACTTCCGCCCTCCGCTTTGCCTGAAGGCGAGAAGTCTTCGCACTGCTACTTCGCGTGGCACCCTTCCGGTGCCTGGCGCCGGAATTTATTGTGTGACTTTGTGTAATTGTGTAATTTGAAGCTATAAATGTTACCTTTTTACCTATTAAGTTTTATTCAATTATCTCTAATGGTGTAGAAGTAATTATTTTAGTACGCCAAAATGACATTTTTGCCCATTGTGTGGCACTGGTCCAGTCCCAGAGCAGACAAGATTCGTTACCGAGGCCGTTTTCCATAAGCGTTTTCAATATTAATTTAGTCTTCGTTATTCTCCGATTTATAGCGAATTTAGATTCGTTTTTATCAGAAAAACATCTCCAACCGTCTCATAATATTTTCATTACGATATTTTTAATAATAAGACAGTTGGATTCTGGTTATTCATTATTAATATGCAGTGCGTTACAATGTTGCATTTCGTACTCTCTTCCGATCGTGATCTTGACAATTTCAGTGGCTCATTGTCAGTCAGTCAAGCAGTTACCGGACACAACAATGTAAGCTCCTAAGCATTGCTTACTAATAAAAATCTAATTTTTGTAATAATTTATTGTCATGGTATGAAAATATGAACAATAAATTGTAAATATTTACATGGTAAAAATGAGTCCAAACACGCCATATGTTAGACACACTGTGTATGTAGTTGTAGGACACGGACGTAACGGGTTTGACACGGAATCCTTGGAGATCGGTAGACTGTTTGTTTTGGTGTGCTCCGGACACGTTCTGCCGTTTGAGAATTTTTGAATTTGAAAAACAGACAAATTCGGTAGCCGTACCGGTGACATGTGACGTCACTTCGTCGGCGATGCGTGTGCTCGCGCGTTACCGCGGAGGTGAGTCGTGTATTAGACGTAGATCGAACCGCACGCGTTAGGCCAAGTGCAGATTTCAATATTGTCATCAAAACTATCATCATTTGTGTTCTCTTGGATAGCAGACAATGAAGCATCTGATTGCAACGTGGCTGATTCACATTGTGCTATCATATCCCCCGGCATTAACGGTGCATCGTCATGAGGCATGCAGTTACCACTTTGTATACTACCATTCAAATTCAATAATATATTTTTTTGAATTGTAACACGCACCGCTTTTACCGAAGGATTGCGATCATAGGTGCCACTGTGCATTTGAAGAACGGAAAAAAATTTTCTATGCAATCGCTGTTTAAGCTTGATGTTATAAGGAACACAAGCCTTCTTCTTTTAAATCGTTCCACAACTGCAAGGTGGCATTTATAGATTGCCGTAATCCCAAAAAACATAGAGGTGTTTTACGACCGTTAGAAGAAAGTACAAACAAATTGCTCATGTTGGTAACATGCCCAATTAAATGCTGATCAATGTAATTAAAACAAGAAATAGCACGCTTCATGGGATTTCGATCACTGGTAGATCGACTGTTTAAATTATCAAACAAATCATTAAGCGTTTTAAAGAAACTAGCTGTGTGGTGTACAGTATTTGTATTAATGCTACCAGTGAGTGAAACGGTAAACATAGCTTGAAGAGCAAGCTTACACTTCATTTTATCAAAAGAATTTGGAAAAACATGTTTATCGGATAATTTGTAAGCTGTTCGCGTACTTTTATCTTTTTCCAAATTCCAGAGAAGTACTACATCGCGCCACGAAACTATACAGTCATTAATGGAAAAATCATAGTTTAATAAATTATTTTTAATGCTCTTGAATTTTTTGACCATTTCTTATAAAAAATGGCTTTTCAACAGAAACACGTTCATCTGCTACGCTTTGATGACTACTTCCCTGATCGGAAACAACTGCTCTGACTTTCAAACCTGTCTCATGCAATGCATCTAATATTTCATCTAAAATAATTGATAAATCATGTTTTTTAACACCACTTTTTGATACAAAGAAAGCCAATGGTTGTTTCCAATTAGTGAACAGTCCGCGTATCATAAATACAAGAACTTGTGTACCCACAGCTACATTTCTACCCAAAAATCCTAAATCTTCGAA
>CM052142.1:557414-602951 GCA_028454255.1 Halictus ligatus | reverse complement strand
TGGGTACACAAGTTCTTGTATTTATGATACGCGGGCTGTTCACTAATCGGAAACAACTGCTCTGACTTTCAAACCTGTCTCATGCAATGCATCTAATATTTCATCTAAAATAATTGATAAATCATGTTTTTTAACACCACTTTTTGATACAAAGAAAGCCAATGGTTGTTTCCAATTAGTGAACAGTCCGCGTATCATAAATACAAGAACTTGTGTACCCACAGCTACATTTCTACCCAAAAATCCTAAATCTTCGAAACCTTCAATGACCTGCCGTTTTGGGTGGAAATCGAGACACTTTTTGATGGCCTTTCATCAAATACAAGGGTGCAATTACGATTTGCAATGTCTATGTAAGAAGATTTTAATTTTATCGCGTTAAATAAATTTGGACAAATTCCTGTCCAAATGTCGATTTCCCCGAACCATCGACTAATTGTGGATGGACTTGGCAAATGAAAACCAAAAATGTCACGCATTTTATGGTACAAAACGGGAGAAGCGTAGTGCACTGTCATGCATAATTGTTACTCCTTTTTCGAAAAAATTCGCCACGATTTGGGTTTAAATAATATGAGGATAACAAATGTCAATAAGTACCCAGAAATTCTGTTAGAAATTGCTTCTTTCAAGCACATATCATTGATATTGCCTGAAGAAAGCTTATCTTGCAACCGATTTATTGGCTTACACTTTGCCCGCAATTGCAAGCGAAGAGTCTTAGATTTTTTCTTTTCTTGCTTTAATTGCACCTGCGTTTCCATTAGCTACTGTTCCAAGTCATTACAACTTTGTATTGATGACATGTCATCCTGTATAGACATAGTGTCTGACTCAGTGCTAAAACTATTATTATTCATATCGGACGAATGAAAAATTTCCGGTACGGCATCTTTGCGCAGTCTACCCGACGCGTAAAAAGAATGATTAGAAAAATGTTGACTGCACACATATTGATTTTGTAATTTTTTATCAGACATTTCCACCCAATCCTCTAAACCACAGTTAATCAGCCACGTTAAGGGGGCCGACATGGTTTGAAATCCATATACGTATGCAAGGGTCAAAATCTATAGACAAACTGCCGCTTCAATATTGCAATGAGCATTTTAGAAGTGGTCAATTGTGTTTCCAAAAAGTCCAATCTACGTCTGTATAGAGCCCAAATTGCGAATTTTTACCTCATCGTAGAGTAATTTGTAATATTCCTCAGAAAATTCGAATTCTGAAGCAAGTATGACGTCACAAGACGGCTACCGCTGAGAGATTCTCTTAATTTAGAGAGATTTAGTGTTCGTATCGAAAAAAAGGCTCCATAAATGTTATTTGTTCTTTGTGTTTTGTATCTCTTTATTAAAAGTGTGCTCTAGCCTGTGGTTAGTATCTGAGTTTTTCATTCGGTAACAATGTTAAATACTGGAACTAAGGCGCTAGTCTCGGTAAGACAAATAAATTGTGTTACTTTTTGTTATGTGTGTCGATAAAATGCTATGGTTACAAAGATTGGTTCCAAAACACGCTAGTAGGAAACGTGTTAATTTATGAAAACATGCGATAAAAGAACGACGTTTCAATGGGTGTCCTCTTTAACTTTTTGCAGAAGCCTGTCAGTCAGATCGAGGAAATCGATCTTGTGACACCAGTGAAAGCCTATCGAGAAAATGGCAGTGGCGACTACGAGCGAAATGGAAGCAGTGTAAATCGATATAACAGATCCTCTAATTTATCTTTCAAGACGAAAGGTATGGGCCGTATCGCGCCTGCTGGGTACGAGAGCGACCTCTCCGATGACTCAAACGAATTAGAATTGGGGTGAATCCACTTTCTTCAATCATGTTATAGTTTAGAGTAACCTTATCTCTACCAATGTAGAGAGCAATTTTACTGGTGCCTACAAGATTATGCTGTATCTCTTAGAGTTTACTTGAATCTTTTCCGTCTTGCGTTACTTCTGTTTAAAACATCAGTATCTCTCTATTATCCACAATTGTTCAGATAATTGTTCACAATTGTTCGAGTGTTATAGAAAAAGTTTCTTTAAAGCGTGCATTCTTGAAATGATTATGGAACATATTGTTATAAGTAATAACTTTAGTTTATGTTTTTTGTTGTCAGTCAAATTTAACGCAGACATACCATTTTTTCTTTTAAATTTTTATAAACTGTCACATCAAATATATCAAGCTTAGTTCTAAATATTAATTTCATAATATGCAAGTATCAATAAAAATCTTGTAGGCATCAATATAGTAACTATTTATTATTTAATAATTTGGCCACTCGTTTAGAAAAGGTTTCTCATTCAAGTTTTTTTATATTCTTGGTTTCAATCTACAAGTACTTCCTCAATTTATTTTTTGTTTTACTTCACTTATGAGTGTTATACAAAGTTAAGTAGTGGCAACTAGTAATTTAGTAAATAGCGTCCCAAATGTTTATTTAGAATGAAGTAACGTAAACACCTGTAAGAGTGATATTTAATTTCTCATGCTTCCTCATACTTCAATATTTTTGGTGTATCAGTAAAGGCTTTTGAAAAAGGCTTAAAATGGTTTTAAAATAAATCTGACGGTAGTTTGTGAAGCCAGTGGAAGATGAATATTTATTCTTACAGACAAAATGATTTCCATTATTTTCATTACTTTGTCTCTGCTGAAATATGAGAAGTTTTAAATTATGTTTGATATATATACTTATCTTTAGAAACAAGATATTACTTTCAGGTATAACTGTAGAAGAGTAGATTTATGGTACAATAGTATAAAAAAGTTTTGGGTATCTTTTTAACCTTTTTTGTAATATAATATTAGAAACATTATTACAGACTATAAAAAAGGTAATCTTGAAGTATGGTGGGAAGAAATGACAGATGTCTAATTAAATAAATTCATGAATTACACAACAAAATAAAAATTAAGAAAATAAAATAATTGAATAAAAAAAAATAAAATAAAAAATAAAAAAAATTTGTTTTTCTAGATAAACAATGGTCGAAAAACATATTGTTTAGCTTCTAAATTACAAAGTAACATTATAGAGTACACCAGTTATTACACAAGTTGATAAGAATAGTTAAGAATAGTACCTGATCGAATATTAACTGTTCACAACATTCTAAAAATTTTATGTTTACTGTTTAGTTCATTTTGCTTTTAAAAAATAATTTAGCTTTTCATTTTTGCAACATCCTTCTCCTTCGATTTGTAAGAAAACTTTACAAAACGAACAAACTGTAATTATTGAATATGTACTTTACCCAGTTGATCTATTAATTTATCTAAAAAAATATATATTTATGTTAACAATAATCATAACATTTTATATTTACCTGAATGTCTAATTTGTACGAAATCATCTATCTTGTAATTGTATCGAAATTTTGAAAAGTATAAATTTGCAGGGTACACAGTACACACACATGTGTATATATATATATATACATATATTATACATATATTATACATATATTATATATATATATATATATACATTACACATATTTTTGTATATATATATATACATATATTATACATATATATATATATATGTGTGTGTGTGTGTATATAATATATAATATATATATGTATGTATAAGTATCATGATGTTTTTAGTTATATTTAATTGTTATGTGCAGAGTGTCATTTATGTTGAAATTAATCTTGTTAACGTTCTAGATTATATTACCAGGTTCAAATATTTAATTTAGTAATAGTTTATCTTGAGTACATGATATGAGGTCTCAATCTTTTGTACGTAGACTTAAATTTCCATCTCTTACAGTATTAAGTTAATTTAATTTAATAGCATTGTTAGATCGTCGCCAAAATATTCTCAAATAATAAAATTTCAGAACTGAAATCAGTTACTTCTTCCTTCCCATACTTCAATTAAATATTAAATAAATGTAATGTTTTTCGTTCTTTGAAAATAGAATAAGAATGGTCACCGCCAGAGAGCTTCTATATATAAAATAAAATTAGATAATAATACTATACGCATAATATTTATAGTAAGTACATTTGTTATTCTGTGTGTCATAATTTTCATACATAAAACATTCAGGTTTGATAATTGATTTGTATTGATGGGGTGGAAGTCAATTTTAGGCATTGAACAAAATAATTGGGAGGTCTACGCTATAATGTAATAATCAAAATATAACAAGTCAATAAATTATGTATGATTAATAAACCCTAATTTCGAATGTACTGATTATTTACGTTAAAGGTAAATACTGTCACGATAATGAAGCCTCGACTTTTCGCGATATCGAATTTCTCATTGACTATTCTTGTTTCGTATCTGAGTGTACTTATTTATAACAAATTTAAGCATTGAGTTGACTTTATACAGGGTAGGGCACCCTGGACGAGCCTCTTGAATAACTTCTACATTTTTTGAAATGGGAGCAATGTTTTAGACAAAACTGGTTTGGCTTCAACGGGCTCATTACATGGTGTACGTAGCTTTTTTTCAGGTGGAGATTTGAAGATCAATTTGGTTTTTTAAAAAAATGGAACCACATATTTTTAAATTCCTACAATTGTAGCCCGTATTGAGACAATTGATTCTCAAAATGATGACCAACCACAGTAAGACAGTGTCTGAAGCGTTCGTCCACTGATCGCGTTACGCAGTAAAGTGTGCGGTGATCCATAGCAACTCAGGTTCTTTTTATGCGTTCCCGCATGCCTTCTTGCATCTTGTTGTTAGGGTAATAAAGAGAAAGAACTGAACGCACTCGCGAACTTTAACGATTGTGCGATTCGGCACGTATATTTGAGCGAATTGTACAAAGTGATATATTACGCGACAGACCAGCTGTTTACAATACAACGGAAGGACGCAGAAGAAGAAAGGAAGGTTCCCGATATCCGCTCTATATATATGATACGCGTTACGATTCGCGTTTGTTTACGCGCCATCCATCGATCGACCTATTAATCGATACAGTCATTTTTGGAGATCCTTAGTGACCAGGTTGGTAATACAGTTTCCTGCTATGGATATCACTTTGGATTATTTCCCAACACATCTGTTGTAGCAGATTATTTTGGATTGAAGAACTTTGTTTACATTTTGAATTGACTCAGTTTGATTTCATTAATAATAGTGAAAATATCCCATTATGTAAGCATTCACAGTGAGTTTATATTTTTTGAATGACCATGAATGACCTTCAACAACTATATTGTTAAAATTGTCTCTAGAAGGACTAAAATCGTAGGAGTTTAAAAACATGTGGTTTCATTAAAAAAAAAAAAACTAAGTTGACCTTCAAATCTCCACCTGAAAAGAGCTAAGTATACAACGCAATGGGCTCTTCGAAACCAAACAACTTTCGTCTGAAAGATTTATTCCTGTTTCAAAAAATGTAGAATGTGATTTGTCTTAGGTGCTTCACCCTGTATGTATACTGATACAGATGAATTAAATGTGTTCACGACGCGATTTAAAATAACATATTCAACTAAACTTTCTTTCGTTCATAATAATTAATGCAGAATGAAATATAATTTTACAAATATCGTTTTGGAGAATGAAATGACTGTCTTCTTTTTTAAAAACAACTATTACACTGAGGATTTTATGTATGTATGACAAGAAACGAACTGGTACAATTTGGCATAGTACATAGATTAAATGAATTTAACACTAGAACGACCGGAGCAGTTAAAATGACTGGTTCCTAATTTTTTCTTTTACAATTACTGAAATTGTAAAAATGGTTTCATCAGAAATTTTTTAATGAACCTCTTCATTAAAAATCATATTACAATAAATGTTGTGAGAAGTCTGAATGGGCATAGTCTTGTCACTGTTACAAAGCAATATACATCAGTCGCATTTATTGTTCGGTTGTTCTAGTGTTAAAAACCCTAATATCATTTCCAACTTATTAAGATTATTCAAGGTAAAAAGAATCTTCTATATATGGTTTCTGTTTCTTGCAATTAATGCAGACAATTTTTATTTTGTATAAACATCTGCAGTCTAACAATTATATCAGCGAACATACTCTTTCAAGTCTCATGCTCATACAGTGGCATGGTTTAGTTTTATCATGAATGAACAGTACTTGCCATAACTAATGATTTCATTCGTGTCATCATTTTGAATATAGGTGTATTGAGTTTCATTTTAGAAAACTTTAACATTCACAATGTCTTTCAAAAGTTTAAAGTATACGAACTTACGCTCTACTTTCCATAAAGGAACTTGAGGATTCAAATATTTTCAGGTTGAGAAAGTCTTTTAAAGGCTAATGTTCCTATTCTTTTAAAAATAATTAAACTTTTCTGTAGATAACTTTTTTATACCTATCTGTAGTTCTTAGAATATACAGGAAATAGCAGGAAACTATTTTTAGATTTACAAAATTTAAAAAATTCCGAACTTCCAAGTTAACGTACTGTTATTATTAGATAGATGGAGTGTTCTATACAAATTAAGATGAAGATTTAAACAATAATGTCAGTGTAGAGGACATTGTTGAATTACATAAGGTACTTCAAATTATTAATCGCGATGTACATATTTCATAGTAACATAAATTGTCAATTGGTTCCAACGATAACCCAGTCAGTCAAACCTGCTTCGAGCAAATTTTGAGTCCCTACTTGCTACGAATATTTGCCTATCAAAACTTGTCGACAAATTCGGAACCTAATGTGGAAACAGATGGCTCGGTGTTTGAGTGCAAAGTTTGCTGGCGGAATTCTTGTCCTCGCGAAGAGGGCAGGTCGGTCGCACTAAGAGCGGACCTAACCTTGGTGTAAGAGTAAATATCGGGCAAAATCGGAGTTGACCTCACTGGAGGAAGGAAAACCGAATTTTATTTCAATTTCTACAATGTATAATTTTATGTATCGTGTATTTTCAAAAATTTAAATATTCACAAATCTGAAAACAATGACAATAATGATTTTGCCCGATTTTTACTCTTAAAGCAAGGTTTGGTCCGCTCTTAGTAAGACCGACTTGTTTTCTTCGCGAGGGCAAGGTTTGGCCTCGATTTGCCCTAGATTTAGTACGGAATTTCGCCTGTAAATTTTGCACTCAAATACTGAGCCTAATGCGGAAACAGGAATTAAGTCGAAAGTAGACAAGTTTTGGTGGCAAACTCGTAGCAAGTCAAGAGGAGATTGCTTTCTGGGAATTTAATTATTGTTTAATTATTGTGAAATCACTTTTAGTTTCTTTCGAAAAGGGAGCAGTTAAATGTATATTTGCAATGTTAAACAAATCTTAAATTTGTTCACACAAATGCATTGGATATACTAAAAAAGGGGAGTGCATCTTGTATGTGCTTATATTATCCAAAGAGGTTCTACTATTGATGTTGACTGACCAGATCCATGTACAAAATCTATCTTCTATTCTTACCATCCAACCCATGTAGCGCTACACTTGAGCTTCATATTATTACTTTTAGCACATGTATATGCGCCAAAACATGCTCAACACTAAATGAAACATTTAGTTTTAAACAGTTTCGTATTACGTTATCATAAGCAACGCATTAGTTATAGGCGCAAGTATTTAAGACTGTAAGATTTTAAGGAAAGTAAAAGGAAACTGTGCAGATGTATATTTTTGTAAAATAAAAAATTAATGCTATTGTGTTACCCAATTTCGGCAACGACTTCTTACTTGACGGAGAAGGAAAGCTAAACTGCTTTGGTAGTTTATAGTCCCGTTTTTTATTACTTTATTGCGCGATAATGATTACCTTGGTAAACTCTAGTAATGGATAATGGATGGAATCGCGCAGCATGCGAGAGTTTTGCTACAAGGGACATTTCCACTAAATGATTAGGTTGGCGAGAAGTTAATGACATTATTTCAATAACTATAATCTTATAGATTTTGGCGAGGAAGTGCTGGAAATCCAAGTTTTAATCCTAGGGGATCAATTGTTCAAAAGTTATGAGTTCGTAAAGATGTACGATTTTTAGCATTTTTGACAGGTAAGGGCATGGAACAGGAGCCCCGTAAACCGAGAAGAAAGTAAAAAAATGAAAATTCAAGAATGTGCGATTATTCATAATTAGGTCATAGTCGATAACATGCTTTATTAGATTTTGCAACAAAAAAAGATACTGGAAGACGAAGTTCTTTTTCAGTAGAGTTTAAACTTATGTATTCATAGAGAATTACTGTATAAATCAAAAAACGGGATTGACAAACAAGTATATTTCTACAAATATGTGATGCAATTTACAAATCAAAGTAATGTGATTTAAACATTTACATATGAGTAGAAAAATGACATGTACATGGTATCCCAAGTTTTCCCGGCCAAACTACGGGACCATATTGTACAAGTAGAAATAATAGAAATATGTTATTTGAAGTTCGGTTAGAAACGCTTTATTACAAAGTTATAAACAAATGAAATTGAATTTGGTAACGGCGGATTTTTCCGTACACGAAATGAATATCAGCGTATTTATCATTTGAAAACACTCTTGTTATTTTCTCCACGATTTCTTGATCTAGCAGGTGTTGTGGTAAAAGTGACACAGATGTTGAACCACTCCTAGATAGTAAACATGATAACTATCAATAAATAAGATAAACATGTTCGACCCTTCATACTCTGCGAAATTATACAACGTTTAAAAATTTGCGATGAAGTGTTTCTAACCGAACTTCAAGTAATATCTTTTTCTTATTTGTACTTGTAGAATATGGTCCCGTAGTTTGGCCGAAAAAATCCAGGACAACCTGTATAATAGTTAGGAAATATTGTGATATGTTCCGCGAAAATTAATAATAATAAATTAATGATAATGAAAGTTATTTTTTTTAAATAAACAAAGATATATAATTTATATCATTTTTTGGTGCTCCTGCTCCACTGTGCGTCGCGCGCCGCACAGAATGTTTGACCCGAAAAGCTGGACGAAGCTATTGAGACATTATATATAGTATCAAGATCATAATATTATAATATATCGTTAAATTCGTCTTAAGATCAGCTACACTATTATGAAATAAAAAATACATTTTAATATTTAAAAAATCAAAGTAACCTTGATTTTTTGTGAAAAAAAATATTTCGAAATTCTATATATCGAAGTTTGTAGATGTCTGAACACTGTTTAAATTTTGTTCGAAACATTTTTTGATTTATTTTTATTAGGCTAAAAGTACTTGCGCATGAAATAATGCCATTATTTTCTGCAATTTAAAAAAAATGGGTATATGATAATAATTTTTCTTATATGTATTATTCTTTTATTAATCGCTTCCCAGCACTTACAGTGTTAGTAGTCGAAAGAGCTTATAAAATTTCGAAAGATTATACATATGTACTTGCTATTGAATATTCCATAATGTCGCAATAAATTATAATAAAATTTAATAAAGAATGACAAACTATTCTAAACTAGACCCAAACTATACTAAACTAATATTAACTAAATTATAGTGAACTCAACTATTATTAAAATAGACTATAACAAACTCCAAACTAATAATATAAGCTGTAGTAAACTATAACTTATATATCAATTATAATGAACTTATGAAATATAACTTGAATTTGCGAACTGTTTATTCTGAATAGCTTTGGATAATTAACTGAATACAGAATGTCACGTAGAAATGACAATCGCCCCACATCCTACATTACATCGTGCGTTGTAACAGAAGAACCGTTTAGAAATTTTTATAGGCGTGAATTAGCAGCTAATTCTTTATATATTATAAACTGCAAACTTTACTTCTTTTCTTTGATTACTTCTATTCGCAAGAAAGCTTAGATAAACTTAGTTTAAAAGTACACTATGTTCTGGGACAAACTGTCGTCGAACAGTAATTGAAATATAGAGAATTATATACGGGATCTCAATGAGAAGGTATAGGCCAAGTTGGTTTGATTAGGTTGGTGGGGAGGGGGGGGGGGCAGAGATCCGGCCCGATGACAATTGTAAATCTACGTTATGGATATCATTGGGTGTTTGTGCTGTCATCACAAAAAACTATTGCCAAAAACGCTATTTTTTTTTTTCGTGAGGAAATGCGTTACGCATACCCCGGCTCCCTGGGGGGAGACGGGGTTATGTGGGGCTACCCCGAAGGGCTACCCACTAAAACCTCACGCCCACCTAAGCTACACGGGAGGTGCCTGGATCACGCGAGTACTCAACAGGACACCTCCCAGCTATCATCATACCCCGGGGGAGGGTGTTAGCCTCCCCCCTGCCTACGCTATAAGACCCCGGGCGGAGGGACCCGAAGGAACCAGCTCCGGCCAGGGCAAGAAGACGCCGCCACCGGAAGGAAGGGTCGTCGGAGGCGCGATCCGGCACGCCCCGACCCTTCCTTGCCCCAAACCCCCCACGGATCCCCAAAAAGCAGCCTTATTATGTCTGCCCCTCTCCCACCTTAGAACGAAAGCATGCCCGTATTAACGTGAACATGTATATATGCATAGTATTTTAACAATGCATGAACACAGTGGCCCCGGAATTTTTTCACCCGTGGGAAAAACCGAGATAAATCTCGAGAGGTGGTCTTCGGGATTCGAAGCCGGGACAGACGCTAATGCTAACCGTAACGCTTAGCGCGCACTGCTATTGACTGCCCCTGCCAAAAACGCTTAAAATCGCTCAAGGTTAAACACGCATACCTTTTGAATTAGTGTAGAGCTAAAAATTTCTGGGTTGTCAAGGTACAGTTTAACCATAACCAGAGTTACATGATATACAAAATTTTATACAACAAACCGAACCATTCACATGAAAGTAAAAACAACTAGGAAAGTGTGAATTTAACAACTGTAACTGCGACGAAAGCTTTTAAGACAAAGTGCAAAATATTTTATTCGGTAAGAACAAAAGTAAAATTTAAATTTGAGAAATCTTTAGTTTGGTTAATTCGTATGCATCTTATTGAATAAGATGGATAATTTGTTGGAATAAGTGTGTTACGAGCCAGGGCTGGAAGCAACGCGAGAGGCCGGCTAAGGGTTATTACCCCAGGAATATGGTTCCAATTTGTTAGTTAGGTACGTGGACGAACCCCGTGCGAAACCGGGGAGCTGCTAGGTAGTTGTATAATATCACGGACGAACCTAATGCGAAATCAGGGAGCCGCTAAGGTAGTTAGTAGGCCTCGTAACTAATATAATTGAATCGATACAACCCGAGCGGTAAGATTGTATCGTGTGGGAATGTTCAATTATTAGGTTGGGCAATTAGTTATTATATTGGGAAATAATTAAGAGTTAGACAACAGGAATATATTCTGAATTAAATGTGTATTACAATTGTTGGTGTCGCGACTGAATTGAAAGTACGATACACAATGGAAATATTGTTATCTAGAAAATGCTCGGTCTTGACGCATTGGCAATACGGTGTGTAAGAGTATTTGTTGAATACCAAATAGAAGTTTTGCCGAAATATCGGAATCTATAAGGTTAATTTGATTCGAAGGGAACTTTAACCCGATCTCACTAGAATTGACTTTTAAGGGGGCCGGCAGGCATTTGACCTTGACTGTCATGCTTTGAAAACCATATACGTATGCACGGGTAAAAATCTATACAAACTACGGCTTCAATATTGCAATGAGCAGTTTAGAAGTGATCAATTGTGTTTCCTAAAAGTCCAATGTACGTCTTTATAGAGCCCAAATTGCGAATTTCTACCTCATCGTGGAGTAATTTACAATATTCGGCAGAAAATTCGAATTCTGAAGCAAGTATGATGTCACAAGATGGCCGCCGCTGGGAGTTTCTCTTAATTTCGAGAGATTTAGTGTTCCTATTGAAAAAAAGGCTCTGTATAGACGTAACAAAGACATGTACAAACACGGTGGTATGCATTTTTAATTGATTACTTGCTTATTTAAGACGTAAAATGTATAGAAAAAAATCACAATTTTGCGGTTCCGCTTAGTAGCGCCACGGTCCCTCCGCGGCAGACACTGTACGTTGCGATAGAATACGGTCGATAATGCAGATCGATAGTACAGGTTTACGTATGTAAGATATGTATGCTGCCGAATATTGTAAATTACTCAACGACGAGGTATAAATTCGACATTTGGGCTCTGTACAGACGTAGATTGGACCTTTGGGAAAGACAATTGACCATTTATAAACTGCTCATTGCAATATTGAAGCTGCAGTTTCTATACATTTTGACCCGTGCACGTGTCGCTACGCGTCTCGTAACGTCAGGCTTGCCTCGAACGCTTCGCGGCATGCTGCCGAATATTGTAAATTACTCAACGACGAGGTATAAATTCGAAATTTGGGCTCTGTACAGACGTAGATTGAACCTTTGGGAAAGGCAATTGACCATTTATAAACTGCTCATTGCAACATTGCCCCATTTATTTGTTAATAATTATTTATTTATTAATAATTTATTATTTATTAATAACGTATTTATTAATAATGTATTTATTAATAATTAATTATTTATTATTTGTTTATTAATATTCTATTGTTTATATTTCTAATTACATTATTTGTAGGAAGGGAAGAGAAAGGAGACAGGAATATGAACTCTCTTTTTTTAAAAATAAATATTTATATATTTTGCCTCCTACGATCTGGACCGGTAATACACATGGTTCACAATGAGAGGGCCTCCGTGGTCCCTTTCGCGGTTTCCCCCGCGGGGTTCCTTGCGGGCTCCTCCGCGAGGCCGTCCCTCGACTCCGTCGCGGCGTCCCCCGCGGCGTCTCTCAGGGTCTCCCCGGCGCCATTCGCGGGTTACTCCGTGGGGTTCGTCGCGGGCTCCTCCGCGGCGCCGTCCCTCGTTTCCGTCGCGGCGTCCCACGCGGCGTCTCTCATGGTCTTCTCCTTCGCGGGTTCGGTCGCCGCCATGGCCGCTGTAGTTTCCTCATTGGCGCCATCTCCTCCTCACCTGCTCCCGTTTTCTTCGGCGGTATTCCGCCCTCTTAATTAATTTGGATAGCTTATTCTGAAAAATAATCTTTATAAGTTCTCTTTATAATAACTCTTTATAAGTATGTTCATTATTGATTATTCTATATTGACTTACGTATGAATAATGGTCTAGCCTAGCTAGGGCGGCTCCGCTTTCTGCGGGTGCAATTGTGGGAGGCACCGGTGTCCTCGGGATGCGGGTGGTAGCGTGTGGTATTTGGAATGTTCGCACTGGTATCATCGACTTGGTTGGCTTGCGCCTCTCTTTGAGGGTCAGGTGTTCCATCTGTTGTCTTGTTGGCTCCATTGCTCTGGATAAGAAAAAAAATTATTATGTTGTAAGATTATTGAAGGAGTAAAATGTGTATATGTAAAAAAACGTTTTATAGCATCCAGAAAAAAAATAATATGCAAATGAAATAATAGTTGATTTGATTCGTTGCACAGAATTTGGAAGAGTGCAAGAACGGTTTTTTCGTGACCGTATCGGATTCGTAAACAAAGATTCTAAGTGACTGCAGGTGTGTAATAATCCGAAGGAATCGGGAAGTCACATTTGACAACGTGTTTATTTGAGCCACACGTTCATAACTCGTAAACTAATCCAATATTTTTTACACCGAATTATTGCACACCAGCAGTCACTCGCAATCTTTGTTCAAGAAGCCGATACGATACCGAACAAAACATTCTCGCACACTTCCAGATTCTACACAACACTATAACACCTCACCACACGTTCAAAGAATCAAGTCTAAACTAAAGAAAGAAAAAATCGACAAACGTTTTTTCACCTATATTCGCGATAGACTTGTCTATACTTACGTTGTTCCTACTGTCGAAGTCAACCTCGGAATGAGCCTTCGGTCCCAGCGTCGAGCAGGTACAATCCACCAGTTTTCATGAAAATGTGCCGCTTAGTCACCCAAGTTCGCACCCCCCCCCCCCTTGGTCTTTCGAATTTCCCGCGATCGCTGGCCGCGGCAGGAAAGTCGAAATTGAAACCATTGCCATATGTTTCAAAGCTTGGGCTTTCTCAAACCATTGCCATAGGTTTCAAAGCTTGGGCTTTCTGGTGGACTACCAGGAGGAGGTGCGAAAAAACTGAAAGATGCAGTTTACTGACGAAGAGAGACGTGTTCGGCCGTGTGTGTGGAAACATCTCCGTCAGTAATTGTTCAAAACGCGATATTTATTTCTTATTTTTCCCTTCCTATTGTTATTCTACTGTATTTCATTCTATTCTATTCTATTCTATTCTATTTTATTCTATTCTATTCTATTCTATTCCGTCTTATTATATTATAATAAAATGACAAAAATTGTGACAAAAAACGACGAAGAATGTGCATCAGCCGCGTCGACACGACATGCGAGGGGCGATGCAACAAGAACGCTTCGTCTTTCCAGTAGAAGATTGAGTGTAAAACGAAAATTGAGGGAGACGTGAGTGTACATTTGTATTACTATAATTAAAAATTACTATTACTATGTAGGTAATTGGTCCGCCCCCGCAAAAATCTGAAGAAATCGGAACCACTGCTTTTGGTAATACCCCTCGATATAAGTAAAACGGAGAGGGCATAATTTTTCAACATGCGAAAATATTTTAAACATTATTTGAAAAATAGCCGTTTCATTTGTAGTGGACCTTTTACTATAAAAGACTGTAGGCCATAAAACATCTGCGAGCCAAATGCGAGTAGGTACGTCCGAAAACATTCATCGCAGTCATTTCGCAGGCAAGAAGGGATTTTTCCTGTTACCTGGTCGTCCCCTATTTTTTCGCGCGTAGGACAACGTGCAATAATGCACCTTTCTATAATTTACAATGAAACCATACTAAAAGAAAACCGGGCGCGAGGGTTTTTGAGGTCGCTGGGCACGAATATGTATTTTTATTATAAAATTCGTTATTTCCTAACCCGTGGGGATGTGGACATTGTCAGCCAGGTCTGTCCCGCCCAGGTACACGTGTTTCCATATTTTATGGACACCCAGCCTTTTCTGCGCCAATTTGATTTTCCTCGTCGAAGGACCCGAAGTGAGACAGCACTTGAGAGGGCCATACCCCCCCCCCCCCACCAGGACGAGAGAACTAAATTCTCGTCGAGTGTCCTCTCTGCTCTTAGATTTTCTTTATTATGTTTTATCATTGTATATTTATAAGTACCGATTTCATTTTGATAAAATATAACAGGCCGCCGAAAATGATCGGAAAGTAGTAAAATATATCACCTCGCAAATCTCAATGATATTTGAATATAATTTTCTTTCTGGCAGGAAGTGAATTCCGGCTCATTTTCTTTTTAATTATTATAATGTTAAGAATAAACTGATTGAATATATAAATCAAATGATTTCCTTAGCTTTTGCATACAACTGACCGCCGTTCGAGTTTCATTTCAGAGATATTAGCAAAAAACTGCAGACGTAATGTGACAACGAGTCCTGCATATATCTACGCGTCCGTGGCAATGGTTAGCATGTGTGAGTTAGCTGAATCGGGCTCACGAGGCAGGAATCAGTTTCACGAAACGCTCTTACATTGACGTATTTGATGACATGGCAACAGCGAGGCGAAGGATTATATGTGGCAACCATGTCTAGTCGCTAGCTTTCTCTCTCAATTTTCGTTTCTCTCTTCCGCTACTCCTCAATCTTCTTACCATCCTCAGTCGGCATTTCATATATTCTTTTTTACCGATATGTCGTAGACGCGACGTAGTTCCACAAAAAAAATTTTAATCATTCCACAATCAGTTTTCCCTACTGACCGTTCGAGGACCGTTCGAGAATTGGCGTGACAGTCAAGGTCAAATGCCTGCCGGCCCCCTTAAGAATGTGACACGGCGTGACTCTACGTGTGACTGCACGATTAATGACCGAAGAGGATGAAAATGACTGGGTTTATATACCCTAAGAATGAATGTGGTGCTCTGTTTATAATTTGATGTCACGTAGGGTCACACTTTCGTTTTTTGTCGCTTCTAATTAAAACGGCCCTCAGATATTTATTAAAAGGGGTTAATAAGAGGTTATTTAGGTTATTTAAAATCAGAAACTTAATTGACGGATTCCAGAAGGGAGTGTTCAGATTTTCCCATAAATAAATCATACTGTATCTTTCCATAGAAGAAAGGAGTCTGTTGGGGCGCTTTTCGTTCTCAGGAAGAAAGATTAGAATATTCTAATCGAAAATTCAATGATATCCATACATTTGAGTATTTGCGGATATTACCGAAATAACCTACGGATATCAATTTTCTTGTTAGTTTATTATATGTATAATGTATATTGCGTTATTATCGAACAACACAGGTAATCATTTCAATAGATGATGTCGTCAACATTGTTAAAAATAAATTTGTGTAAGGTTAGGAGAAATGCACGTGTAGAGGCGTTAAGAAAATATACAATTTTTCACGTATTGTCTTTTTTTTAAATTTAAATGTCAACGTTGCTTCATCATCAAATATCATTAGCAACGCTGTGTTTCTACTGATCGCAATGTATTTGAAATGGTTACTTATATACTCAATTCGATATTTGTATAATTTTGACGGATTCTGAGTTATTTATGATTTGAAAACGTAAGAATAAAACGCAATCATTGCACATTATGTGCTGAATTAAATAAGAAGCTTAGAATCGACTGACAAATATCTGAATAACGTCTGTGCGAATACAAAACCAGTTGAAAAGAAATTTTGAAATATTGATAACACTTGGTCATATATACACACAAAGAACAAATTTTTCAACTAACAACAATACGTTTACTGGTCTCGAAAAATTTATATGGACCATGATGTTATTCGTTAACGACGCTGACATAATGCATTCTCGCCAAGCCTAACCAGAAGTGGAGATTGTCACTTTGTCGATAGAACCTGTATCGCGAAGATCAAACAAGTTCTTATACCGAACCAAGAAATATGCAAGAACAGAGAATGGATTTTTATTCACGAGAATAAAACAGTTCACTCTCTCAACTGTTGGTCTGTTAGCCTCTAACAGAAACCTACAGTAGCTCACGAAAGTATTCGAACGCTCCCAATCTACATCGTTAACAAATAAAATACACTCGTTAGGTTTAAGTTTTCAAAATAAGATTGTAAGTAAAGACACATAGGAGTCTTGAGAATGTATAAGTAAAATTACAAAAAAATCTGACAACACATACAGGATTCACAGGGCATTGAGTATAAACATACCGTTTTCGGACGTCACAAAAGTATTCGAACGCGTAGACAAGAAGCGTATTTCTAGTGATTGAAATGTAAACATTACACTTTAGTCGATTCCGAGACATCGTGTGGTTCATACAGATTTCCTAGAGTATAATCTTTCATAGTTATTCTAATCATGAGCACGAAAAAATCAGAAACCAGTAAATGTGAACGTGAATTAATATTGTAGTTGCATAATGAAAATAAATGTTATCTTGAAATTGCCAAATTATTAAATCGAAGTAAATCTACGATACATTGTGTAGTAAAAAAGTCGAAAACTGAAGGTAATATTACAAACAAGAAGCGTACAGGACGTCCAAAGAAGTTAACGCCCAGAGAGGAGAAAATGATTATACGTGAAATTAATAAAAATCCAAGCACATCTGCACCAAAACTTGTGGGGATTGTTGCAAATAATTTTGGGAAATATGTACATCCCGAACTGTGTCGTAGGGTTCTGCGGAGTAATGATTACCATGGAAGAATACCACGAAAAAAGCCATATATCAGTAAAATTAATAAAAAGAAAAGACTAACGTTTGCAAAAATGTATATTGATAAGGATATTTTATTTTGGAATAAAGTTATTTTCTCGGATGAAAGTAAGTTTAATATTTTCGGTTCGGATGGACAGCATTATGTGTGGCGAAAGTGCAACACAGCATTGCAAATACAGAATATGATTCCAACTGTGAAACACGGAGGTGGCTCAGTGATGATATGGGGGTGTATGGCGGCGAATGGAACGGGAAATCTTGTTTTTATTGACGGAATTATGGATAAGTACAAATATCTGAATATTTTGAAACAAAATTTGAAACAAAGTGCAATTAAATTCAACCTATTGGATGATTTCTACTTCCAACAGGACAATGATCCTAAACATACAGTTGGGATTGTAAAGGAATGGATCATATATAATACCCCGCATACACTACAAACTCCTCCGCAAAGCCCTGACATAAATCCTATAGAACATTTATGGGCCGAAATTGCAAAAAAATTTATGAATTTTGACATAACGTCCAAGGAAGTGTTAAAAACCAAAATAATAGAAATATGGAATTCCATTGAAAAAAAGACAACGGAAAAACTTGTATATAGTATGGAAAGCCGGCTAAGACACGTTATTGATGCCAAAGGAGGACCAACCAGATATTAACATCAAAGAATTCAAGATTTATTCGTACGTTCGAATACTTTTGTGACATCCGAAAACGGTATGTTTATACTCAATGCCTTGTGAATCCCGTATGTGCTGTCAGATTTTTTTGTAATTTTACTTACACATTCTCAAGACTCTTATGTGTCTTTATTTACAATCTTATTTTGAAAACTTAAACCCAACGGGTGTATTTTATTTGTTAACGATGTAGATTGGAAGCGTTCGAATACTTTCGTGAGCTACTGTAAATCATAATTTCCTTTCACTTGATCCGTACCTCCTGCTGCTTTCTCGGATTACGGTATCTTGATACAAGGCAAACGATTCTTCGGAGGTTCTTGCTAACGCGTAAAAGTCGGAACCAACCAGACAATCGCAAAAAAGTGAGGACAAAGCCCCCGCAAACGTGGAGAAGGAGGAAGGAACGATATCGGGAGCTGCTGCGCTGGAACGGTGAGTACTTTCAGAGATCAGAGATTCTTCGACACTGTCACGAATCATGCGACACAAATTTTTTGCGATGAATAGTATTTACTTGCGGATGGTTGATCCTATGTTTACACTGAACAACGCGATTACCTATTCTTTATGTTATTATTAATATTCTTATTTTTATTATTATTATTGTTATTGTTGTTACTATTGCTGTAAGGATTAACTAGACTAACTAAACCAACTAGATTGAGTGTCTTCCAGCGAACGGATATTTTTGTACACCGTGGAGCATAACTATACATACAACCACTAAAAATTTCAAGAATTTTGAACATTGATATAATAATTTCCAACTGTTAATAGTATTACATGGAAAGAGGTAAAAAATAATTATGTACAACAGAAAGAGAGTGAAAACATTTTTTCTTTATAACAAAATATAACAATAAACCGGATATTCGACTGGTACACAACTATAGTAAATATCAGCGTAGTTACAACGTATTAATAGCAGTATGAAACTGGGTGATAATGAATGGAATGAATCGACTCCGTAGTTAGTTCCTCAACACAAATATATTTGCGCGTGTTTTGGTGTGTAGGAGATTTGTTGTCTTGTAGGCGATTCGTGACACGCTCTCTCTCTCTCTTTCTCTCTCTCTCTCTCTCTCTCTCTCTCTCTCTGGTCCTCTCGGAAAGACTGTCAGGACAAGACTTTTGGAAAAAGTCAAAATAGAAAAGTAGGAGAAACTGGTAGGAGAGGAAAGTAAGCACGTGCGGAAAACGGCGATCGCGGAAGAGTGGCATAAAAACGGAGAAAGCGTAATGGTTCGCCAGGGTCTGACCATAGACCTTGAAGAGGCGCAAGTGAGACCTGGGAGATATAAAACAGCAACGGTTAGGCCCGCGTGGGTCTAGTCGCCAGCTGAATGGGGACTGACCAGAACCGCGAGGAGCCCAAATGCAAAACAAAGGAAAATGTATACAGAGAGAGGTTGGAAAACTTTCTAAGAATTCGCAGCGGCGTAAAGCGACACCAAGGCCGCCACAAAACTTTAACAAAATGATTCAATTACAGAACAAGTTTTCGAAATGTAGAATTTTAATAGTGTGTGGAATTTTCTTTCTTACGTATTAATTAAAAAATACGGTTAGACGTGCTCGTGACTAATTTTTTAAAAATGTCTTCGCTAATTGTATTCCAGGATTCAATAACAGTTTCTGTCTGCTATGAAACGTTTAATGGGGGAACCTGAATTCGAAAGCTAAAACTAAGCCGATTGTTCGAATTTTCTTTTAATGAAAATATTAGCCTCATCTCTTCGAAACTTTTTGGACATATTATTTAATATTTCAACGACATACAGAAATTTTTTCATGTATAAATAAGCCTCGGAGTATAATTATAGGCGCTCATCTGCAGGGCTTCGCTACCAAATTAGCAAAACGGCGGGAAAGATACACTCACCGGTTCCTTTTTAAAATAAAAAACCACGAATTTTTTGTTTATTATATAATACTACTATAATCGATGGACCTAAAAAGAAAAGCTACAAATCTGTAAAAAAGGTGAGATTTAAAGAAAAGTTGCGGTTTTTGTCAGAAATTTCCGTAGTAATCAATGCAAGAAAATGGTTTTATTTGATTTTCTTATGCAAGTCTTAGGTTCATCGATAATGGTTGCTATTCATGTAGCTGTATGTGGGGGAATGTATTTACGCACTCCTGGTCTAAGATGGTGTGTGACCAGGTTGTGTAGGACTCCCCAAAAATGCGATTTAAGGGACTACCTACTAAACTCCCACTGCCCAGGCTGAAACCTTATTCTCCGTTGTACTACTATGACATCACTCGGTACTATTCTTTAACTTTACTTCGAATGATGTCATTTTTAAGCATTTCTTTATAGAATACATCAGTATGTCTCTTAAGTTATTCTAATAATATTTCATTATGTAATGAATTATCTTGTTCTATAAGGTTTTCGTATCTTTCTTTTTCTTTCATAATCTTGTATAGGTATGTGTTTAATTTTTGCCAATTATTTTTATTTTTAACCATAATATTTATCAGTTATTCTTTGTGATTATTATATTTAAATCCATTTCCAAGTTATGACGTAGTATGGTGCACCTTGAACATTGAAAAAGTGTATGTTCAGCATTATATGGAACATTACATCCATACCTACATAAATTGGAGTTTATTTTTTGTATTCTTTTTCTGTATGAGTTAAAGATACCATGTCCAGTTAGTACTTGCGTGAGGTAATAGTTGGTCTCCATGTTTTCTTGATATCCACTTTTCTACGTTGTTGATTAGGCGGCGAGTCCATTTTCCTTTAATTCCATTCTTCCATCTTTCGATACAACAATTTGTCGAATTTATTTTAATTAAATTAGATTCTTTTTCTATTCTCTTCTTCTTTTCCAGGAGTTCAGCATCATCGTCTTCTGGTAGTGCTTTATATCTATTTTTGATTTTATAGATTTCGATTCTATCTTCAATCGATAATTCCAGAGGTTTAATTCCGGTGATATATAAAGCAACTCGGTTTACGGTATTGTAGGCTCTTGCTACTCGTCTGAGACCTTGTCTTTGTATCCTCTCTAATATGTTTCTGTTTATGCCATTCTCAATTGCTCTTTCTCCCCAAATAGGAGATTTGTATGCAATGACAGATTCAATTATATTGTAATATAATTTTCTACTGGCTGTACGTGGTCCTCCAATATTTGCTGCAATTTTCATTATATGCGACATTATTTTAGTAGCATTTGTAGTTATTCTATCTATATGTTGTGACAAGTTCCTTTTTTTATTAGAAGTGACACCTATATATTTAATTGAAGAAAGTTTTAAATGGTGACCACAGATATTTAATGTAAAGTTGCGGCGGGCCTTCTTTTTATTTATAAAAATATATTTGGTTTTGAAGGGGGATAACTTCAAACCAAGACTACATAGGTTAATTGTTATTTTATTATTTATTAAATTACAAATATTTTTTTTTAGTTTCTTTAAATTGTGACTATCTCATCATAAATTAAGTTCCAAATGACGGTGGCAATTATTTACGCTTGTGAAACACCGCGTGCCATTTTGACCCTGGTCCATCCGTCTATAGATTTGAAATATACAATTCTATTCTTGAGATAGTTTTGTAAAATTCGTTGAAGAGGAATTTGAAAATTACGTTTTTTCATGTTTAAAAAGATGGCATTCCAGTTTATACTATTAAATGCATTTTTTACGTCTAGGCTAACCAGCATACCAAAGCGTCTTTTCAAAGTAATATCTTCAATATGATTGTATACAATATTTATTGCATCCAAAGCCGATTTATTTTTTTTTTATGGATCCAAATTGATTTCTTGCAAAAGGAATTGTTCCTAATGTTTCAAGAATTCTGTTTTTAAGAATCGTTTCTAAAACCTTACTGATTGTGTCGCTAATGCAGAGTGGTTTGAAATCATTTCGTAAAAAGGAGTTATTGTTTTTTTTTTATATGAATAGCTCTACTGGTTTTCCATTTATTCGAAAAAATTCCAGTAGTTAGTCAGAAATTTGTTATTTTAACGAAGCGATCGGGATTATAATACATAAGACTTTTAATAATTTCTGGTAGCATTGTTTCTAATCTTGAAGCTTTTCAAAGTTTAAAATTATCCTCGATTTTTAAAATTTCATTTCGATTTGTAAGAAATGAGAAGATATCGTTAAATTTCTATGCGGAACATGGTGGGGTTCAGACCCAACTTGCTCTTTTGGACAGAAACCAAAATTATAAAATACTTACCGATTCTCTCAGTGCCCTGCTATGACTACAAAGGTCAAAGATTAATATAATGACCAACTTCTATATTTATGAAATTAAGGAGAAATACTTTAAGTTCAAGAAAAGCACATCAAATAATAGCAGTATAGAATTTGTTCGGATTCCGTCCCATTCAGGCATTGTTGGAAATGATGAGATTGACGCCTTAGCTAAGTCGGCTACACTAGAACAAGCTAATAAGAGTATTGTCATTCCATTTTCTGATTTACGGGAATTTTTTAAACATAAATGTAGACAAAGTACTAGTTATTTCACAATGCAGCAGGGTCAATTTAAAGGCAAGGAATACTTTCAGTATTATGTTAGAGATGGGGCTGCACCATGGTTTTCGGGTAGAGGTTTATCACGGCAATTTATTGTCACATTCAATCGTTGTAGAGCAGATCACTATTATCTTGCAGCATCTCTTTCACGACTACACATAATAGATGATCCCAAATGTAACTGCGGTAATGAGGTTCAAGATCTTAACCATATCATTTGCCAATGTACCTTGTTAGAATCACAAAGAGTTGATCTCATGAAAAAATTAAGGAAGCTCAAATTGTTTCCACCCTTTAATATCAGATCGTTACTTTATGAACCGAATATTCAGGCATGTTATTTTCTTTTCAATTTTTTCAAGCAATGTAATTTAAAGATTTAAAGTTATGTACTTATGTGTTTTATACCTAATGTGTTCTACGGTTCCTACATTATTAATGTAAGATGTACATATATTACTAATGTATAGCTTTATAACTCCCTATGGGGAGTTTCAATTAAGCTTTCAATAAAAAAAAAAAGAAATAAGAAGTTGCACGTTATATTTGAGAAATTATTACTTATTATAATATCTGTTGATCTTGGAAAAAGAGTACTTAATACATCGCTAGCTTCACTTTTATTATGAATTGGAGGAGCTAATTTTACTTTAAACTTTCTTTGGATAATTTTATAAGGTTTTCCCTATGTATCGTACTGTAAGGTATCTACGAAAAGTTTCCAAGTATCTCTTTTTGCATCGTTTATTTTAATGTGTAACATTTTTCTATTTAATTTGTAGGTTTCAATTTCCGAAGTTGCATTAAATCCCTTTTTTAATTTTCGATGCATAATTCTTCTTAATTTATTAGTTTTATCTCTTAATTCTTTAATATTGTTATTCCACTAGAAATGATTTCGGTCATAGAACTTTGTTCTTATATTAATTTTGCTTTTATTAATAATATTTGTAATATATAAATTAATATCCTTTTCCGAATTAATATTTATTAAGTTTGTATTATGTCTATTAAATGTATTTTGGTAAATATATGTATCTAATGTTTTAAAATTCCAAGTTGAATTTTGATTATACCTATTAATTTTGTAATAATTGTTTATAGATTTAATATCATGTATAATATAGTGATGCCCAGAAGCAGAAAGTTCATCAAGAATTTTTGCTTTTAATTAAATTTTCAAGGTTCCTGTCGCAATTAATAATGTCGATTTTGGATTTCTTATGTCTTTTAATAAATGTAAAATATCTTTTGGCAATTAATGGAATTAATCCCATATCAGTAATATAATTAGTTAGAATTTTTCCCCTATAATTTTTTATACAATCTCCCCAAAATTTACATCTGGCATTAAAATCTCCGAATAATATTACTAGTTTAGTTAAGGAAGCTTTAAAATATTAAATTTTTTCCAAATATTCGTCAAATTGTGATTTGCTACAATTGGGTGAAATATAAACATTTATAATAGTATAATTTTCTAATACTATTCCAGGAAAGAAATCTTTATAAATTTTATTATTGTTTCTTACCTTGATATTCTGGTTAACTATCCAAACGGCAGAAAGATTATCTTTTAAAGTAATCCAGTAATTTTCTTTTTTATAATATTCTTGAAGGCATGCAATTAATCAATGATCAATCAATTATCAATTTTAGTTTCATTTACAAATTATGTTAGTAAAAGTTGTGCCAATCTGCAATTATTAAGATTTATTTGTAAAATTCTTGCTTCATATTTCTTACTTTGTTTCTGAAAATTGGACATTTCATCGATGTCACTAAATGTTTGTCATTTTTTTTCCTGTTTTTACATTCAAGGCAGCATATACCGTTTTTGCAATTATTTATATTGTGTCCGTCTTGATTACATTTTCTACATCTTGTTTTTCCTTCAATTCTGGTTCTGCAGTTGTTGTTGTTGTAATGAAGTAGTGGAAAATTGGGAAGAGTAGGAGTAAAGGTACATTTCGTTAGAAGTGGCTACGGTTATAAAACTATAAATCTCGCTACACTAACGGTTAATAGTTCAGCATGTGTCTCTAAACTATGGTAGTTTCGCTATTTTTTGGCCCTGCCTACTTGACCTTCGTGCGACGGTCGTGCAGTTGTCCCTTCACAGAGGATTTTACGACGGAACACTTTCTCTAAATTATCTTTAACATTCTCGATTTTGAATATCCTTCATGTCTTCGATTTCAATAAGAAGGTGTCCCGCTTGTGTTCTTCTTACTTTTCTAAAATATTAATTTAAAGCTTTATTTCCACAAGAACAATTAAAGTGCAAAACTGTAAAAATTGTCTTCAATCCCTATTTTCGATAAATATTCCATATATTGTTAATATTAACGAAAATAAATTGTTGTGTTTTATTTATGCTATTCACTTTGTAGTTATTAGTACCCAATTTTTATCATTCAATTGAAAAATAGATTGTATTATCACGTTTTATGTAAAACTAGCGAAGTGTGTTTACACTTTTGCTCGTCACTGTATTATATATATCAGATTGTGTATCATCCAGTTTGGAAATTTCGAAGAAATGTACCTCTCTTCTGAATGCTTCTACGTTTGATGTTTAGATTATTTATTTGTCTAAGTTCCACATAAACAACTGATAGTATAAACTAGTTATTTATAAAAAATGTTTTGTAATAATGTATCTGAAGTATCAGGATTATGGATGGATATTTCATACAATGAATCGTATATTAAGGAAAGTAAAGTAGGGTAAGGGGCCTAATTACTGTGGGTTGTCAATTACTATATTGGTTTAATTAATAATTAAAATTATTTAGTATCATATTTGAAATTATCAGCCTAAAATTGTCCATTGTATCCGTTTTTGCTCGTATTTTGAAAAATCAAATATTTGGTACAACGTTTTAGATTTAATTTTTAAACTCTTACTAGCATTTTCTGAATTTGAATGTGGAGTAATTATACATCTTACACATAGTTTAAACGAGATTTAGAACGGACGTGATATCGCATGGTTGAATATTTTGTGTTTACTTGAAATCGTGAACTCGTCCAAAAATTTCACAATGTTATATCAATACTTTTCAAGTAGTCATATCGCCGATCGAAATATTTTCTATGACGTATCCATAAACAATTGTTTTTAACATGTAAAAGGTGGAGCTGCTTCATTTAATTTAATTTAATTTTCCATCTAGACTGCACGTCAACATAAAAATACGTCTGTGCACAAACAAGGGACTTGTTAACATTATTTTTGTTTAAAATGCTAGTTTTAGATGAAAGTTTAGCTTTGATTTACGAGATATACAGTCGCGTCGGTATTTAAGTTGACCCGGTCGAATTCGGTGTACGCGATGCTGTTTTTTTAAAATATGGTTTCTACTTGACTTTCCTGGTCTTCTGCTTCTGTTTACAGTTAGCATGGGTAGTGCGACAGTCAATTGTAGAGTTTCAAAACGAAAGTATCGCGGAAAGTGTAGTAATTACAAATTCCTAAAATTCTTGTCAAATTTTCGCCAGTCGGAAAGTAAATTGACGCTAACAATTTTTATTTTTAAAACAAATTCATGAGTATAATTACTTATTAATTATATTAGTATAATACGTGGCTGTAATTTCATGGATAGAAAATAGATATGCGATTTGAAATCTTTTAGCGACAAATAACCACATAAAAATAACGGATAACGTTTCTAAAATCATTTGTAGCTATCCTGTGTCTTAGAAAAATTTTTATTTGTATATCGTTCGAGGAATAATTGATTCTTGATTTAAATAATACACAACCTCGTCCTAAGTACAGAAATTACTAAGAGCGAGCGTAGGTGATTCCTGTGATCGGTGACGGTTCTTAATACAATTGGCCTGGAATAAATAAATTACTAAGTGAAAAAAGTGCCGACGGTAATTACTATCGCTTAGGAGCTAACCGGTGCTCGGTGAACGAGAAAGACGAGAAAGCTGCGGCCAAGCGAAACCGTATAAAACGTTTGAAACACGGATTGCGCTCAACAGTTCGACGGACATCTGAACTACCGGCGGCAACGAGTGCTTCGATCATGCATAATTTGGTAAATTTGATCTTCTTCTTATTTTTTCCAACGTATTGCACTGGACAATTAAGGAGGTATTTTGGTTTCTCATTTTCAAAAATCGACATTTTTTGCGAAATCGACGTTTATGCAAAAGGATTAGTTTTGAATTCGTAAAACTAACATTGTCACGGGCGTTTGAAAAATGCTACTCACGTTGCGAGATATTTATACTTATTGTTAGTTGAATCTTGAAACGCGTTTCAAGATCACTTCTTTTGGAACGTTTGTCATGATATCTCAAATTCCAGTTGATCAATTGACTTGAAATTGTTAGAAAACCATCACCATGTACCCTGTTGTTGCGCCAACTAAAATTTTTAAAATCCGTCAATTTTTTTATTTTTTCATCGTCCTAGAGACCAAAAATATTTTAAAAATCGGTAATTTGCCTTTAAAATATCGCCATTTTGTAAACACCTAAGGTTTTTAATATCTTTTGGTTCGAATTATAAAACTACATTTGTACCGATTAATAAACAATTTCATTTTTTTGTTTTCCGATCGGTGGAACGACCGAAATCGTGGCAACCGCAAACCCATGTTTTTAAAACCTAACTATAAACAGAAAAAATATATAGAAAGTCATACGTGTACTTCAAATACCAATACATATGTGTGCAATATCAAAATTCCAAAAATTCGTGCAAAAACGGCCACGTAAACCAGAATACCCTCTTAAATTATTATAAATACTTCGAAATTATCATTCATTTAATGCTTGGTCATGAATATAATTAGCACGCCGATTGCCATAGCAATGTCCATAAAAGTCACACAAAATCGAAACAACTTATTCAAATGCTACAACAACAGAAACAACAAAGTTTTTCATAACAATAATTTTTCTGGCATTCTAACACCTTGTAGATCCGGATAAATTTTGATGTACTTAACAGATTGTAGTAGAAATTGATATACCTGCAAAGAAATTGATAAAAGATTGTTTTAGTTTGGCAATCAAAGTACACTTACCGTTGCTCAAAAGAGTATTGTGGAATGTCTATAATGAACGAATTTGAGATTATACGAATATGAAATACATAAAGTAAGAACATAAAAATATACATATTATAAATTTAATTTATTAGATATATTTAAAACTTATACATTACACACGTGTGTAAATTTAAAACAAAATTATAAAGAACAGGAAAAAGAGGAGTCATTAATATACACCTTTTGGAGAACTGTCATGTGGCAGGTTCATCGGCTAAACGCGTTTTGAAATGACAATTTTCTATATGATTATAATAATCATGATTTGATCGCACACTTAACCTACTGTAACTGTACTGAATTGATACACACGAAATCTCATCGTTTTTTAAATTAAATATTTAATTTTATTTTTAAATAAAATGTGTTCTAGTATCAGCGTTGTAGTTTTTATAACGATTTCTTAAAGTGATAGGGTCTGCTCTATCGCTCTAAGTAGTTGTCTCTGAAAGTGAAATATTACTTGTACATGTTTAACAATGTTTACATGTTAACAATGTTATAAAAAAGTGTTTTGTTCTACACTCAGTAAAAAAATTAAAGGATCATTACCTTATGTCAGAGGTCGACAAGACCGAGCATATTTCGGCCGAGTTTCAGGGGACATGCTTCCTTGTTCCGGCAGCGCGTCTCGCTCCCCGTGACGGTCATAGTGCTCGCGTCACATCAGGTGCGTACCGTATCAACTACGCGTAGCACATTGGGGAACACTCGTATCAATAGGAGGTTTCCACATTACCGAGGAGGTACTATTGTTAATGCGTTTTTTGTTTTTGTTGAAGGAGGTTTGGGGCAGGAGCAGTAACCAATGCTAGATACTTTAATTAATTGAATATAATGAATACGTTATTGCTACATTAACATAATTACATGTGCGCTCTTCGACTTGTCTCGTGGAAGGGGAGTAACCGAGCGAGAGTTAGAACGCGCGCCCGCCGCAAGGGCCCCAACACATGGAACATACTCGAATGTTCCGCATGCACACGCGCACTTTGAATATGTTTTCCAACAGTTTTGTCAGTGGTAACACCTGTAGGCCTATTCCCCTATGTCACATGGTAATTTCGGAAAATAGCTTTTAATTTCATCGCCAATATTTTATTTAGATATGGATAAAACATTTTCGCGTACGTTTAGATTTTAAGCGTGCTGGATAAATCCGAAATGTCGAATGGAATGCTGGACGTCGCTGATCGCATTGCAGACGACAGCAAAGAATCGTTAAACTTTGTACGCTTTTTTGTTTTAATGTATCACAGAAAGACTTTGGAGAACGAACATTTACACAAACAAGTGGATCCAAACATTGCGAAAATTCGAAGTGCGAAATTTCTGAGGCATGGATATTTCGATTCTTGTACAGTTTTGAACAATTCGGCTTCTTTTCCTTCCCTAGTTTTTAAAGAAATATCGTGCTGAAGATTGCACAATTCTGCGCTGTACTCGAGGGTCTGCTCTTCGATTTTGACGGTGAGGGTATTCTCAACGAGTATTTATTAGATCATTTCTAAGCGAATTGAAGTCAGTAATATGATTATCAAAATTGCACTTGGTGTTGAAATGTTCAGGAATTATCTTGCAAGACGGGAATAAGAGACAATTTTTCTGATCTAAACTAAAATGATAATTAAAAAGTATCAACCTCCTACGAAAAAAATCCTAACGTATAAATGGTTTGATCATCAGGTTTCTGCTATGTTATGTTTACACCCTTGGACAAAAAGATAGCATATGTATGCTATCATTGAATTATCATGGATGCAGTTAGAATCCCCTAAATTTAACGAATGGTATATAAACAGTCCCTCGTTGTTATTATAACAAAATATAACTTCAAAAGAAAAATATAACTTTCTCTTTATTATATAACTTCAAAACTATAGCTTTATTATACCCTTTGTGTTTATCAACAATGATCTTGAAATACGGTCGGCAAAATGATGATACACTTTTAAAGTTTATTGTGTATTTATTATATATTTATATAAAGATACAAAACATTTTATTATTTAATAGTGCGACTATCCGCCTTTATTTTCAGTGACGTCTAAAATTCGTTTTGGGAGGGAATGATACAATTTTCGAATGTAATCTTATGATATATCATTCCACTCTCTTTTAAGGCACTTTTTTAGTTGAGAAATGTTTTCAAATTGCCTAGTTTCTTTATACACTGCTTCAACGAGTTTACCCCAACAGTTCTCAATAGTATTTAAGTGGGAGAGCTCGGTGGCTAGTCCAAAAATGAAATATTTTACGATAAAAATACTCTTTGACGATTTGGGATGACGATTTCGCTTGTGTTCCAAACCCCAGAACCGTATACTCTCCTCTACACCCCCGAGATGGCTATGCTGGAGCATGTCGACCGCAGACAGCCAAAGACAGCCACACACAAGAATAGTCGGCGACAGAAAGCTCTGCAGATACGGACGCAGTCACAGTGCGGAATTTACTGGAAAAATTCAATATTCGTGAATACCACGATACGAAATACATTTTTTTTGCGAAACATGCGTATGAGGATGGACATTGTTATTAATAATCATATAATAATAATTTTTATGTGTAATACAATTTTATTTTAATTATATGTCCATCATTTTTATTTATTCTTAATTTGTTTTTAGTATATGTTTTATACCTATTGAAAAAGTAATAAAATCACATTCCAAGTACTGAGACAAAGTCGGATAGCGAATAGCATTCATTTATTATTAATTTCGTTTTAAATTCGTTAATTTTTAAAAACAAATCTTTTGTACCAAAAGTTTTTATAAAAATAATAAATAGTTCAATAAATAGTTTTGAGGGTCCGAGAATTAAAATTTTTTAAGACTTGAACCGGTCGTAAAATTTGCAAAACAAAGATATTAATATTTTTGCATTAAGAAATTACATTCGAATGTAAAATGATAAATTATTTAAGATGCACCGTCTCTTGCAATGATGATTAAAAATAATAATAACTGTAGTATAAATTGTATTGTGTAGGAAGTTTTCGTAAAATTTATCCAAAATAGCAAACTTTAATGGTCTGTATCTTTAAAATAATTTCGAAGATCACAAAATGATGGCTCAACCCCCATCGTACTACAACATATTTCAGTTTCACCAAAATTGGAACATAGTCCCAAAAAATGATTTAATTCCATTTAGGAATGATCCTGTTCCTAATTTTGATAAAAAATAACATTCATAATTTTTTTGATAAATAATATAATTTAAAAAAAATAACTACTATTCTCGTTTTTACAATATACATACGTGTAATTTACATATAATATAAGGATGTGTGGTGCTGTTTCAACAAGAGGCAGAGTAGAGGAGAGATTGTTGTAGAGGAGGGATACAGATAGTTTACCTAAGGAGCTGTGGAGCCCCTAAAAACATTATTTT
This sequence comes from Halictus ligatus, assembly GCA_028454255.1. Classification (NCBI taxonomy): domain Eukaryota; kingdom Metazoa; phylum Arthropoda; class Insecta; order Hymenoptera; family Halictidae; genus Halictus; species Halictus ligatus. Next base: position 571,628 of record CM052142.1, on the reverse strand, counting down.
TGTGTCATGCGAAGCAGGGAACTTATAACGCGCTCTCGAAAAGCTATCTGAAAGCAGTAAGACGTTCAAAGTTATGGTCTCAAAGACGTCGGAAAAGATTATTGGGACGAAGACCGTTCTTCTACCGACAAATTTCTAATCCCTGTTCTTTAATCTAGCCGATCAAACAACTTCGGCATCTTTCCTGTCTTGTGTGGGGCGACCCTTATCCAGAAGACGGTGTTCGAAACGAAATATGATGTCATGTTCAAGGAGACTATACTCCTATACGTCCGTAACTCTTCCGAGGAATATTTTCCATTCTTTAGCTGACGGGAAACAGTCCAAATGCTCAACGCGCCTTCGATCCAGGCGCGGGCTAACCGCTCGAGGCGTGGCGCCTCGAAATAGAGAATGAGACGGGAGACGTGTCATTTTCATGCGAAAACTAGAGAGCTAACTCTCGAAACTAAATCAAAGAAGATCTGATTTTGATTTATCGTTCCCGTGGTTTTGTTGGGCCTTCACCTTATTAGGGCGTCCTATGAATTCGGCCTGGGTCCCTTCGCTTTTCTTTGACTTCGCCGCAACACTACAGTGATCCATCGATGATCAACAGTAACGCCTTCCCCGAAGTGGTAATTTCAGTTTAGGAAATACGACTTTCACTTGGTGCCCTATTTGGTGAATACGGGCCTTGATCGATAACATTTGTTAAGTTTCTGTCTTAAAAGTCACTTACCAAGATCGATGTCTACTTTGCTCCACAGCTTTTTCCATTGTAAAGATAGCAAAATACATTTGACGTCCACTGACAAACAGCTGCTGTAAACACGCGGTGCACTCAGCGTCACAATTGACGCACCAATACACTGATGCTTATTTAAATACAAAAAATTGTATTAACACATGCACCACGGGACTTTCAAATCAGATATTTTGGGTACTTTTGTACATAATGTATACACAGACAATTTCAACATCTTTTATACGTTAAGTCCGTTATTTGTCATGCTTTCTTATATCGAGAACTTGCTTTCCTCAATTATTTTTCCAAACTTCAAAAATGTTAAAAGTATGGTTGGCGCTATAGTCATGCACAGCAGGGTTGAATAGCATGTATATACTATACACATGTATACACCATACGCAGTGCAAAAGAGCTTCGTTCCCTGAAATGCCTGATTTGACTGTCAACAATACGTTAAATCTCTCTATCACGTTATTTCAGACTATAACATTCATTCTTTTGTGCGGCGTCTACGATGCTTTGGCGGGCCGTCGGTTTATTGCTGTACCTATGGACGCGATCGATGTGATCGAGTTGAGTCCGGTCACGACGAGAATCGCTCGGCAAGCCGAGGATTACCTACCGGTCGCGGTTCCCAGTAATCACGAGGACAATCATCCGATCTCGGAGAGTCCACGTTTGGAGAGGTCCATTAATCCTATTCTGGATTACGTAGATTTTGGTGGATACACCGGCTCGAACGGGGCTTTCAGTTGGTACGCCGATTATCCAGCACAGCATTGACGGTTCAAGAGAGCAGTGCCCAGCGAGACGTTCATATTTCCGTACACTAAGCTCGATACTGCTGGCCGATACTCCGCGAGCAACCAACATGGTCTATCAATATATCATGCGGAAAATAATGACCGTGACAGCCACCTTTTTGTAAGCGAACTATGGGAACCATGTATAATATGATCATTACACTGCGAATCTTTATGCAAAATAAGAATACTGTGTATGAGTTGCAGGACACGGGGAACCAAGTCACGGGGAAGTCTCTTTTTCTTTTTTGTATTTTCATTGGGTAGTAAAAAAAGTGTACATGTTCCCAAATTCTTATAATCTACTGTCTCAAACTATACCCATCCATTTTTGTCATAAATGCATAAAATCTGCAGTCTGTTGCTGTGTTGCTCTGTTGTTTAATTTTGCTTGTTGGTCTGTTTGTATAATATAGAAATAAAATTGTTTCGAAAACGGAAATAGAAAAATATGGAGGAGGGTAGTCTAATTTGGACCCACACCTTGATTGAATCACTATGTCATTTAAGAAGAAAAAATATTTCAAGAATTAATGATAGTATTAATTGATTAAAAATGACGCTTTGAATCTGGTTTAGCTATGTACATCCTTAAGAAAAATGCTTTCAGTATTATTTGTGATGTTAATTAACTATGATTCATATTCGAGTTTCAATAAAGTCGGTCTAAATTCGGCTTCTCTCGTGTTTATACACTCTTAAACAAAAAAGAAAAAAAAATTAAGAGATCACCTCTACAAACCCGAGAAATTGGGTCAACTTCAAGTCATCATAATTCCAGCAAAAATTGTTGTTTCTCTTTCTCTACTTTCAGCTACTTTTTCAAATGTTCAGCTACGTTGCTTTTTAAAATAGTTATAGCGCTATAAAGAAGACTTTGACAGTTACACAAAATTTTGCTCAACTTCCAGACATTACATAGGGAGAGACAAATTTTTTTGATAAATCGCGTTACCATAATTTGAAAGCGCCTCCTTTCCTGTGCAAAAACCCTGGTTAAAAAGTTAAAAAATGGTCTTTTTAATTTTAAGAATATTGTTCAACCTTGTGCAAAAGAACAATAGAACGAGCATTTCTTTCTCTTGAAGCCACTTCTTTTATTTTTTCAGTTTAATTAACATTTCGATATACCAGGCGTTTCTGAAAATATGCTTAAAATTTTGGTAATTTTCATTTTTCATTCAACTCGATATATCTCGACGAGAAATGATCGCAATACCCACATCTTAAGATGAAGCAGGAACCACCGCGACTCAGCGATATTGTAGCGAATCGATGTTTCCTCATTAGTACTGAGCTCGTGGTGTTGTGATTTGCCGTGTAGCCGGACCGCCGGGACGCCTGGCTCGCCGTCCTCGGCCCGACCGCGGTGTGGGTTCGCTCGCACGCGGACGTACCCCGTAGACCGAGCTCCGTACGCGGCTGTGAATGGAAGAGGATTAAGCCCGCTAAGTGCAAGGCTCGGTCGCGGGACGGTGAGCAAATATGGCAGAATTAAGGCCCCTTCATATATGACGCCGCCCGAACACTACAGAATTTTCATACACCATATCTGCCGGAACCTTCGGAGGGTCACTTGAGAGGCGCTCGAGATGCTCGCAACAAAAGTTAAGAGCCGCGCACAGCGGGGGTTTCTACCTAACACCAGAACAGTTTACTCCCCTCTACCCCCGGGTATGCCGACGAATCCGCTGAGAGCTGGGTATCGTCCCATGCCCACGTGCCGTCGGTGGGATTCTGTCGAAATAGTCGAAATTCTGGCACGAAGGCAACAGAATTTTTTTTAACATGGGGTTAGGCCTAGAGTCCGGCGGCAGAATCGTCCGGCGCCGTCAGGTATGAAGGGACCCTTACAGGAATCGGGAATCCATTAGAGCTGTAAGCCATTAAAGCTGTATCATCAGCGAAGAGGGCCAGAGAAGTATCCTTTGTATGTGGTATGTCGTTTATGAAAAGGAGGAAAAGTAGGGGAGCCAGAACCGACCCGTGAGGGACCCCCGCCCTGGCCAGGAAGGACCTTGATTTGGCATCGCCAACCTGAACGAAGAAAGATCTTCTCTCCAAGTAGAAGTGGAGGAGTTTGATCAGTCTTGGGTGGAACTCCAGATGAATCAATTCTGCGATAAGACCATTATGCCATGCCAGATCAGCTGGTGGATAGTGGAGTGACTGCTTCGAAAACCAAACTGAGAGTCGACGAGAATGTTTCTCTCGGAGATGTGGGACAAGAGGCTAATGGGTCCATAGCTTGTGGGGAGTCTGTGATCTTTTCCGGGCTTGGGGATAGGTATAACCTTGGCTATTTTCCAGGCTAGAGGGAAGTAAGCTAGTTGGATGCACGCTTTGAAGATGTAGTATAGCTGTACAAGGGTGTTTCTGGGAGCTTTTTTAATTAGGTTGGGTGCGAAACCATCCCAGCCGCAAGCTTTCCTGGGTTTTAGTCTATCTGCCAGAATTCTGATCTTCATCGGGGAAAGTCGAGAGATGAAGTCTGTGTATGGAGAAGGAGAGGTGAATTCCTTCAGATGAAAGTTTGCAACCTTTTGGTTGATCAGAAGTTACAGGGGTGATTTACGGTTGTAAGCATCCTCGAATACCCGGCTGAATTGTACGGCCAGTATTTGTGCTTTTGTTGGATTTTGGTCGTGATAGGTACCAGAGTCATTCAAAAGGGGAGGGATATTCGTTGGTTTTTTCATTATTTTGCGGAAGACTGGTCAGAAGGTACGAGAGTTCTTTGCTTCATGGACCTGTTCCTGTACTCGCAAGCATCCTGACTCTGTTTCGTATGACTCCGTTTAATTGTTTCCAGAACCCTAGGAAGATCAGGTTCCCGTGCCTTTGCCATTTCTTCCTGGCTCTATTACGCAGACTGATCATGAATTTCAATTTCTCATCTGGAAGGATGAACTTGTCGTGGGTTTCAAGAAGGACGTAGACTTGTAGAAACATGATTTAAGAAATCTTTGGAGACTTTTCTTCTTTTTTGGGAGGTCATCAAGAACTTCACACCGCAGGTTTGTATAAGTGTCAAAAAGAAAATCTACGTCCCACAGTAAAACACGGCGGAGGTTCGGTCATGGTTTGGGATTGTATGAGTGTTGCTGGAGTGAGGTCATTACACTTCATCGAGGGAATCATGGACTACAAAATATACCTAAACATATTAAAAACCCATATTGTAAGTAGTCCAGAAAAAATGGGTCTACAATACAACTTTATCTTCACTCAAGACAATGTCCCCAAACATACAGCACGCAACACAAGAGAGTGGTTGCTGTATAACACATCACAATATTTGAAAACCCCTCCGCAATCACCGGATATTATTCCGATCGAAAATTTATGGTATCCACTTGATAAAGAAATCCGAACCCTGCATATTTCAAGTAAAGAACAATCAAAACTTGCTTTTCAAGAGTAATGGTGCAATATTACACACGAAATCACATCCAATTTAGTGGATTCAATGCCACAAAGACTGGACGCAATTATACAGTCGAAAGGCTATCCAACGAAATATTAATTTAATTTATTTTCGCAAATTATAACACGTTTATTGCTAAATTTGTTACGTGTACGAATACTCTGTGTGTGCTAATTTTGAGAGACTTCAGACTCTGTTTAATACATCTCGTTAACGTTAACTTTTCGTTAGTTTATTCATGTCATATTTTGAAGTTGAATCATATAATAATCGTAATTGTGTTTTTGTTTTATAAAAGAATGTACAACTACATAAAGAAATATATGGTTTTCTAGAACTATAAGAGGTGTACGAATACTTTTTACACTCACTGTATATAACATTGTCCTTATCTTAACTTATCTTAACATAGAATAAAAATAAACACTTATCTGTTCTCTCACGCACCCCTCCGTACACACACACACACACACACACACACACACACACACACACACACACATTTTTTTTGAAAATATGTTTATTGGTTTATATATGCACAGTGACTTAGGATTATGGTACCGCTAGTAAACATACAAAAAACTTCACAAGTTGCTATTAGTGTTTGGTATGTGCTTGGTTGCACGGCTGGAACTCTTGTACATAGTCATTTTGTTTTAAGATCATTGGTTTAGTGCACTATCTTATGCCTAGTGATTGCACGTTGGAGTTTCTTTGGTTGAGAATGCGTTTTTTTTTCGGCGCGCTGAGGGAAAAAACCTGCTTGCATGGCAGTATAAAAACCCCAGAATCATTCTTGTTTGCGATCCTTACTGACTAATCTTACGAACTAAGTTAACATGAAGTTGCGAAAGTAGTAACGTAACAAATAAATAAGATAAAATAACAAAACTAAAACTAAAAAACAGAGAGAGAGAAGAAAAACGATAATAAAGGAGGGTATGTTTAAGGATGTATGGTAAGCTATGTCCTTTGTTGGAGGCCTTATGTTATGTGAAATGCTATGGTCGACGTAGTCGTTTCGAACCATGTTACGAATTTTTTGTTGGTGATCATGTCCCATATTGTGGCGATTAGCCATTTCGGAAACTTTTTTTTGTGTAGCTTGTATATGAGGCCCTTGAGCCAGACTGGGTCAAAGGCTTTTTCGAGATCTAGTAGGGCTGCGCCTACTAGTCGGTTGGCACTGATATTGTGGTTGATATCGAAGATGAATTTGTGGATGGCGTGGGTTGTGGAATGCCTGTGTTTGAAGCCGAACTGGCAGTCCGGTATTATCAAGGTGTATTATCAAGGTGTCCGGTGTCAAGTGCGTTTTGGATTGCCTTGGTTATGATTAGGAAGTTGTCGTCGATGTCCGTTGTGGTCAGGTAGCAGTTGGTGGGGATAGCGTTCGTATAGCGTCTGTCTAGGTGCTTAGTAAAGCTTTTCCATTTGGTGGCCTTGTAATTTAGTTTTATGGGTTCTGGGTGTTCGGTACACGATACCCCATGGGTTGGGGTTTCCGTGCTCGGTGACGAACTTTCTCCAGCTTTGGATTTTGGTTTTACGGATTGTGGCGGTATACTTGTTCCTGGTCTGGCGGTACTGGGTTTTTAGTGTGGCCTTCATATCGGCTGAGTGTTCTGTTTGGTATTTTCGTTTAGCCTGTCGGACCTCAGATCTGAGGGATGAGAGGTGTGGGGTCCACCAAGGGACCGAGCGAGAGAATCTAGACTTGTACGGGATGGCTGCCTTGGAGGCTGTATTTATAAGATCGTGTATGCGATGGCTTAGCATTTCAGGATCTTCTTGGTACGGGTCGTTTGTGGTCGGGGGATGCTGGTTTTTAAGGGCCCAGAGGACCTTCTCAAATTTATCCCAGTCAGCACGCTTGGTGTTGAATCTGGGAGTGAGATTGGCTTTTGTAGCAGACAGAGGAGCATCGATGTTGAAGGTGATGACGTTATGGTCGCTTATTGTGATATCGGGGTGCACTGTCCAGGATGAGAGACGCTTATGGAAGCTATTGGTGGACAGAGTTAGATCTATGTTTGATTGCTGGTGGGCGTTATTGAATGTGGGTGGATTATTGGGGGAGTTCAATATTTGGAGCCTAAATTGGGCGATGAAATCTTCCATTTCCTTACCCCTTGCGTCCGTGGAGTCGTTGTACCACAGCGGGGATTTGGAGTTACTGTCGAGGGCAATAACTATGTTCTGATTGTCTACTGATTGGAGGATCGTTTCGAGATGGTGGAGGTAGGGTTGGATGTTGTCGCTGCACTGGAAGTGCATGTTTACTAGATAGAATTTTAGGTCGCGGGTTGAGATTTCTAGACAGATGCAGTAGCTATTGCTGAATTGTTCTAGCTTGAGTGTGGTGAGCGTCGGGCTTTTAATCAGGACGGCTGCTTTGACGCTTTCGGGGCCGGAGAGGCTCGAGAATTTCTTGCTGTCCGTGATTATTTTGGTATTTCGGCCGAAGCTACCGAGGGAGTTACGGAACGAGTAGGGTTCCTGGATAGCGAGAATGTCGATGCTTTCGCATATTGTACATTTTTGGAGCTCAGTAAGAACCGACCTGGAGTTTTGAGCGTTTAGTTGCGCTACGCGGATGTGCCAGGGAGGATTATGGCCAGGTTTATTTGCCATAATCTATTTTTGAAATATATATTTGGGTCGCGTGTTGGTAAGCGGGGCAGTCCTTTGAGCGGGAGGAGTGGTCATGGTCTTTGCCGAACCTTTTGCAATTGATACATTTTGGGTTTTGTGTTTTGGAGGGGCAATCTTTAAAGGAGTGCCCATCCTGGCCGCAATGGCCGCAGGTGTCTACTGTGGCTCTACAGTGCTTTGACACGTGGCCAAAGCTTTGGCATTTAAAGCACCGGCTTACTGCCGTGAAATCCTTGATGAAACAAGAGTACCAGTCCATAAAAGCCCGGCCACACTTCTTGAAAATGTCACGGGCCGCCGCTGAAACTTCGACAACCCAGTTGGAGTTGTCGCGGCTTTTATCGCCTGTTTTGAAGAGTAGCTTTATATGTTCGGGGGACTGGCTGTCGCTCAGGCTGCTAAGATTCTGTTTGCGAAGGGCTTCTATTATAATATCGTCATTTATGTAATTATGAATGCCGTAAATGATCATTCTGGGTTTTTTCATAGAAGGAAGTCCTGCTTTGAGTCCGGTCTGTGATAACTTCGCGTTTTTTAGGACCGCATTTAGGTCGTCTTTGGTATGGGTCTCAATGAGGACACCATTTTTACTAATTTTTCGGATGTTCCGTTTGGAATGATGTTCCGGATGTTCCATTTGGAGTTTTCCTCCATTGGGGCAACTGTGGCGAGGAGCTTAGTTTTTGTTTCGTCGCTATTTTTGATGTTGCTGTTCTCGGCGGGGTACACCGTGACTACATTGCGCGGCGGTTTTATCGCCTGTCGGGGGATAACACTAGACCGTATCTTAACTTTCTCAGCGTAGCTGAGGGGGGCGCGCTTCGATGCGTCCATTTGCGCCTTCATGTCTGTAATTGTTGCGAACGCTCCAGAGACCGTGGCGGTACTCTCATTTAATTTGTCGCGGAACGTGGATTTGTCCGCGACTTTGGCTTTAAGTGCTTTTGGCTTCGTCCCTGTCCTCTTGACTTCCTGCAGCATGGAGTTGCTTTATGCAGGCTGTAAGGGCTGCGCAGAGCTGGTCCGCCTGGTGTTCCCCTGTGCAGCACTTGGGGTGATCTGACTCGTCGTCCGACGTCATCGCAGTTTTCTTTTTCCTCATTTTCCTAGATTGTTCGACGGACGGGAACTTTTCGTCTATTTCAATTTCCTCGTTATGTCTTTTCAGGGCGACAGCGGGCTGGAACTCCATCCCGAATCGGAGTTGGGTCGGCCAATGAGGGCGCAGTCGAGTTGGCCAATGGGGGGGGGGGGGGGGCTCCCGATTTGGCCAATCACCGCCCTCCACACTTAACCAATCACGGCGCGGCTCGTTGGCACTCGTCCACCAATCACAGGTAGTGAACGGTTGACCGACGCGCCGCCACTCGGGCACGCCACGCAACTCAGGCGCTAGACGTGAGCCACTGGATTTCCTACGACACTTATTAATGTTCGTAATTTCTCCACTCTTGCGTAGATTTCAGAGATTTTTATCTCAAAATGAGCGTATTCACTAGCTCTACACGTTGAACTATGGCACTTTGCTTTTTTCACTGTTAAAACCACTCTTATGCACTTTGACATGCGGAACGCGATGTAACGTGACCGGAGCACTCGGCGGCCATCTGGGGGGGGGGGGGGACTAGGTTGTATGGGTGTTGGCGGGCAAGGTGAATTCCATTGTGATGGCTAGGTGGTCCCTGACGCAGGGCAGCGTACTAGCCTTCCCGGAGATATTATTTGCAAGTTCTAGCCTGAAATCTGCGAGGCACATATCTAGGAAGGATAGGCATGGTTTGAATGTGGGGGTGGTGGTCGTGATTGTGTTGAGTCTGTATGCCAGGTCGTGTTTATTTTTCCATTTTTTGAAGTAGCGTCCTCTCTGGTTGTTTGTTTTGTTCCCCAGTCCGATCGTTTGGTGCTCAGGTCTCCGGCTATTATGTAGTACTTGTTGTCATTGTGGAGTTGAGTGATTGGAATAGGTGGTCGAGTTCTGTTATGTAAAGTGTTCTGTTGTCGTTTGTCGCGTATGCGCTTACTATGTAGTGTGTGCAGTTGTTCGTGGTCTTGATCTTTATAATTGTGTATTCTAATATTTTATTGTCTGATGAGGAGGGGGAATGAATTGGTTCGTGTGGTATGTTGTTTTTTATGAGGATTGCGGTTCCTCCGCCTTGGGTTGCACTGGGCCTATCTTTCCTATATATCTTGTGGTTTTTAAATGTGAGGTTGTGTGAGGGGTTGAGTTTGGTTTCTGATAGCAGTACAACGTCGAGGTTATGTGTTTGTATGAATTGCTTAAGGTCAAGTCTGCGCGGGTGTGTGACTAGTGAGTTTACGTTATTATTAATTTACGTTAATAATAATTATATAATAATTTTTATGGTGGTGGGCGGGCTGGCGGCGTTATTAATCATTGTGTTTGTCGAATAGGCTGTTTAGTACAAATTCTAATTTCTCTGTATTAATAGCTACCTGCGCGACTATTTGTTGTAGTTGGTCGGCGATGATTAAGGCTATTTCGGCCTTGAGATTGTTGATCCAATCATGCGGGGGTAGATGGGTGGTTGTTTTCTCGGATTGGTGCAGGCTGGGTGTTCTGTGTGACCTTCGTGGTTCGCTGGCGTGTGTTGGTTGTTGTGTTGGTACTGATGTTTGAGGTGGCTGCTAGGTTGTTGGTGGTTCTCTGACCATTTGGGCAAATGAGCGGTCGTTTGTGACGGCGGTCGCGATTTTTTGTATTCCGTTGTTAGCTCTTTGGTCGTTTTGGGTGCGTGTATTCTTTAGCTTGATGCCGAATTTGATAAATGAGCAGCCTTTGTAGGAGTCTCGGCTGCCGGTGTTTGCGAGGGGACAGTTTCCTGACCCATGATTTTTCGCGCACTTCACGCAGCGTGGCCAACTTTTGCTCGCGTGGCCGAGGCGCTGGCACTTTTTGCATTGAAAAATTTGTGGTTTTCTCAGGTGTTCCCATCTGATTGTTTGGAATGCAAGCGATTTCATTTTGAAGATCGCTGCCGTTCGGCTTTCTCGGCTTTCTCGGCTGAGTTGTAATAGATAGTGGTACTTATCCGGCTTTTGTCTGCCGTATATGAATTTAGTGACGCTGATGATTTGGATGTCGAGTAGCTTGTAATCTTCAATGTCGCTTTTGTTGTCGGCTGTTGTGAAGTTTCCTTTAATGCCCTTCACTATAATTGACTTGGGTTTGAGTTCCTTGGGGGTGTAGGTATAGAATTGGGTTTTTGACTCGGCCAGCTTGTCTGTGATTGCTTTGTAGATCTGGAGATTTTTTGTGTATATTGTGTGTTGTTTTTGTCGATTTTCTTTATTGTGAAGTCTTGCTTTTTTATGTTTAGTGCCAGTGCGGTGTGTATTATTGCCTCTATGTTTGTGTTTACCGTGTAGATTGGCGGGGGTGTGTAGGTTTTCGGTTTGGGTTGGTTGCTGGATGGATGCACGTTGAGGGTGTTCTCATTAAGATCGCTGTCCTTGTCGTCTGAGAGTGGCTGGAACTGATTGGCTAGACGCGGTGTGTTTGGAGTGTTGATGGGATTCGGGGGTGATTTTAGGGTTTTTTGGGGAGTTCCCATGGGCCTCTCTTGGGATCTTCGTGTTCAGTGTCGGTCGGGTTCTGAGGTGCTCCGGGGGATGACGCTGGGACTCTTTTTTCCTGGCTGCTGCTTGTTGTCCTGTTTTTTTCTTTAAGGATGTCTTTGAACATTCTTTCCAGTTGCCCTGATGTCAGTTTTGGGATTTTAGAGGAGTTCGCAATTCCCGGTTTGTTGTTAATGCTTTCTGGGCTGTTTTCCAAGTTTTCTATATCGCTGGCGAGTCGTCGTTTGGGACGCAGCAGCGGGTTGGCCGCCATTGGGCCCGAAACGGGACGAGGGTGCCTCGTCGTGTATCGGGGCCAGGCACTTTTCAGGCACTCACTTACACTGCTGTATGACCAATTTGACTTTTAGCGGTGGAAATTTAAATGTTGGCTACAAGAGCCACACTTTCACTTTGTAAACCCCACGTTCTTGCTGTACGATGCACTGATAGTACGGATCACTGTTCGGACGATGTGTGTCACACCTACACTCTTCTGGTCGCTCACCATTCATGTTCACTTTTCTCCTCTCTTTCTCCCATGTCCTGCCTAATTTCCAACCTCCTTAATCTTCTCCTCTTGACGTCCCTATTCCATTCTCCCTTTAACCCGTTTTCCCCTTCTATCGCCCTTTCCTTTTTCGCTATCCATTCCTCCACTTTTTCCATTTTTCCCTTTATTCTTTCCATTCTCCTTTCTGCTGTCACGCTTTTCTTTTAATATCTTCTCTACCTTTATGACTCTTCCCGCTATGCTTCCTATCCAATTCTTCATCCTTTCCCTATTTAGCTCCTCCTCCCTCCTCTCTTCCCTTCACTTCTCTCTTTCCCTCCTCCACTAATCTATTAGTTTTCTCCCTTCCTCCCTTTCCCCCTTCATCTCTACCGCCATCCTCCTCAGCTCCCCCAGTAACCACCTAAACATTTCCACCATTTCTTCGAAATTCTCTACCCCGTCCCTTTCTTCTTTCTGCGGAGACCTTGTAATCAAGTTACCTTTTTTTCATCTGCATAACAGTTGATACCCGTGTCCGGGGGGAGGACAACCCGCAGCACCGCGTCGAATGTCAGGTTCCACAGGAACGGCCCAAGGACCGACCCTTGCGGAACCTCTCGGTGCATCTCCCTCGTATGCACCATCTTGTACCGGCCGGTAAGCACCACCTCTCTGCCGCGGAGGTAGTCGCCGACCACCTCCCGGAAATAGGGGGGCACCTGGAAGTATTTTATCGCCCCGGCAATCTCGGTAGGGAGTTGCACGGTAGAGAGTTGAACGGTAGGGAGTTGAACGCGATGGAGATGTCCAACGACACCGCGATGAACACCCTGCCCCGAGCGACAGCCTGTTCACGGAGGAGGCGCAAATTCTCCATGGCGTCAATAGTGGAGCGCCCCCTCTTGAACCCATACTGGCTGTCGCTCAGGTTAGGACCACCATGACGCTCCTGAACGCCGGGGCGAGGACCGAGGAATTCCGCCTTTTTCACTGGTCTGGAGATCTTCACCCCCATATCCCCCAGGACGGCGGTCACCCTCGCTGTGAGGGCGTCGGCCTTGGAACCTCCGTCGGCACCGAAGACCTCTATAACCAAACCCCCGATTATCGCCCTCTTCCAGTGGAGGGCCCCAATGCCGAGGGCGTCGAGGTCGACGTCCTGACGGACCCTCCTCACGGCCTCTTCATAGGAGGCCCTGCTCCCCTCCGGGACTGTCAACGTGACTGCCGCCGAGCGGGGCGGGGCCTTAACCTTGGCCGCTGCCTTACCACTCTTCGGGGCGGGGGCAGCGGCTTTCTTTGCCATGGGGGTCTTGGCCCCGGCGGCCGCAGACTTGGCCTTGACTGCCTCCCGCCGGCCCACCACCTTCGCCCAGGTGATCTCAGTACCCGGAGCCGGGGGGGGGGGGGTGGAATCTGGGCCGCGGCTTTCGCACCCTTGTTCTTCTTCTTCTTGCCCTTCGACTTCGCGGACCCTCCCCCCGGGGCAGGGGCCGGCGTCAGTGGCACCGGCGCAGGAGCATTCGCGCGTGGCGTCGGAGGCGCTGGAGGAACTGGTGGCGACGGCAGGGTTGCCTTACGCGCTCCCCGTATCTCCTGGCGGATGGAGATCAGGCCCGCCTCCATGAGGGCCCTCATCTGGGCCATCATATCTGTTGTTGTCTCACCACGGGCCACGGGTGTCGGGGTGTCCCCTTTGGGGCTTTGGGCGGGTGTTTTCGGCCGGGGGGGGGGGGAGGCGTCGCGTAACCGCTTGGTTAGCATAAGCTCCCATTTTACCGCTTCAAGGGAGTCGCGGCATTCCTCTCCCTTAAGATACTCTTTTCGACGAGAGAGGTGGGATCGTTGCCAGCAGCCGGGAGTCTCCCCTGGACAACCCTCCGCTCCAGCTCCCTGAACACCTTCTCTATCACGGCGGAGCAGTCGCGGAACGCCTTGTGAAAGGTCCCGTTTAGGGTTTTGCTCCTCCCGGCCAGGTCAGCGACTTCGCGTGACCGCTCTATTCCCAGAGGGGTCAGTTCACCCGGGAGGAGGCTCCTTACCTCTGGGAGGTTGTCACCCCCCTTACGCCCGCGTTCGTCGTCCGACATGGGCGGAGACTCCTGCGTACGCGGTATCTTTCGGCTATAGGTGTTCAAGGTACTCGAGCGCACTGAGGTATTTTCCTCGTCCAGGTTAGATACCAGGGTGCCCTTCCCAGGTCGGGGCTTAGGCAGGCCTCCGTCAAGTGGGATCAGGGGTGGTCCCATCGCCGATGGTGCAGTCACCACCGCTCCCTTCTCGACCGCATCCGCCTGCGGCGTCCCCTCCACAACCTCATCATTTTTTGTCCGAGGCTCGGCGTTTGAAAGATCCATATTTTTCATTTACGGACTTGGTTACTACGCCCCCCTTTCTGGGGGCGCCTCACTCGATACCCTCCGTATAGCGAGCGGAAAGGGGTGTCCACCGGGGCAGAGCCGCTTGCCCCGGTAAGCCTATATACAAAGGGTGGTCGGCAGGTATTCCGAGGTTGTACAACGCT
>CM052142.1:534077-553844 GCA_028454255.1 Halictus ligatus | reverse complement strand
GCAGGACGAGCTGTGACGTGCCATAGTAGAACTTTGTCGCGTAGGCTATGACCCCATTCCATATAAATTGGTCCTCGTGTTACGTGCTATGGTTTGTGGGTAGGTGATCTTTACAAATGAACAGTGTTTGTACTGTGGACCGTGTTTATTTTCGTATGTACAATTGCACTAGGGTTCCCGGGTTTCGTGGTTTATAACTTTGTCTGTCCAGGACGATTCAACGACCGTATCTCGAAATGTGTCTCTGGACGACTGTCGACCGACACTGGTCCCTGTGTCTCTCGACGACTCTCTTTTTAACGCCTTCGTTTGCCCTGGTAAAAATCCTAAACAACCCTGATTGGCTAACCCACGCTTTGGGTCCTCCCAATCAGAGCTGTTCTTTTTTATCTCACCCTTATTCCTTCCGCCCTTGGCGTGTTTATTTTCGGAACGACGAGGTGTGCTGAGGGAACGATGAGACTTTTCTCCGGGCCTCCCACGCCTGACCCAAGTGTCGATAGACCGTTGGGTCTGCTTCAAGTGCCCTTCAGTTCGTCTCTTAATTTACGACGGTCTCAGTTTGCTATTGAGGACTTTGGGACAAAACTCTAATAAACATGCTTCCACTAGGTCTGGAAAGTGTCCACTCAAAAATAGCTTCGTTGAAGGAGAGTCGTAAATTACGTTGGCCGTTTGCACGAAAGAAAAGCTCTCTTGTGTCCGTACGACCGGACACTACAGGCTGACTAGTGAAAGAAAGCCGTTTATAACAAGGCCAGAGAACAGGTGAGCGGCTACCTATTCTCGTAGGTGGATTCGTTTTAATTTCATTGGAGGAGGGAAGAACTAGACAACGAAGGGTTAGAAGATAAGGGTTTCGGATATCTGGTAAGAATATGGTTTGTTCAACATATGTTAATTGATATTAGTATAAAAAGGTAAATTTTTGATAACACAATTACTTAATTCTATCTGAACGGAAACGTATGCTTAAAATCTAGGCTATTTACATAATTACAATTGTTGAATAATTATCAGAGTTTGCTTCCAAAGCGAGAAAGAATATTTATATAATAGGAAAACTGAGTATAAGAGTTTCTAGCCAGTGCTGTCAACTCAGCAACTGTGTCGTCCGCAGTGCTCGTACAGAACTGAGCCACACACTTCTGTACGGCAGAAGTCAGCAAGGAGTAATTCTACCTGCCAGCTTTTGGGAAAAACCGGCCCTTACTTGGGTAACCGATAGTGGAGGGTAAAATCATTTTTTATTGCATTGACCTTCATAAGTACCTCATCGGACGCACGTAACGGTCAACAGGGTTTTTCCTGGATCGAAGCAGACAAAGCTACAATGAAGTAGGGAGCGTCTTCAATAAATTCAAAATATAACCTAACGGTTCATGCAAGAATCCAACACTCCCACTTATTTTGATGCGTTCATTATATTTCGGACGTAGATAATTTCAATTTCTTTGCGGTTTAGTACATCGCGAACAAAATGAAACGCACATCAATAGGCTTAGATCGCTTATGATACTCGGAATTAGTTGCTATTTTGATAGTCGATTGATTGTCTACGAAAATCGGAATCGAATCGCATGATATGCTTAACTCTACCCAGCATCTGACGCAGCCAGATGGCTTCCTTTGTTCCGCGTGTTAGAGCGATGTACTCAGCCTCCGCTCTTGACAAAGATACAATTGGTTGCCGCTGGCTAGACCAGCAGATTGGCCCGCCATTTAATAAAAATACAAAGCCGCTTCGCGATCTACGTGTCTCTAAACATCCGGCATAATCTGCATCGGTAAACCCACAAATTCCGGTGCTCCCACTGTTTCCAAAAATAATGCCGAGATTACGTGTACCTATCAAATATCTAATAATTCTTTTAACAGCTTGCCAATGCTCTTGAGAGAAAGAATTTAGAAATTGACTCGCGTAGTTCACCGCATACTCTATATCTGGGCGGCACACTCTAGCAGCAAAAAAAAAGCGAACCAACGGCTTCGCGTTAAAGTACGTGCTCATCCGTCCTACATGCATTAATTTTCTTGGTTAACTGCAGTCCGGGTTCCGCAGGAACGGTTACTGGATAAGTTTCATTCATGCAGAATTTACTAACAATTTTATCAATATAATTAGATTGGCTAATTTTAATTGTTCGATTTGGTCGATCACGGTTGATCTCGATGCCCACGAATTCATTCGCTAAGTCTGTGGTTATATTGAAAAAAGTTTCCAGGTAACGCAGTACCTCATCTACAAAAGCGCTAAATGAACTTTGCACTGTTTCACAACACCGATAAAAACGCACTTGTCACTCGAGAGGTTCTTAAAGCTGAAGTTTTTCAGGAACCCGACAAATTTCTCGTTCCAGCAACGCGGGGATTGCTTCAGGCCGTAAAGACTTTCCCATAATTTGTAGATCAGGTCGCTATTGTCTTTGCTGGTGTAGCCTTTAGGTAGCTGCCAATAAATCTCTTCTTCCAAACTGCCGTAAAGAAACGCTGTCTTTACATTGAACTTCGCGATTTCGAGGTCTTTTTTTGCCGCTATTGCTAATAGTATGCGGATAGGTTCGTACCGAACGACGGGTGCAAAGGTTTCAAAGTAATCGATCCCTTTTCGTTGAGAAAACCCTTTTGCTACGAGTCGTGCGTTATATCTGCTACAGTTATCAGTTGCGTTTCGTTTTATGGCAAAAACCCACTTGCATCCGATTGTGCTTTTGCCTCTTGGTAGCTTGACTACACTCCATGTGCGGTTTTCTTCAAGTGCTTTGAATTCTTCTTGCACAACTTTTTGCCATTTTGCTGCATCTGTGCTGCTCATAGCTTCGGTATAGGACATTGGCACGATGTACACCGCTGCTAATAAGCATAGTTCTCGCACTTTCGACGATGGTCCGTATTTCGCTCTCTGCTCTACCATTCTGCTCATGTATGCAGGGAGATGAGAATTCGTGAATAATGCCGTAATTTTCCATATGCTTACGGAATTCTTCCGATGTGTACTCGCGGCCGTTGTCTGAATGCAGCACTTTAATGTTGTTTCTTGTCTGAGTATGCACAAATTTTTCAAAATCTAAGAATTTTTCGAATACTTCCGTCTTTCTTTTCAAAAAATATACTTTTCTGAAACTTGTGCACTCATCTTTGAACAACAAAAAATATTTTGAACCGCGAGGAGATTCGACGTTGATTGGTCCACAGTCATCGGTATGAATTTTTTCGCCCGGCTTGAAATTACTCTCGCGTTTCACGGTTTTATGCGGCTTACGGGTTTGCTTGCCCATAATGCATGCTTCACAGTGAAAATCTTCAATCTTTTCGAGCGCAAAATCTTTATCACTTAACACTTTGCTGGTATTAAGTACAGCCTGTATATTTATATGTCCTATTCGCTCATGCCAGAGCTTTAGCATGCTATGCTTGGGTTCGGCGATATTGCACTGCGCGGTCACTTTCACTTCAAACAACATTTTGAAAAGTCCACCGTGTCGTACGCCGCGAGATGTTAATCTACCGTCTGTATCGCGCACTTCGCAATAATCTTCATAAGCATGAAAAGCGAACTTTTTGTCAGTAATTGTGGCTATTGAAAATAAGTGTCTTCGCAACTGTGGCACTAGCAGCACGTTTCGTAGTTCTCTTTCGATGATATTCCCATTCACTTCTTCTCTAATGATGACAGTGCCTGTTCCTGTTACAGGCAGAATCTTGTCATCGGGTATTTTCACATGGCGAAGAAATCCTTTCTATACGTCATGTGCATGCTTGCACCTGAGTCAGCTAGCCACATATCTTCATCATTGCTGGTTGTTTTACAATAAAACGCGCTTACATCACTGATGTATCAAGATTCTACTGAGAAAGGTTTGGGCTGTTACCGACATTCTTGTTTGGACACTCTCGCGCCCAGTGTCCTTTTTCGTTGCAGACGGCACACTTTGTTCTTTTCTTTTGTTTATGCCCGTGGTTGACCTTCGGTGATCTTTCGGGCCTATGATGTTTACGCACTGTGAGGTGCCCGCTAATAAGCTATTACTAATTCTCGAAGGACCACCTTCCAACGGAATGGAAGGAAATCAAAGGGAATGCGAGAATGTGTCAAACTAACTATAATTCAGACAAAACAAGTGAGAAAGCTGCTGGAAGGAGCCAAGCCACGCTGAAGCTACAAGTCTATCGAAATAGGTGACCTTTCTAACTAGTTAAACTTCCAGAGCGATCTGACTGGGAGAACACGAGTTACAAACAATCTAACCTCGGTTCTCCCCACTACTCTAAGTAACAACTCTACTACGGGAGTTTGGTAGGAGGATCTAGGGGCTAGGTGCTTGAAGCAGGCTCAGGGTTCGCCAAAACCACACATCCTTGACGATCGAAACCTGGGTTTTTCCAGACATATGCAAACCATTCGAACTGTAGTCTCAAGCACCCGGACACGCTGAATCTAAGAGGCGAACGATTTTAAGTGTTTTATGACAAGGGACTGCATCTAAGGGACCCAGGCACGGTCGGCAACACTATTAAACCAATTGGCGAGGACAGGCCCATTGCCGTAGCCAAACTACGAAAAGTCACGTACTGGGCCTTCTGCAGAACATCAAGATCCCTGCCATAAAACATCGCCTAACGCGAGCCCCTACATACCGCCCACCTTGAACTGACTAAGTTCAATCGCATAATGAAGGAACGAGATAAAACGCAAAACGAAATCACATAAACAATTAACGGAAGTTAACTACATGTAAAGTTCAAACAAACAATAATCGCGATAGAACCAAGGTCACACATTAAGACCACACTCAAATCGTAGTCAACAAATATGTACAATGCTAGAGAAAAACAAGATAATTGAACATATAAAATAGACTAGGCTAATCACACGCTAGAGATCTATGAACTAAACCAAACAAATAACATGGGTATATGTACATCATACAAACAACACTTCAAAGTTTACGTGCCTTTAGCACTAGGCAACAAACAAATTTTTGTTGTGGGTCTCTTTAGAGTTCCAGTGGCTGTACGAATGGTAACCACTCTCACTACGTTATCCTGTCCGGGATGCAACTCCAATATGCAACCCAGGGCTCACTTCATTGGTGGTAAGTTGTCCTCCTTGAGCAGGACCAATGCTCCTACCCTGGGCACATCTGGAGAACCAAACCTCCATTTTTGTCGTTGTTGTAGTGCATGGAGGTAATCCCGCTGCCATCGTTTCCAAAAGTACTGCAGCATCTGTTGCAGCAGCTGAAATCTACTTAATCGATTTGGCGTTATGTGACCAAGATCGGCCTGTAGAAGCGCCATCAACGCTTCTCCCACAAGGAAGTGACCAGACGTCAATGGGATTAGGTCGGAAGGATCAGGAGATAAAGGATGTAGAGGCCGGGAGTTGAGGCAAGCTTCGATTTGTGTCAGTACCGTATACAACTCCTGCAATGTGAGTTTTTGTTCACCTATGACGCGTCGCATGTAGGCCTTGACCGAACGGACACCTCGTTCCCACAATCCACCAAAATGTGGAGCACGTGGCGGAATGATGTGCTCTTGGCATGATGTGGAATGATGCGCGCGCCAATGAAATTCGTGCCATTATCTGAGTATATGGACGAACATTTACCACGGCGCGATACAAATCGGTGTAAACAATTAAAAAACGCGTCGGTGGTCAAGTCTACGGCAAGCTCGATGTGAATCGTCTTTGTGACCATGCATACGAAAAAGCAAATATAGGCCTTTCTAACCGTGCGGGCGCGTCCGCGTTCAACGATTCGATTCCTTCTAGACCTAACCAAAATACTAAATAAATCGTCCTGAACCGGCCGGCCTACTATTTGTCTTCGCCGAACCATCAAAGACGACGCGAAGCTTGGTGGTCGTGCTATTTTCTTTCATTACTGCATGATGGGGCAAGTAAAAACTACGTTCGAGGGAAGATACGTCTTTGGCATCCAATTTGATCATATGTCCCAATTCTACGTATTCGCGAAGGAAGTTGCTGTATTGTTTGCCAAAATCCGGATTCCTTCTACACTTTCTCTCCATGTTGAGCAGTCGCCGTTCTGCCTGTGTGCGAGATTCGCCTAATTCATGAACGCGGTCATTGAACGGTATCCCAACTACGAACCGCCCTCGTTCATCGCGCGTGGTATGCTTCCGAAAATGTTGCTCGCATGGATCGGTGGCTTCTAACGATTCTATGGTTTTAAGCTCCTCTACTTCCTAAAAACGCGCGACTGATTTTTCCAATTGCACGTTCGTTATCGCGTGGCAAGCGCGAACGGGTTTGGCATTCGCCGACGCCGTTGGCCAATGCGTGCTACCACCTAAAACCCAACCGAGTCGCGTCTTCTGCCACATTAGATTGCCTAGTCCAATTCTGATCTGACCAATCCATAAGAGCTCCCAGAAAAGGCCGCAACCTATCAACAAATCGACGCGCCCCGGTCTCTGAAACTCGTGATCGGCTCCTGAACCGTCGGTAGCACCAATGCCGGATAGATAGGTTACGATATAAATCATCCTACGCGTGCTATACTTGGCAGGATCTTTTTATATAGTATAGTATATGGTTTGCTGTGTTTACATGGCTTCCTGATCGCTCGGACTCAACTGATTTTCTTCGCTCGTCCTCAGTCGTACGAAGCTTCGAGCTGTCTCCAACTCGTTCTGATTGGCCAGGCCTGCATCAGCCTTTTTAATCAATTAGGTATTTCCTCGGGGACTCCTTGCACCCTTGACCTGCTCTGTCTGAACGCGGGAGCGACCCCGGAAATTTTCCAATGTAGCGGGATTTCCTATGGGCTCGCGGTGCATGACGTGGCCGGCTGTCGCTCGAGGTTTATGGTACCCCCACGAGTTGTTGAGGCCGAAAGTAAAAAGTCTAATGGTCAACTAAAGTCACTCGACCATTTAGACGCCAAATGTTGCTAATTGTACGTGCCGATAGCCGCTACAATCTCTTAGCTCTCCTTCGACGCCTATATCGCTTATTACATTCAGAGTGCCCTTTTCTGTAGCTACTACAATTGTTGCTCTTTGCCACTAAAATTCTGGGTCCCTAACCTACTCGAATATGGGTATTTTAGTAAATCATTCTTTGTATTTATACAACAAGATTTATTCAGGAACTCGTTTAGAGATACCTTGAAAGCGCGTCTTTGCAGTTTAACGAACACTTCTAATAATGTAACTAGTGACCGACAGCACCATGAACAGAGTTAAGGGTCAAATAAATCGAAATTTTGTTCTAAGGAATAACAGATTAACTTCGTACTTTGTTTCCGTAATAAATTCCAAAGCGCCCCTGGAAAAATAAATCTATTATTTAAAGAAGACATGCCTTCCTTGTGCTTTGTCTGGAGCAAACTACATATCGTCCGACATTTTTTGCTTAGGATTAAGGAAACCCAGAAAAACCTAATCAGATCACTTCAGCAAGGTGAATCATACTCTTCATCTGAATTCAGGGCTTCATAATTAAGTTTACTTTCTAGAGAAGTATTTACCGAATTGTAATCATCCATCTTAAGTTTCTTCAAAACTTTTCATATGTAAATACTTTGATCTAGAGTTATTTTTTGCAATAAAACTTTGTTCATTAAATAACCTTTGAAATTATTCAGAATTTCCATATTAGCTGTTGCAATTACAAAATAATCTACGTGTGAAACTACATACATTCAGAAACATCTATTCAATCTAAAATGTGAATACAACGGTCAACCGTGGAATTTTCCAAATCTTTCTCTTTAAGAACCTTTTCGAATTCTTCAAATCACCATCTTGCTGCTTGTTTTAGACCATATAAGGATTTATTCAATCTACAGACTTGATCACTCTTGGACAATCTTTTACTTTTAACTCCCTCGGATACCATTATATTAATTTCCTTCATTAAGTTACCATTTAGGAATGCAATTTTCACACTTATTCGGTGGATTAACAAATTAAATTAATTCGCATAAGCAAGTATGAAGTATCCAAATTTAAATGCATACAACAGATTTACGTTCATGACAGGAGATTGTAAATGCATAAATGGAAGAAGAGGTGAAATATAATTTGTGCTGGATTCAGGAGCGTCGAACCACATTATAAACAGCATATAAAACATTTTGTTAAGAAACAAGATTTTGCAATACATAACTTATCAGGTATATTTTGAGTGGAGCAAGAACTAATGCTGCGAAAGCTTTCAAAGATCTGTATGATCTTTCGTTTAATGAAGAAGGAAATAAAACACAATATTTAAAAACTCTAGATGAAAACGGACTAAGCCTAACTAAAATATCATGTATTTTAAATAAAGCAGGAACCGATGCTGCAAAATCTTTCGTATACATTGTATGATCTTTTGTTTGACGAAGAAGGAAATAACACACAATATGTTCGATTCTTAGCGGAAGCATGCCTCCTCGCAGATAATTCGTGAATCCGTCTGTACCATTCGTTAGGCACGCGAGGGATCAGATTTGTACGCTGCGGGCCTTATGGTCGGCACATTCGGCCAGGAAGGGTGCGGTCCTCCTGAGCAAACACAAAGACCACTCAGGCCAGGCTAGTTTATGACGCCTAAGAAGTCACGAAGACCAAATTATGTTAATTTGTCGTCGAACCCGGGCTAAACTGCAGTGAAACATCTGCGGGTCACTTAGGCCAAAATACGCGCACTGCTTCAGGGTTCAATAAAAAACGCACATTTGGAAAATTCTCAATTCTGCTAGAGGTGGGGACTTCCTTCTCCATTAGTGAGGAAAACGCAGGAAGATTCTCCTACTTGAAGCAATTTACAAATGAAGATATTTCTTACCCAGTCAGCGTTTCATGTCCGAACTGATGACAAGCGAACCCTGAGGCAGAAGAATCAGAATCTAAGTTGCTTCCGAAAGAGCAAGTACAACACGGGTCTCCAAGGATCACAGTATCCTCCGAATAGTCAAGTTCGAAAACACACAATCTGTTGTCCGTAAAAAACTCCGTGTATATTCATATTTGCCTTCTCAACGTTACCAATCACTGTTCCAAAATTTAATTAATCACCTAATGTTAATTCGGCGGGTGATCGTGTTAGCGAGAGTTTAATAAATTATTAACCAAAATACTCTATTTATTTAAAACCACTACAACACGGAATTTTCACAATATTTAAAAACTGTAGAAAAAGAAGAAATAAATTTAACCACTATGTCCAGTGTGTTAAGTGGGTTAGGAGCGTTTTAACCATTTATATGATCTTTAGTCTGATAAACAAGGAAATAAAACACAATATTTAAAAACTTTAAAGGAAGCAATGGATACATCTAATGTGTCCAGTATTCTGAACAGAGCAGGAGCTAATACTGCAAAAGCTTTCAATAATTTATATAATCTCTGCTTTGATAAACAAGGGAATAAGAACGCCAAGAAAACATGGAAATCAGTGTCAAAACCTAGACGTAAGAACTCTTCACTAGGTTCACCGTTCTGTCTGCATTCATTCAGTTGAAACAAAATGATTGGAGAGAACATAGTGAACTTTTACATATTTAACCCCTTTACATACAATGATGAGTTTGACTCGTCATTCATTTTATGGGTCACTGTAGACTTTGACGAGTTTTACTCATCGAACGCTTTTTTTCGGCGGACGCTGTGCAGTATACAATTAGATTACATAGTTGCTTCACTCGTGCGTCGATTCTCGGTTGTTTACAACGTTCGAGATGACCCAACCTCCCACCGTCTCAACTCCAAGAACAAAAAAGCAACGAATATGTAACAAGCAAAACATATTGAAAGTAACATTCAGTTTAGCAGGAGTTCTCACAGTGAATGTTACACTAGACAATATTTAAATGTAGTAAAGATTATAAATAATCCCTCTAACATGTATAAGACAGGTGCATTATATGAAAGTGACGATGATGGTACAATTGGTTACTCTAGTGATGATAATGGTGTTGTCACCGGTCATCGAAGTGTTCATACCCTTGACTATTCAAAGTGTAGTTCAAATTCAAGTGAAGGTAGCTCCGTTCTACAAAATGTTCGCAAACGTGCAAGACCCATATCAAGCAATTAAGATTCTGATGTAGCAGACGACGAATGGAATTGGGCAGAAGAAGAAAATATTGTCAACATAAAACAGTTTACTGAAACTCCCGGTATCAATCCATTAGTATTACGAACATTGGGAATAAATTCAACACCTCTGTGTGTTTTAAAACAGATTTTATCTAACGACTTTTTTGAAATCAGGGAAACAAATAGATATGCAGCTCAAATGAACACGGAACACAATACGAAAATGAGCAGAGACTGTTTTCCAGTAACGAATGATGAAATGAAGGCATATTTTTCGTTATGCATTATGATGTCACAAGTAAGAAAATCCAAAATTGACATGTATTGGTCAAAACGCAGAATATTAGAAACATCTGTCTTTTCGGAAATTATGCCTCGCAAACGTTTCCTATCTATAACACACTATCTCCACTTTGTGAATAATGAAATAGAGGATAGAATACGAAAAGTTCGATCTATGGTCGATTATCCAAATACAAAATTCCAACAATTATACGTTCCAGAAGAAGATGAGATTTTGGATAAAATATTACAGATTATGTGAATCTATTTCTGGGTAATGTTCTCGGTTTGAAATTTACACCGGACAGGATAAAATTGCAGGAAGTGATGTACCTGTATCGCAAAGTGTAGATATGGAACTAGCCGAACCTATTTTAGGGAAAGGGTATACCTTGGTTTTAGACAATTGGTATTCCACACCAGAATTATTCAAAATTTTTAATAAAAATAATACAAATGTTGTTGGAACGTTTAGGACAAATCAAACGGATAAATGTAACGGTAGCGTCTCACTCTGCGGGAAGCGCGGGGCGAGACGTTTTCGGCCCCTCCCCGGAATTGGCTCAGCGACCAGGGTTCTTTGGAGAGGGGAGGTCGGATCAGGTGTCGTAATGAGATGATTACAATTTAACGAAAGAATGAATGTTTATTTAACTATGGTTCCGGTTCCGGATTCCCGGTCGGTCTGGCAACGGTATTTTCGGCCTCCCGGCCAACCTATAAAACGGGTAAGAGTGGGCCCCGGTTAGATCTCGGTGCTTTATGTACAATGCCTTAAACCTAACTTAACCTAATCTTAATCCTACCTGGGAGCACGGAGCTTGAATTCGCGGCGGTACGGTGCGGTATGGGAGCGTCATCCCGGTGGACGACGTCGGGTCCCTTCGGTTCACGGGTCCGCGGGAACGTGGTCTGGTTCGCGGCTGTGCGGCGCGGTGCGGTACGGGAGCGTCGCCTCGGCGGACGACGTCGCGCTTCTCCGGTGCTGGTCAGGCACCACTCGGCCTCGCGGAGCCTCGTGGGTGCGGAGCGCGGGACATGGGGCCGGAGGGGCTACGTCGCGTCAGCGTGTGTCGGCTTGCGGGTTCCTCGTCTACGGTGGAGTTCGGGGGTTCCGCGGCCCAGCCTGGTAGTGAATTCTGTTTCCTGCGTTATGCTGGGGCTCGCGGAACGGTGGAATGCTGGTCCCTGGATCGGCGGTCCCGGCTTCTTAGCGTATGGGACGTACCCCCTCACACGCTTTCGGCTGGTCCCGGCGCTTCCTCGCACTTGCCCGGTAGTATACTGCGACTCGCACGTCTCGGCGCCGCTGCGAGAAGTCCTGGGCTCGGGAAGTATCCCCGAGAGCTGCTCCAGGCCGACTCTCCTCGAGATCGGCTCCGTCGCGATCTTTATAGCCCGAGTACGGACTCGTGTGCCGGTTCGCGAAACTTCGGCTTTCGCCGATTGGTCCGCGCTCGGGCAGGTTTCGCGGATTGGCGCGCGGCTGGTTCCCGGTGCTGATTGGTGCGGGCCTGGTCGAGAATTCCGGTCTCGCAACGAGACTCGGAACGCGTCTCGTTGCAAGCTTACATCGTATAAACTAAAAAAGGAAGACGTAAGAACGTTATCTTTTAGAGGTATTCTGTGCTTACTCCTGCGTGGTAAGAAAGATGTATACATAATGAGCAACAAACATTCAAAAGCAGAAATGGTTGCCACAGAAAGAATAAGAAGAAAGAAAGGAGGCGAGCAAGAAAATGTTTTAACACTTTGCCGTCCGCACGTTTCGTAAAAATTTATTCGCTTGGCGCCGGCAGCTCTAATTCGGATTACTTGGCTTGTCGCCGGCCGTTCTTGACATTATCGGGAAATTATAAATTGTAAAGTTTTAATAAACTCATCTCTAGTTCTCATGATAATAATCGTGTCGTCTATTTCGTCTGCCATGATAAAAGGGCACAAGCACAGCAACAGATCTCAAAAGATACTGAAGCGCCGAACACTGAGCGATACTATTTATACTATTTTGTGCACGACACTAATGTGGTGTCGCCGGCCGTTGGCCGCTATTTTGCGAACGACACCACTGTGGTGTCGCCGGCCGTTGGCCGCTATTTTGCGCACGACACCACTGTGGTGTAGCCGGACGGCATAGTGTTAAAACCCAGCTGTGTAATAAAGTACAACCATGAAATGGAAGGTGTCGGTAGGCAAGACAAATTTCTTACAAGTTTCCCACTAAGGGTCTATGAATAGACCGGCACTGCCGACACCAGACGATTCTGCCGCCGGTCTCTAGGCCTAACCCCATGTTAACCAAAATTCTGTTGCCCTCGTGCCAGGCGTTCGACTAATCCCACCGGCTACCGTTGCTCGGCAAGCGCTGATCATTACCAGATGCCTTTTCGAGAGCGCGTTGACAGTTCCCTGCTGCGCGTGGCCCAAAAAGAAGGTTTTTCGGGGCTCTACAGCTCCTTAGGTAAACTATCGGTATCTCTCCTCTACAACATTATGGAGATAGGATTCGTTCCTGCCTCTTCGTGAAACAGCATCACACATCCTTATATATTAACGTAAATTATACATATATTGTGAAAAATTATACATATGTTGTTGTCCAAGTGACAGTGGAAGAATATTCATATCTGCCGAATGACGCGTAAAAAAATTTGGAGGAAGCACAGTTGCTAGGAATTCTAAGAGCAAATAAAAAAGCAAATTCGAACAGCCTCGATGACAATTGCTGTTCATTCAGGTATCTTCCTTGGGCCTGATTACACCTACCATCCCTTGCGCTCGAGGCGTTTTATGATTAAGGGTCGGTACGGCTTTACAGAAACTCGGGGGTTTATGATACTATCATTTGCTATTAAGACTGGGAACCAAAGATTCTAAAGGACGAGACAAGCAATGTCTCGTTCCACAATGTTTAGTTTCATAAACAAACGTTTGATGACCCGTTTTCAACAATTAATGTGAATGACTGTGTGCAAAAATTTCACGATGGCCCACTGGAGACTTGCTGAGCACCCCGATGTAGGTAAATCCACTGTTCTTTAGCGCAATAAAATTTCGTACCGTATTTCCTACCCCCACGCAAAGGTTAGTTACGAGGTTACCTGTGACAAGAAATTCGTCGGAAGAATCAGTTCTAGTTTCGACCTCCTAGAGTTTAGACATCAAGTTTCGAGCAGAATGCAAGACGAACGCCTGATCGAATGCGTGAGGAGTTGGGAGTTCTTGTACAACCTCAGCCACGCCAAGTACGCGGATGCCACATACAAGGGTATGGCATGGAGGGTGATAGGCGACGAGCTGAATCAAACAGGTTAGCAATCAATGTATTTTAATAACTCCTTAGTTAACCCTTTGCAATCGAACCTATTTTAATTCCAAAACGAAACATTATTTCATACCTAGAATATTGCTCCTCTATATATTTTTTCAAGTTATACATACGAAAATGGTGCAATTTACTCGTACAATACCGAAACGTTTAGTAATTTATTGGATACAAACGAATTTAGTAATGTAACAAATATTTTGAATAGTGATGCAGCAATTTTTAGTGGTGCCTTACTCTCACCATTCGAGTGCTAAGGGTTAACAGTCAAACCTGTTTTTGTGCAGTCCTTTCCTATGCCATTTTTTATGCGGTCTATGAATGCCAACGGTATTGGCATTATAACGCTCTTGTTATAGCTATTTATGACGTACACTGACAAAAGGTTAAACGCAAACTATTTTTGTTTTAGCGACGGAGTGTAAGAAGCGCTGGCAAAACATTCGGGACTTGTTCCGGAAGTACCGGGCGAAAGAGAATGCGGTGCGAAGTGGGCAAGCGGCAAGTACCGGCTATCCATATTTTTAATTTCTATGTACAACAAAAATCATTATTTTAATATAAGCTTATCCTACTCTTATTTCTAACTTACAGCTACCTCATTTTCTATTTCTTATAAATAACGCTTATACCTACTTATTCTAGGTATACAGTAACGAGCAAAACTGACAAGGGAACATATTCAAGTGCGACACGCCGATTTTGATGAAATTTATGGGAGCTATAGTTCTTTGAAAAATATTTGACACGTATTTTTTTTATCGGCAGACATCCACTTTGAAGGGGTGAAAACAGCCCTCAAAGTTGGGGGTCAAAACTATATTTTTTGAGATATCTCAGAAACCAGAGGTTGAAAAAATTTAAATTTTTTTTTAAATTGTGTATTTTTCAATGAGAAATGTACTCGCGCAAGAAAATGTTAACAAAAGTTTTTTGTTTAAACAATATATTAAAAATTTGATTTTTTTTGCAGTTTCTTTTATTTATTGATAGTTCATTTTAATGTAAACTTGGGTGTGTGATCTTTGATCCAAAATAGGGGATACATGTTTCAGGATTTTCTTTTTTTTTGCCATTTAACAATAATTAAGCATAATGGAAGATAGTCTTGCACCTGGCGTGCGTAGGAAGGAATTCTGGCTTGTTCCATCGAAATATAAACATTTATGTACTGTGAATGCGACGCAATGGAATATTTTCTTCAATCGATCCGAGTCAATTCAAAATATAAACAATGTGCTTCCAATGTGCTTCAGTTTTTCATAGTGAGTATTCACACTGTTCTTGGGTGAGTATTGTACATCCTTCATTGAATCATAACAAAACTAAAACTTAATTTTTTACTTTTTCTGCAAACTTTGCCTGCAAACATCCAAAAGTTGCAGATTTAATAATTAATTTGACTAAAAAAATTGACCAAAAGTTCATCAATTTAAAAACGAAATTATAATTGAAATGGAAAAATTACCAATTTTTATCCTAATATCCATTTTTTGCAAAAGAAATGTATTTCATATCGTGATACACACGAACATCATGTAAAAATTGCAACGAGACCCTTATGTCTCGCTGCGAAATCGCTATTTTGACCAAGGCCCGCACCAATCCGGAGCGAGACCCAGCCGCGCCACAATCCGCGAGCTCGGCCCGAGCGCGGACCAATCAGCGAATTCCGAAGATTCGTGAACTGGCACACGAGGTCCGGGCTCGAGTTATAAAGATCGCGACGGAACCAGCTAAGGACGGAGTCGGTCTGGAGCCGCTCTGGAGGGTGCACCTACGAAGCTCCAGAACGTGCTACGGTGTACCACCGAGCTCATACGACGAGACGCCGGAGTTAGCACCGGAAACCAGCAAACCGCGCGCCGGACCAACCGGGAACCCCGGGACCAGGGGTGATTTAAAATAAACTTGTCCTTTTTTTCAAATACGTATCGATAAGTAATAAGTTTAGTTAACTTAACTAAACTTATCCTAAACGCACGCTATATATATATATATATAGAGAGAGAGAGAGAGAGAGAGAGAGAGAGAGAGAGAGAGCGATCCCACACCACCACCGCCGCATTCTTATTCCTCCCTCACCCGACACACATTCTTCTCCATTCTCCCCCCACCCCACACCTCGCCTCCCCCCTCCTGGACCTCCTCTTACTTCCTCTCCCATACCCCTCCAATTCCTGCTCTTCCTCTATTCATCCACCTTCCTCATCCATGCCTCTCATTCTCCTTCATCCCCTAATATTTCCCCCACCATTCCCTGCCAACCTCTCCCCTGATCCCCTCCCATGTGCACTTCCCACACGTGCTCCCACGTTTCCTCCTCCCACTCGAAGACCCTACATACTTTCTTCTCCTCCTCCAACCAATACCTTCCACCTCTCATCTCGTTTCCCAGCCTGTACCTGGCTACCCTCTGCCACCTGCTCTCTCCCCACCCTTTCTTCAGGTACCCTGGTATCCCCTCCCCCTTCACCCTCCCGCACCACATGTTGTGTACCTCGCTCTTCCTATCTTTTCCCATGTTTCCCTCTGTTGCTTCTTCTTTTCCTTTTCAGTACCTCCTCACTCACTGCCTCTACCCTCTCCTTTATCACCTTTTCCGCCTCCTCCGCTGTCCAGCCCCTCTCTTCCCAAAAACTTCGTCTCTCCTTCTCCCACCCTACTACCTCCCCTCCCCTTCTTCCCCTTCCTCTTACCTGCTCCCAGCACAACCTAGCTAGCTCCCCCCTTTTCCCTTCCTCAACTTCTTCTCGTACCCTTAGCCTTGTTCTCCCTCTCAGCAACTCCTTCTGCAGCTCTTCCCTCACCATATACCCCGCCATGCACCTCTCCACTCCTAGGACCCACCTCAGATACCTTTCCTGCAACCTTTCCACCCCTTCCCATTCCTTCCAACCCCAAATATCCGCCCCGTAGCTAATTACCGACCGCACTAGCTTGTCGAATAGCCATATTATCCTTCCCCAGTCTTTCCCGAATCTCCTCTTTCCTATCCCCGATACTTGTCCCATTACCGCTGCTTCCTTCCTAATCCTGTCCTCTACTTGCTTTCTCTGCCCCCGTCCCTCATGATAACGTACCTTAGATATTTGAATTCTGTCACCTCCTCAAATACGTTGCCCTTCCACCTCCAGGTTATCTTTTTCCTCCTACATGCAATTTTCGCTCCTCCAGGTCCCCTCAACCCCTCCTCATCCTCCGCCATCATAGCCACGTCGTCCGCGTATGCCAACGTATAAATTTTCCTTTCCCCCAGCTTCGTTCTCTCTCCCCCCCCCCTCTTCTGTAACACCTCAACCAAATCCGCCAACATTAACGTGAACAGCAGCGGGCTTAACGGGCACCCCTGTCTCACCCCCCTTGCCGTCCAAAAACTTTCCCCCTCCATCTCCCCCACTCTGATCTTACTCTTCGTCCCCTCCAACAATTTCTCACACCTCTCAACCAACCCTTCCCTTAACCCCCTTTCCCTCATAGCCCTTACCAGTACCTCTCTGTCTACCGAGTCGAACGCCGCTTTCAGATCAACGAAGAACACCATCATTTTCCTGCCCTTTCTCCTCACTTGTCTGTTCAGGAGGTAGTTTACCACGTAGATGTTATCCACACACCCTACTCCCTTCCTGAACCCCGTCTGGCTCGCAGGCAACAATCCTTTCCCCTCCACCTCCTCCCTCAGCCTCTCTGCCAGAATTGCTGCGTACACCTTGTACGCTGTCTGGAACAGTGTCATCCCCCTATAGTTCTTCACCTTCCTGCTGTCCCTCTTCTTTGCAATCGGAATCACTATCCCCTCCGACCAGTCCCCCACCCAACCCGCCCCCCCTCCATACCCTATTACACACCCTCCACAACCATGTCTCCACCTCGCTCCCTCCATACTTCCAAACCTCATTTCCGATCCCATCCCCCTCCCCCCGACGCTTTCTTCTCCTTCAGCCCCTTTACCCCCCCCATTACCCCCCCTCTTTCTCTCTCTCCCCCCCCCCCCCCCCCCCCAAAGCCCCCTGAAATGCTCATCCCAGTCCTCCATCTTTATACCGACATCCACCTAGGATCTTTTCTTTCGTTCCCTGTTCATGACTTGCCACACCTGCTTCTCGGTTCTTATCCCCTCTGTTTCCCTTTCCCATTTGACTCTCTCCTCTTTCTTTTTCTCCTCGCACAGCAGCCTGTACCTCCTTCTCATTTCCCTGTATTCCTCATCCTCCCCCCTTCTTCCTCCATCTCCTCATTTCCTCCCTCACCTTCCTCTTCTCGTCTCTGCACTCATCATCCCACCACCCTTTCCTTCCCCCTTTTTCCTTCTCCTTAACCATCTCTAACGCATTCTTAATTGCCTCCTTTAGCCCTATCCAGTCTTCCCCTACCCCTCTTCCCTCCCCCTCAATCCCTCCCAAATCTTTCCCTAAAATCCCTTACCTCTTCCTCCGACCAGTTTCCTACTCTCTTCCCCTTCCCTTCCTTCCTTCCTCTTATCCTCCTTTCCCCCTTAACCCACACTGTCAGTGGTGCGTGATCCGACTCTACTCTGTCTCCCACCTCCATCCACTCCACCCCCTCTCTAGTTTCGTCATTTCCAAGAATATAATCTACCACCGAATTCCATCTTCCCCCCACGAACATCCATTCTCCTTCTTCATCCCCTTTCGTATTTCCGTTCAATATCCCCCACCCCCTCTCTCCCCGATACTCGCATAACTTCCTCCCTTCCACATTCACTTTCCTGTCCTTCGAGCTCCTGCTCCCTCTTCCCCCTCCCTCCTCCCCCTCCTCCTCCTCCTCCTCGACCACCTCCCCCCTTCGCGCCCTGTTCTCGCATTGAAGTCCAATTAACACCCTTGTTCCTTCCTCTTTCTTCTTCCTCTATCCATAGAAGGGGCAATATAATGATTCGGAAAAAACTTTCTCCAAGGTAATTTTTTTCTACATATCAAGGTTATCAATTTTTTTTAATGGAACTATATATTTTATCGCGACGTAATAGTAGGATTGAAAACCTCTTCAATGATATATTATGCAATGACCTTCGTACAACTTTGTGAGTGATTAATTTAGTACACTAATTGGTTTAATTGAACTACTCTATTTCAATAAATGTTCGAAATGATGACCATCCTATCCTCAATGATGAATAATTTCAATTTATAACGCCGATAAGCTTTTGATTTCGTTTACTACTGTTAGTTCGATTGTGAAATTCATCATGAATTATTTGCTTCATTAATTGTGTGAACTCTCGTTATTTTGATTAAGAAATGGCATTTTTCAGTTTACAAGAGAAAACAGATATAATATTTATTTATTCGGTGTATAATGGTTTTTTCTTTTACGTCCTACGTTGCTTTGCGCTTCACCACCTTGCATTCTTCCTTCCATGATTGTAACACCCACGCAATAACACTTTACACTATATTTACATTTACATTTTACACTATCTTCACACAATTACACTTCACTCTATCCTCACGCAATTACACTTTACACTATATTCACGCAATTACACTTTACACTTTACACTTTACAAAATTACTAACGAACCGCGTTGTAATAACGAATCGCTTCGTTCTTTCGTATTGTATAGCACGCGACGATAAACTGATCAACCAATTCTGCCACATATTGGTTACAAATCGGTGAGAGAGCACAAGATAGTGCAAACAGACGAATGAAGTATCTCTCTCTCTTTTTCTCTCTCGCTCTCACCCCCACTTTCTCCCCCTTTCTCTCTCGACGCGCTTCCTCTCCCTTTCTCTCTCACCCTCACCACCGCTCTGTCACTCTCACCCCCCCCCCCAATCAAAGGCAAATGCAACAGGCGGCCCTGGGCCTTGACGATAGGACCTGGCAAGGGTGCGATCGTTAGAAATAAAGTTGTCGTGTAGCTGCAAACATCGTAAGTACACCCTTCATTCTTGCTACGCCTGTCTCTTGCAGAAAATCTCGTATTCTTTTTTTCATGTCAGTAATTTTAACGCGGCTTTTCTATGAAATCAAATATTTTGATCGAACGCATGTTCATATTTTAAATTGGTTTCTTTACAGTTTGCTTTGGTTTAATACAAGTTTCCTATTGCTTCGGCGTCGACCGACGGTCG
>CM052142.1:475203-533977 GCA_028454255.1 Halictus ligatus | reverse complement strand
GAGAGAGAGAGAGAGAGAGAGAGAGAGAGAGAGAGAGAGAAAGTCAGAGAGCGAGAAAGAATTGCGAGCCGCCGAACGAAACGGAAATCTTGGGCGTGCAGTCGTCTGCCGTAGGATCACGAATCGGAAATCTTGAGCGGCACGAGACTCGTGCCGCCGCGAAACGGGGATCTTCAACGCAGACGACGGAGATCTTGACGCGAGGCAGAACGCACCAAGCGCGGCGCGGAAGAACGAGAAAACGGCGGTTGAAAAATAAGAAATCGCGAGAGACTCAGAGCGAGAGATATGAGAATCTCTACTGAGCGAGACTTAAGCAACACTTGACGACTGAATGACGGAGCGAGCAGAACGTTAAGAGAGCGAGAAGGCATACGCAGGTGCCTTTAATAACAAGGACCGTCGAATGTGAAGCACCAAGATTGGAGCTTGCACATCGGACGATCCTCGTTTGTCTTGATTTGAAGGATTCAAACTGTGAAATTCGGCCAATGAGAGATGAAACTGTTTCTACGCGGTGTCGAGCAACGGCGACACGCGTTCTTGCCGCGTGTTGACATACGCGACAAAAACCGTATGAAACAGCGGTCACCATTTGAAATAACAGGCACCGAATTCTACAGCTTGAATCCTGAACATACCGCCCGCCTCGAGATATTAATTTCGAAAAACAGTGGTGGCGCACGGAAGCGCGTTCGCGCGAAAGAGCGGCCACGCTTGGCCGAGCGAGCTTAAACGATATGGAGACAGTGTTGTACAATGCCCGAGCGCCTGTGTGTTTGATTTTCTTGAATAAATTATATCCATGCTGAAAATTTCATTTATATTGGTTAATTCGTTTACGAATTATAAGCAAAGTGCCATTTTAGAAAAATGTGAAAAATAGCAACTTTCCGCGTTTATAACTCGCAAACGAATTAACCAATATCGGTGAAATTTTCAGCATGGACATAATTTATTCGAGCGAATCAAATACATTCTTTAAATTTTCAATACAAGCTCAGATAAAAAAGCTGAAAAAACCAACTTTTACTATTTCTTTTGCGATTCTGACCAATTGAAACTTTTTTCAAACATTTTTTACACCTCGTCTAATAAACTAAACCTTCTAACTTGTCAATAACATTCAAGTCATTTGATCTAATTTTTAAAAAGTTATGTTGCTTCAACTAGTGTAGACTCAGTTTTGCTCGTTACTGTATATGAATGAGAACATTTAAAATATTGTCCGTTTCATAATGTTTGTTTTTCACGTTTAAAAAAAAAAACTGCTGAGAAGTATGAGTCGAGGTGGCAGGGGTGGCAGGGGTGGCAGGGGAGGTGGACTTTACAAAACAACGGGGAGAAAAAATTATTATATATTTAAGAATGCTTAAATGTATACAATTTAAAACTAATATCTTTAATCTTTTTTGTTATATTCTCCATCTTGCCTTTGCGTTATTCCTAATATTTCTAAAATCCAAAATATTCCTTTTATGTGACGTTCGCCGTGTCGCGTCAACGTTTGATCTGGAACATATTATAATTATATACTAAATGCGTCCGATCTAGATTAATAAAACATTATAATAACGTATTACACGCGCCGAATCAGGTTAACAAATCATATATTATAATCATATAAACAAATACGTTCAAATTCAGATATCAACGTTCGATTTAAACTAATAAACATTCCGTATTGTCACGTTCTCATGCATTTGCACATGTAACGTGACCGATTCCACCAAGAGTACGCTGGAAATCGGAGTTCTGACACTACCGGCTCGCGCTCAACGCGGCATCCCCACCTCCTAAAAAATCCCGCGGTTCACCCAACGCCCACCAGATGACTTCCCTTGACCTGACTTTCTCACAAGAACAATGTACCGTACCACCAATAAGTACCCTGGCGAAGCATCCAGAATTTGGAAAAAGTCTCAACAAGCTTCTAGCTTTGCACACAAATTCCCCAGCGATTCAGAGCGACCTTTGGTGCTTGCCAACTTGCACATAGCGAACTCAGAACCGTTGTTACAACCCGCTGACGCACTGTGCGGCTACTGCCCGCACGGCCGAGGCTCACAGTTATTCTCCTACCTGGGAGAAAAACCACCCCTGCGGACGAGAGGCACGGATGACAACCACCCCTCCCACGGACCACGAGAGACAGGCAGGGACGGCACGGAGGAAGACCCGAAGAGGAGGAAGACGCCACCAAACGAGCCAGCTCCGGAAACGGTTCGGGCCCAAGGAAGTCAAGAAAACTGCTCCCGTTACCTGGGCCGAGGATCCACCTCCCGCCACGACGAAGAAGGAATCACTCCCCCTGCCCACCTGGAACCTCGCTCCTGTTGTCCTCCCCACCAGAACAGTCCCCCATTTTTATTCTGCCAGCGAGGCCGACCCTCGGGTCGCGTTCTACAGTAATTTATTATTTCCCAAGCCCCCAAAAAGGAGACGCGACTTTTAGTTTTGCAAAGCGACTCCGCTCCGTCGCGTAACTATTATTATATATATATTTGTTTTACACTCTGTATCTTCTGTAAACGTCTACGAATTGTTTAAATTATACGTTCCCCTTGAATCCACGTCTTGTTCTCTTCCCGCCAGGCGTTGCTCTCCACTGCGATATAAACGATACCCCACACTAACCGGAACGGGTTACCGCTCGTCCGTTCCATTGCGTTTTCTTTTGCTACCAAGGGCCAATCCCTCCAGGAAAGGCCCCAGGTCGTAACAGTATAATAATCTATGTTCAATTTTATAATAACAATATAATAAACATATTATACGAGTTCATTTATAATAACGAAACATTATAATAATAATAATAATAATTATTATTATTATTATTACATATATATATATATATGTGTGTCGGAGGCTGGGCGGACTCTTCCGACCTCGGACCCGTCGAAGATTGTCCGGCGTCGTTCTCCATCGCTTCGCTCCTCTTTCAAATTACGCGAACGTCGTACGGACTCTACGCGTACACGCGATGCTCGATCTCGTGGTGCAACGAGAGACGCGTCAACGAGCACACGGGCGTCACAGAATCCTCGCGTATGCCTCTACGTTTTTACTCGGGAAGTCTCTTTCTTCCAAAAGCGGTCTTCACTCTACTCTAGCCGAAACTATTCTGCCGCCCGTGGTCACGTTCAACAGGGTCCCAGCCTATCATTCCAGGCACCCTGTCTCGCATCTCCCTTTGCCCCGCGCGCGAAGAGGGGTAGGCGCAGGTAAGCGGGGACTGTCTTATTGCCCCTTCGCAGGGCAAATATCAGGGTACGGTAAATTGTGATTTTAACAATTAAACTAAATCCTATACGCGTTACGCGTTGTTGCCAACGGGGTGCGTCGCTGCCATCACGCCCCGACACGGCCCTCCTGACTGTCACACGTCCTCGTGTGCAATTGCGATGACTTCATACATCGTCTGGAAAGGAAATACCATCTATGTTTCCCGCTCGTCCATTCTGACAAAATATCGATTGAGCTCTGAATGCCATGTTCGCCATGTACTCTATGTCGAAGCACTATACACACATTCAATGTCGTGCGGGCAATCTTAACCAATTCTGGATAAAACATATTTAGATAATTCGGTGCCACGGAATAGACAGTTCGGCCAAGCAGTTCTAACACACTGTGAGCTCAAGACAACAATATGAAAGTTTAGTCCACTAGTCGACACAACAGAACAAAGCCACCCATGTGGCACCCGACCAACCATGTGGTCACACAATTTTCAGTCGACTCATACGACTCCTGACCAATCACGTGGTCACACATCTCGCAGTCATCAACATGACCCAATACATCCATCGTCTGCCGTTACATCGCCCCGCCTCCTATACTTAATGGCTTACGACTAATAAGCACGACGCATGGATCTTCACGTGTTTCTTTCCTCACTGTTGTCATCCCCGACACTGGCACATTCTGCTAATTCGGTGTCGCTACAATTACTACTGATATCAAGCTCTATGGGAACAGAACTATCAGGCATCAATCTCAATCGCTCGTGAGCATATTTAAGTACTCTATTACCATTTACAGGCTTCAAACGGTATCTGTCGTTAGGCAAAACTTCTATTATCTCATACGGACCGCGAAAATGTACGGGGACTATGGGTAATTGTTGACTGCGATTTTTACGTTGTATGTTTCTGTGCAAAACTCCTCATTTCAACGAATATGTTTTGGCGGTATCAGGATTCATTTCATTGTTTTCCAGTTGGGAAATGATTTTGATCAGTTCGTCGTCTCGTTGTTGCTCAGTTTGTAACCAGTTCTCCGATATCTCGGCCAAGTTAACTCGTTTCTGTTCAGTCAGTGCATCACTGTCTTTGATCGGTAAAGGGTTTCGCGAGAAGAAATCCGCGTGGCTCATGCGCTTTCCTTCTCGGTACACAATGTCGAAATCGTATGCCTGTAGGAATGCCCACCATCTGTATATTCGCGGGATAAGGTCAATCTTTGTACGCGAGGCTTTAAGCGAGTTGCAATCAGTGACGACTAGGAATTGTCTTCCTTGCAAGAAGTGGCGGAAATGCTTTATGGCATTGACTACCGCTAACGTCTCCAACTCGTATGAGTGATATCTCGATTCGGCGTCAGTGTTTCTCTTACTATAATACGCGACCGCATGAGATTTACCATCTACTTTTTGTATTAGAACAGCACCGTAGCCAACCGAGCTGGCGTCAGTATGTAATTCGATTGGGTATGGCGGATTGAATAGCATTAAGGTGGGTTCGTTTATTAAGTTTGCAATAATTTCTTGTCGGATCTTTTCGTGTTGCTGTTTCCATTCTATCTTTCCTTTTCCCGTAGTCAATTTGTATAGTGGGGAGGTGATTTGAGAAAACTTAGGTATAAACTGTCTGAAATAGGAAGCGAGGCCTATAAATTGCCTAAGCTGAGTCACCGTTGAAGGAGGAGAAGACTCGGTTAACGCCTTTACTTTCCGCGGGTTTGGCCTGATTTCCCCCGCGGTCACTTCAAAGCCCAAATAATCTACACGTAATTTTAGAAACGTACATTTATTCAAATTGAGAGAGAATCCCGCTAACTTTAATTTTGCTAGTACAATTTGTAGCCTCTCTAAGGACTGTTGTATAGAATTGGCTGGAATGAGAATGTCGTCCAGGTAGCACACTGCAAACGTGTTTACGAGTCCGGAAAGGGCTTGGTTTATGGCCCTCTGAAATACTGAAGGTGCATTACGAAGGCCGAAAGGCATGGACAAATACTCGTATTGACCATCTGGAGTAACAAATGCAGTCTTTTCTATCGAGTCTTTATGGACAGGGATTTGATGGAAATCCGAGGCCATGTCTAGTGTCGTAAAGTATTGTGCGCCGCTTAGCCGCTGGATTTGGTCGTTTATGAGCGGTAAGGGGTACCTATCAGGGACTGCCTTACTATTTAGTTCCCGGTAATCAACGCATAAACGGTCGGAACCGTCCTTTTTGTTAACGAGGATTATGGGACTGGCAAACGGAGAACAACTGGGTCTAATTATCCCGGCAGACAAGAGTTCGTTGATTTTGTCCGTTACAGTTTGTCTCTCGTCAGGGCTAAGTCTATATGGTCGTCGTTGAACGGTACGATTAGGGTCTATTAATTTTATTTGTAGCTCTCCCGAACTTACCCTACCCGTAGGCGTACCGAGGACGAACGATTCAGAAAATCCTTTTAACAAACCAATTAATGCTTCTCTAGGGGGGCCAACTACATCTGTGTCAACACTATTAAAGTTATCGACCTTTTTGCCAACTTCACAAATTTTTATTATCTTATCCCGTCTTAGGCTGAAGCTATTCGCCGAAAACCCTTGCGTTATCAGATCACGTCCAATCAAGATGCTATAATTCAAATGTTCGTCCGGCACGACATGAAAGAGAATTTCAACGCGATCATCGTGTATCGCCACTCGGGACAGGATCTGCAAGCTACTCATCACGTTAGCGTTGCCAAGACCAATTAACCTTGTCAGATTTCTACATCGCTTACCGGAAAATTTATTTCCCACCGACTCTTTTATCAGAGAGCATTCCGCACCCGTATAAAAACAAAATTCGTAGACCTCACCCGATTCCGCAAGTTCCGCTGTTACCGGGGCGATACTGCACAAGTTGATCTGCCGTTCCACGGGTATCCTCGGATGTGGTCTTCCATCCTCCTTTTTGCACTGTGGAGCAATATGGCCGTCCTCTCCGCACTTGAAGCAGGTGACCGGCTTTTTCGGTGGTCCACGGTTGCTTCCGTTCGTACCAGGCTTGGGTCCCGGCAACCTGGTAGCTCCTTGGCGCCGATGACAGTCCGCGGCTTTGTGTCCTTCGTTGTCGCACATAAAACACGTAACAACACTTTTCGGCTTCTTGCTGTCCGTTGATCCGTCGGTGGTAGCTGGCCGTTTACGGAACCCGAAGGCCATCAGCTCCTTTTGTAATGAAGCCCGCGTATCGATGTTTGTTGTGAACGCAACGCGCTGCAGCCGAGGATCTATCTGCACGCAATGTGCCAACGTGGATGCGATGGCGATTTGTTCCGTCGACATCGATGCATATAAATTAGTGAACGAGGCCAGCACACGGTTTGAATATGAAGGCATGGACTCGCCTTCTCTTGGTTTTCCCCCGTTAATCCTCATCATTGCACCCACAGGAGTTGCGAAAGCGTCATATTGGGCTAGAAACATTTTCCTGAACTCACTCCAGTTCATGCCCGCGTAGTTCACTTGTGACATCCACGCGGACGCGCCACCTTTCAATGCCCCGCTTAGAGCCATGACCAATTCGCTGCCCTGTATCGGTCGCTCTGCGAGACACACATCCACCGTTCTACACCAAGCTTTCGCACTGTTCTTCCTTATTCGCTCTTCCTTATCTGGGTCGAACTCTGGCAAGAATGTCCGGGTGGTGGCGTGTGTTGATTGATTCAATATTGGACCTTGCATCCGTCCTAATAGCATCTCGAACGTTAGCTTCCAATTCGTTCCATCGTTCTCGGGCGAGGAGACTCGCGGAGCTGAGTTTTCCCGCGAGTATCCCACTTCTGATGTCGGAGGCTGGGCGGACTCTTCCGTCCTCGGACGCGTCGGAGATTGTCCGGCGTCGTTCTCCATCGCTTCGCTCCTCTTTCAAATTACGCGAACGTCGTACGGACTCTACGCGTACACGCGATGCTCGATCTCTTGGTGCAACGAGAGACGCGTCAACGAGCACACGGGCGTCACAGAATCCTCGCGTATGCCTCTACGTTTTTACTCGGGAAGTCTCTTTCTTCCAAAAGCGGTCTTTACTCTACTCTAGCCGAAACTATTCTGCCGCCCATGGTCACGTTCAACAGGGTCCCAGCCTATCATTCCAGGCACCCTGTCTCGCATCTCCCTTTGCCCCGCGCGCGGAGAGGGGTAGGCGCAGGTAAGCGGGGACTGTCTTATTGCCCCTTCGCAGGGCAAATATCAGGGTACGGTAAATTGTGATTTTAACAATTAAACTAAATCCTATACGCGTTACGCGTTGTTGCCAACGGAGTGCGTCGCTGCCATCACGCCCCGACATATATATATATATATATATATATATATATATATCGATATCATATATATATACAGACGCACATACAGACTCACGATGCCGACGAGCAAACAGGTGTGACCCAATGTATTTTTTTGCCTCGCACTTTGGGGGCTCTAGAGCCCCCTTACCATTCCGTGTCACATCCTACCGTATCAGCCAGAACTTGTATTGTGGAACCACAGACGAGGTATAGGAGTACACCACTCACCATATGGGGCTTCGTGTCGCACATGTAAACAACTTGTTTTCTTACGCCCTCTACGCTGACGAACGATAAATGCTGGAACTAGATCGACAAGAATGATCAAATCTGGTCAAATACAAATGATTGACGCTATCTACATATCTGATGTTATGACTATATGTTCAAATTATATTTTTTTATTTGATGTCAAAAAAATATAATATTAATTCTTACAAATACAATATTAATAATAAATGCAATATTAAATAATTATAGATATCACGTTTTCAAATTATAGAAATATAGTTTTCATACATTTATTTTATACAGTTTATTTACACATTTCTCCATGCGTATAATTATTATTCGCATTTTTATAATTTTTTAACACTATTAATACGCATCCATTTTGAATATATTTTGTAACTGATTGTGAGTTTGAAAAAGAAATTAAATTGAAATTTACTATACATTTTCATGTATATTTCATTTAAACAACATAAATTTTAAGTTTAAAGAATCTTGCAAAATATCCATTAATATTAATTGTGAAATTCGAAAGAGTTAAGAATTAATTAATCAATAATTATGTAGTTGATCGTTTTTTGCGAGATGTTAATCTATGTGACTC
This sequence comes from Halictus ligatus, assembly GCA_028454255.1. Taxonomy (NCBI): domain Eukaryota; kingdom Metazoa; phylum Arthropoda; class Insecta; order Hymenoptera; family Halictidae; genus Halictus; species Halictus ligatus. Next base: position 525,588 of record CM052142.1, on the reverse strand, counting down.
AGAATGTTGTTGTATTATTTCCTTTCATGTTTGTAGTGAGACAATAAACGACGAACGCAATATTACGACACGTACGAACACAACTACATTCATCGAGCACGATCAGACTCGACTAGTCGTGATGCCAAAATCATGGGACGCCGTCACACGTGGCGGGGGTGGGGGCAAACCCCTCCTCCGGCTTGGCCCCACACAGATGTACCGTCGTCGCATTACCAAAGTTTCAAGCGCCCGAACCGCAATCGATTCCTGGTTCGGCGAGATGCACATTTTGCTACAACTTTTAAACTAAAAAAAAAAAAAACAATTCGAAATGTGGACTAGACATTTTTTTTAAATCGGGTTTGATCTCGCATACTGAAATATGTTCCATATTTTTAAATAATTTTTTTGTTGTTGATTTTTACGATAAATTCGTATAAGATGGTAAAAAGAGCCTACAAACCAAATTAATTTTTAGTTGCACCATGCTCAACAAAAATTACGAAAAAATTCATGAATATTCTATCTAATATCATACACGACTGAGATTTCTTCAGAATTTTTGGCAGCAAACCCGATTTTTAAACAAATCCAAAAGCATAAAAAGCATAAAATAGTCTCAACTAGAACCCTCCACGTGAGATTTAAAATTTTATCAGCAACAGCGCCATCGCACAATATTGGTTCCACAATATTAGGTTCTGGATGATACAGTAGGATGTGACACGGAATGGTACGGGGGCTCTAGAGTCCCCCGAGCGTGAGACAGAAAAATACATTGGGTGTGTGACGTAACTGGGTAAAAATACTTGAAAAAAGGAGAGTGAGAGTTACCCAGATCTCTATAAAACGGAGGTTCAGCCAAGATTGGCTGCCCTGGGAATGTTCCCATACTTTTATAGCTTGGCCTTATTGATTAGTAATGCATTGGGGGGGGGGGGGGTTTGTTTCCAGGCGGATGTTATTTGACTAATCCTGTCGCGTGAGCATGTATCGAGAAATGCTGTGGTGTCGAGGTGAATGCTCGGGGAATGCTCGAATTGAATATGATCTGGTATAGCTCGGGGATTTTTAGGGCGTTACAGATGATGGGTCTACTCCTATACCTCGACTGGGCCACAATGTACGCTTGCAGTTTCCTCCAATCCCACTTTGACAGTCTTTCTACTTAGGCTCCATCTGATGAGCTCCAGCTCAACTAAACTTGTCACATTTTTTGCTCTATATTGTCGATATAATGAATTCTGACACTAGGAAGCCATGCCGAAACGCAGGTCAAGTTTTCGCCTTTTTTCGCAAGGGATTACCCCTAAAAGGGGCTACCCACTAAAACCTCACGCCCACCTAAGCTACGCGGGAGTTGCCTGGATCACGCGAGTACTCGAGGGAGGGTGTTAGCCTCCCCCATTGCCTACGCTAAAAGACCCCGGGCGGAGGGACCCGCCTGGTGTCCCCATTCCTGGGGCCTTCGGATTGGGCTTCCCGAGCCTCAGCTATGTCCACCCACAGCTCCCGGAGTCCTCGTGCCTCGCTCAGTGCAGGTATCCCGAAGGAACCAGCCCTGGCCGAGGCAAGAAGACGCCGCTAGCGGAAGGAAGGGCCGTCGGAGACGCGATCCGGCACGGTCCGACCCTTCCTGCCCCAACTCCCCACGAATCTCCTTCCCCACTTGGGGAGGGACGGACCGCCCCCCCCCCCCACCGGGGAATTAACCGGGGAGTGCCGTCCCTACACGGCGGGAGCCGCGCTCGCTATGAGGCAGGAGTAAGAAAGCAAGAAACAACGTTAAACATAAGTCAAAATAAAGTGATATCTGTCATTTTTAAACCTGAGTGAAAATACATTCTTGTAACACAATTATCATGAACTCAGGTCATCAAGTGTTCCGGTCGTGGTTGCAAGATATGTGATCTTTAGAGATCGCGTTCACCATCCTCATCGATGTCAACTGGTCGGCTCACGCCCCAGGCTCCCACGTCCACCGCCCCCACTGGCGGGGGCACATCAGGATGCGAGAAATCTCCCCGCGCCGAACCCACTCCGCCCCCACTCCTGGGGGCACATGTTGCCCCCCATCCCTCACCGCCCCCTCGTGGGGGGCACACGTCGGCGCGAGGGTCGGCTCCGCGCCCAAACTCGCCTTGCCGAGCCCGGGTCCCGTGCCCGGGCTCGCCCGGCGGCCTCCTTCCGCGAAATAACTTCTTCGCAGCAGGAGGCCACCGCCTTCCACGACCTCTCGCTACCGGCCATGTGGTCGACCACGGCCGACAGCGAGAGGTCCCACCCTTCCACCGCGGTTCTAAGGACACGGCGCGGCTCTGCCCACGCCAGGCATTCCTCCAAGGTATGCCGCGCCGTGTCCACATCTTCGCCGAGGTTGTAGCAGTGCGCTGTCGGCTCCCGCCCCATCTTGTGCAGGTGCTTTCTAAAGCAGCCGTGGCCAGAGAGCACCTGCGTGATTGCTCAGCCAACCATGAGGGGAGCTCCCGCGGTCACTTCGCAGTGGGCCCGGATGTTCTCCGGTGTTGGTGGAGCGATTTTGACCGCACCTAATCCTTGTCGTCGCGATTACGCCGGACGACTGGGTCGTCATAACACCCGCACACAAAGCCGAAAGGTCGGGAAGTGTGCACAGATGACGACACGTACGAAACTTTGTTCACACGGCCAACCGTGAAGATTGCCCCCGTCGTAACTATACAGTGGGTTCGGGTGCACTCCGGTGTTGGTGGAGTGAACTAGGCAGTACGGAAGCTGTACCCGACCGGCCGCTCTTCCATGCGAGGTCGTGGACGATCGCCGACCACACGCACGCTGTCAATCGCTCACGAGGCGTACGTGCGTTGAAGTACGTATAATCCGTATATATGTATTTACCGATAGTGATATAAGGACGGCTACGACCCTTGTAGGGTCCAGGTATCCAGGCACTGGAAGACGAAGGGGGTCTAACTACCTTTGAATCATTCGGAGATGATGTTGGAGGTAGAATAAAGATATATTGTGGTATTTGAAATGTTTACAACACTCGCTGCGTAGTGTTTTATTGACGACGCACTATTCGCCGTTCGCGCCTATTCTATCGTGACTTTAGATTATCGTGCCACCGTGTAGGCACTTATGCGAGTCCTGCTCTAGCTCCACGTTTGGGTCCCTTTCGTATACGATTATCGTACGTTGCTCACGTCGCGCTGTTATCGGTGATTACGTGGTCTCATCGCGATTTTCCCGAACGAACGTGAGTCGTCGTAACATACGAGCACCCGCTGATTGCTCAGGAAGCCTGCCTGTATATCGACACATACGAGGCGTCAATCAGACAGCCGACCCTGAGGATCGCCTCCGTCGTCACCTTGCGGTGGTTTGTGAGGCTTTTAGGTATCGGTAGAAAGGCTTTAATCGCACTAACTCTACTGCGTACCGCGTCACGAGTACCCGGAACGATACTATTCCGTCGTAACACGAGCGAGTTTCTCTTTCCTTCTCCTGCGAGACTTTCCTTCGTCTCGTTTTAATTATTATTGAATATGTAATTATCAATTGCGGCTGTTTATTGCCGTCTGAAAAATTTTATAAGCCCGCTGTCGTGTGGTTTGCACGACACTACCTCAGTTTGAAGTTAGCTCGAGACGAAGGGACGCAGTCAGTTTGACTGTGTCGTCCCTGAGTCGGTTTGACTCGCTCACCGCGTACCGGACCGCCCGAAATACTAAAGACCCGTTCTAGAACGCACCCAGACGTAGAGAGCCTTAGTTTCGTCGCGCATCGACCTCCTTCGATCCGTATCGCGTGGGGATCGATGCGCGCGCATACTAATTAGTGGGGGATCCTACGATCCTTCAATAAGACGAGAATAGCAGGACAGCCAGGCCGTCGTGGTGGGGGCCCGCGTCGATCATGCGACACCGCCCGATCGATATGTAATCGATACGGTTACAATACCATTTACCATATTTTTTAAATTGTTTATTTATTTATATTTATATATCTTCTTTGTGTATGTAACTCCGTAAGGAGTTAATAATATTATCGATTTATATGTGAGTTCATTCGAAACAAATTCGACAGAATGCCGGAAATATTATCGTTTACGTTTTTCACGTGAAACGTGCATTATTTCAAATATTAATACAAATAAAGATTACGCACATACTGGCCGAATATACCTAATGTAGTTATTAAAAAAATCAAATATATTAAAAATCACGTTATAAATTACAAATGAAATACTGTTATTACCATTATCTATTTCAAAAAGAGCGCAGAGTTGAATCTGGGGTATTGCGAAGATTCGAATGATGAAGTCGAGTGCCCGATTCACGAGCCGGCCCGCACATCCCTACTGTGTCACATCTGGAGTTTTATGGCACGCTAACAATCGAAATTGAGTTGCAAATTAGACCGTACAAGCAAACGCATTCGCAACTTCTACTTCTTCTTCCCGATTCCAAGGCTAAAAGGAGCGGTCACGACCTTCGGCTCACCGATTTTGTTGAAACTCTCTCTCTCTCTCTCTCTCTCTCTCTTTGCACACTTATAGATCTCGTTCTCCTGTTCACGAATATATACCATTATAGTGGCAGATTGTTCGATTCTTAGCGGAAGCATTTCTCCTCGCAGATAATTCGTGCATCTGTCTGTACCATTCGTTAGGAACGCGAGGGTTTCAGATTTGTAGGCTGCGGGCCTTATGGTCCGCACATTCGGCCAAGAAGGGCTGCGGTCCTCCTGAGCAAACACAAAGACCACTCAGGCCAGGCTACTTTATGACGCCTAAGAAGTCACGAAGACCAAATTATGTTAAAGCGTATCCTGTCCTTCGTCACCGGACCAAGGTCAGAGGCAATAAATTGCACTTCGGTTGCGTCGTCGAACTCGGACTGAAGTGCAGTAAAACATTTGCGGGCACTTAGGCCAAAATACGCGCACTGCTTCAGAGTTCAGTAAAAAATGCACATTTGGGAAATTCTCAAGTCTGCTTGAGGGCGAGGACTTCCTTCTCCAATAGTGAAGAAAACGCAGGAAGATCCTCCTACTTCAAGCAATGGACAAATGAAGATATTTTTTCCCCCGCCAGCCTCTCATGTCCGAATTCATGACAAGCGAACCCTGAGGCAGAAGAAGCAGAATCTAAGTTGCTTCCCAAAACGAAAGTACATCACGGATCTACAAGGATCACAGTATCCTCCGAGTAGTCGAGTTTGAAATTACACAACCTGTTTGTCTGTCAAGGTTACTCCGTGCATATTCACATTTGTCTTTTCATCGTTATCAGTTACTGTTCCATAGTTTAATTAATTACCTAATTTTAAGTCGGCGGGTGATCGTGTTAGTGAGAGTTTAATAAATTGTTAACCAAAAGACTCGATTTATTTAAATCCACTACATTACAGAATTTTCACAGATATTCAATAGTTTTCGAGATATTGACGATTAAACGTTCATTATTTCTTATATTGCCGTATTTTTTCTAGACTACAAGAATCGGTGTGCCGCGACGGTAGCGAGCCAATTTTCAGCCGAACGACTAGGGTTCAAGTCCTACCGACTAATGCATCTTTCTTTTATTATGTTATAACGGTACAACATTCGCTCGCGGATGCCCTCTCCTGGATTCGCTCAGTCCCCAGGGTCGTTTGTGAGGACGGCGGGTTTCTCAAAATAAATCGACAACTGATTCAGGATAGAAAATAAATATTCTTGATTGAATCCGGCGGTCCGGGTTAGGGTCGGATCATATCTAACGACGTCCGGACACGACGGAATTTCCATGCACCATATCTGTCGGAACCTCCAAGGACTCATCGGAGTGTCACTTGAGAGGCGCTCGAGATGCTCGCAACAAAAGCTAAGAGCCGCGCACAGCGGGGGTTTCTACCTAACACCAGAACAGTTTACTCCCCTCTACCCCCGGGTATGCCTACGAATATAATAGTTTCCGATTTTGTCCGGCGTATCCCATCGCCGGCCACCGTTCCCATCACCGACCATGTCCGGTGTCCACGGCGGCGCCGACGCCACGGGCCTCACAGAATCCATTTTCGAAGCAGGGAAAAGAATATTGTTCATCTGAGTTGCAATGTGAATAAGTAATGGTTGAAACCATAAGGAACAATAAAATTCAGTTTCACAAATAAATTTTAGCATTGTTAAATTATGTGTTTAGCTCTGTCTTCCCTCATTTAAATTCTGTGAATTCTAAAGCTTATTTCTTTATATTGTGTTAAATCTCCACGCTTTGTATAATACTTCTGTTATCTACAATTGTACCTTGATTCCAATGTCACAATTGCTTTCGTGATTACGGATGAGCACGTATACAGTTTAATAAAACAGGATTTCGTAAAGACAAATTATTTTATCCCACTTCCATCTTAAATAACTGTGGTGCCTTTCCAGGATGGACGGAGAATTGTTCATCTAAGTTGTAATGTTGAGAAGTAATAGTTCAAAGTCCGGAGTTAAGTAAGAACTCCGGAGAACAAGTTTAAAAAGAACCATTTTAATTTCGCCATTTTTACAATGCCACCATTTTTGGGTAGTCTATCGTTAGGTCTGCCTATATCCATCTCAGCCGCGCCCGTAGTCCCAGTGTTTTGGCTTCGACGTCACACGCTACGTAGTATGTGTGATCGCTGTAGCCAATATTTCGACTGCAGCCGAAAATATGTGTGAAACGAGGCCTGTCCTTTGCACTCTGATCCAATCAGCCGCGCATCCGTACCCAAGCTCTGTCCAACGAGACCGAGACAGTGAAGTACCCAGCGTGCGTCCTTTGCTAATTATCCTGTAAGGGTATCTTCAACTCGGTCGCACTAGAGCGGTTATGTTTACGTCTACCGTTTCGTCTCATTGGACAAGATATAGATACGCCATCGCATTCCTGCCAGGGAACCTTGCATCCAATCACTTTTAGGTCATTATCGACAAGAATGTAGATGTTTCCGTGTACATTTTTTCGTGTCGTAAGACAGGACGATGCAATTTATGTGGAATTAATGGAAGTAATGGTTCAAACTATAAGGAACAATAAAACTCAGCCTCATAAATTAATTTTAGCATTGATGCTAAATTTTGACTGCAAGTCAAAACTCCGGAGAACAAGCCTAAAATGATTAAAATTCATTTGTTGGAAGGTGTGTTCGAAAGGTGATGGTAATAGTGGAAAATTGGAAAAACGGGAGTATACGCGCAACATTTGGTTTGCAGGCGTCTACAGTTATAAATCTTAGTGCGCTAACGGTGTACAAGGTTCAACATGTGCTGCTTTTAGCAAGCTCGAAAATGACGAAATTAGCACGTGCTTTCGGAAGGATTTTCGATTTGTGACGCCTATGGTCGGTACGCCGTTGATAGTGATTTATATACCCGGCCATTATTCCGCCATACAATCATTCACTTTGGGACTAAAAAATAACCGATGCTTTAGCTGTAAAGCGCATAGCGTCCTTCGCCGGAGAAACGGCAAATCTGGCGGCCAAATGTTTTATTGCTGTACGCATGCCAACAGCAATCTGCAGTCGGTCTGAAAAGTCTCCGTACACCCTTAAAAATGTCCTTGCTAAGAAAATTCCACCCCCATCCATGTCGTCGTAGAGAAGGGGTCACCGAAAATGCATATAATGGGCTGCAGGACAAGACTTCAGCACCATTTTTTTGGCCCATCCATCACCGCGTTACCTCAAGAAGATGGAGCATTCCGACGAGGCGCTAGTTTTAACTATCACCGCAATTGTGTTAGCAATTGCAAAGTCGAAGAAGAAAGAGCAGGAGCCCCAACGGCAAGGAGAAGCCGTTGAAACCAGAAGAAGACGCCGTTACAGCGTCCACCCATTGTGGCGCACTCGAAGCAGCGAGGGAGAGTTTGTTTTGGTCATGCAAATGTTGAGGGACACCGAGGAAAAATTCTACGGCTACTTCAGGATGAGCCGGAATTGTTTTGAGGCCTTGCTCGCGAAAGTGGAGCACCAGCTGGTCCGCCAAGTGACAAGGTTCAAGGCACCGATCACACCGAGGGAACGATTGGCTGTTTGTCTACGGTAAGTGGTTTTGCTATTCATTGCATTTTACAAACACTTTTTTATTTTGTTTGCTAATACGATATTTATACACGCAATAAATAGATGAACTTTTATCACTGTTTCAGATACTTGGCTACGGGGGACTCGTTCAAGACACTATCGTACAGTTTCCGTATGGGCCACTCCACGGTCCAGGGTATCGTCACGGAGACGTGCCGGATCATCACGCAAACTGTGATGCCGGAGACGATTTTCACGCCAAGCGTGGAAATGTGGGAGACAATACGGGATAAGTTCTGGGAGAAATGTGGATTTCCCAATTGCGTGGGGGCCATCGACGGAAAACACGTCAACATCCAGGCCCCAGCGAACTCAGGTTCTCTGTATTTTAATTATAAGAGAACCTTCTCGATCGTATTGATGGCTCTGGCTGACGCCGAGTCCAACTTCATTGCGATCGAGGTTGGGGCGTATGGAAAAAATAGCGATGGAGGGATTTTTTCCCAGTCGAAACTGGGGCAAGACATAAGCAGCGGCGCCTACCCGATGTTGCCCGATTGTAATTTGCCGGGCACATCGGTCAGCGCGCCCGCTGTGATAGTGGGCGACGAGGCGTTTCCGCTAAAAAGAAATCTCCTAAGGCCATATCCGGGCAGCCGAGCGGAAGGAGACGCCGAGATGGCCCACTATAATACTAAATTATCCATCGCTCGTCGGGTCGTGGAAAACGCCTTCGGGATCTTGACCCAAAAATTTAGAATCTTCAATCGCCGGATCCAAGGGGCGCCACAGAACGTGGATTTTATGATCACGGCAACGTGCACATTGCACAATTTTATTAGAAGATACGAGGCAACGCATGGAGCGCCAGGCCCGACGAGACAGGAGGGGACCAGCACGCCCAGCGGTGCCTCTTGGAGGAGCCTGAGCCGCCACGGCTCCAGTCCAACCAGCGAGGCCTTCGACGTGCGGGAGAAGTTTAAAAACTTTTTGTTTGACAGGAGGGATGCCACCCAATAGGAAGGTGTAAATAAGTAGGTATAAGCGTTATTTATAAGACATAGAAAATAAGTAGGTATAAGTAGGTGTAAGTAAGAATAAGTAGAGAATAAGTAGGTATAAGCGTTATTTATAAGAAATAGAAAATACGGCAGCTGTAAGTTAGAAATAAGAGTAGGATAAGCTTATATGAAAATTATAATTTTTGTTGTGCATAGAAATTAAAAATATGGAAAATAAAATATTGTAAAACCAATCTACTCTTGCTTAATCCATCCTAGTCCAATTTAATATAACTTAGCCTATTTAATGGTTAAAGTGAAAAAGGATTTAAACAATACACAGATTTTTCAAAAAACAGAATTTATTTATTATTATTATTATTTATTATTATTTGTTTTTTAACAATCTAACTTAACCTACCTTAATCTAATTTAATCTAACTTAATCTACCTTAGTCTACTTTAACCTAACTTAATTTCTATATCCGCCCCCTCTGCCTCGTCCAACTCCGCCTGCTCATACTCCGCGACCATAGCCCATATCCTCGCCTTGAGGAGCGACTGGTGTCTTTTGGACAACGCAGACGCTGCTTCGGCTATGGCCCCGAAGCACATTTGGAGTGCTGTTTGTTTTGGTGGCGCTTTGCTGTCTGAGATTTTCTGCAGGAGGTTGTTACAGTGTGCCAAAGTGGTGTCGACGACAGGTTCCTCCTCTTCCTCCTGCGGCTGTACTTCCTCCCTTTCAACAATGGGCACCCTTTCGGTGCTGTGCCCACTGCTACCCTCTCCGAGGCGATTTTCGAAGCTGCAACATAAAATTTTAAATGTAAAATACAATTTGTAATATTTGTAAAATATTTATGAAATATTTCCCACCTCTGGGAACCCTCCCCGCTGGACAGTAGTTCCCTGTCGTGGAAGTGGGCCAGCAGAAATTGCAAGGCATCCCAGTGCCTATATTTTCTATGGTTAGCACTCGCCGCTGCTTGCCCACTTCGCACCGCATTTTCTTTCGCCCGGTACTTCCGGAACAAGTCCCGGATGTTTTGCCAGCGCTTTTTACACTCCGTCGCTACAACAAAAATAGTTTACAAAAATAGTTACACGTTACACAAAGGTACGAAAACATGTTTCGTTTTGGAATTAAAAATACAGTGATTACTAACCTGTTTGATTCAGCTCGTCGCCTATCTCCCTCCATGCCATACCCTTATACTTGGCATCCGCGTACTTGGGGTGTCTCAGATTATATAGGAACTCCCGACGCCTCACGCATTCAATCAGGCGTTCATCCCCCATTTCACAACTTCACGTCTAAACTGTAGAAGATCGGAACTAGAACTGATTTTTCCGACAAATTTCTCGTCACAGGTAACCTCGTAACCGACCTTTGGGTGGGGGTAGGAAATACGGTACGAAATTTTATTGCGCTAAAGAAGTGACTTACCTGCATCGGGGTGCCAAGCAAGTCTCCAGTGGCCCATCGTGAAATTTTTGCACACACTCATTCATATTAATTGTTGAAAACGTTTGTTTATGGAACTAAACATTGTGGAACGAGACATTGCTTGTCTCGTCCTTTAGAATATTTCTCGTTCCCAGCCTTAATAGCAAATGATGGTATCATAAACCCCCGAGATTCTGTGAAGTCGTGCCGACCCTTAACCATAAAACCCCTCGAGCGCAAGGGATGGTCGAGGTAATCAGGCCCAAGGAAGATACCTGAATGAACAGCACTTGTCATCGAGGCTGTTCGAATTTGCCGTTTTAATTTGCTCTTAGAATTCCTGGCAACTGTGCTTCCTCCAAATTTTTTTACGCGTCATTCGGCAGATATGAATATTCTTAACATATATGTATAATTACCAACATATGTATAATTTTTCACAATATATGTATAATTTACGTTAATATATAAGGATGTGTGATGCTGTTTCACGAAGAGGCAGGAACGATTCCTATCTCCATAATGTTGTAGAGGAGAGATTCCGATAGTTTACCTAAGGAGCTGTAGAGCCCCGAAAAACCTTTTTTTTTGTGCCACGCACTGCAGGGAACTGTCAACACGCTCTCGAAAGGGCATCTGGTAATGATCAGCGCTCGCCGGGCAACGCCGGAAGGCGGGATTCTGTCGAGATAGTCGAGATTCTGTCACGGAAGCAACGGAATTTTTTTTTACATAGAGTTAGGCCTAGAGTCCGGCGGGAAAACGGTCTGGCGCCGTCAGATATGATCCGACCCTTACCGGCGGGTCCGGCGCGTGTCGTTACGGTTTCGCCCTCTGGAGCTCTTCCAATCTACGGGCAAACGAAGGTGGACGACCCGATAATACGATTATTTTTATAACTTACTAGCTAAACGCACCTATTTTAACTTAACCTACGCTGCGCGACGGTATGCGAGGAACGGCAGAAACGCGGAGTGAGCCGGGCTTGCGGAACGGAGAAACGCGGAGCGAACGCGTTTAGCTGCACGGCGGAGAACGTAGAGCTTCGTTCTGTCGCGAACGACGGAGATACGGAGTGTCGTTCTCTCGCGAAAGGCGCGAACATGAAGCGAGCTAGACTCGGTGTATGTCGAACGGCGGGAACGCACAAGGCGTGTCATCGCAAGCGGTGAAACACCGAGCGAGCTGGCCGGGCTGTACGGCGGGACGCGGGGCGTCGGTGTATCGCTGAACGGCGGGAACGTCAAGCAACCTGGTGTTGTTACACGACGGAACGCGAAGCGTCAGTATATCGCGAAACGGCAAGAACGCGGAGCGAGCTGGGTTCGTCATTCGGATGGAAGTCGGGATCGGTTTCTCGGGCTGCGGATGGACGCCAAGAACCACCGCGCCTCAGCTAGATCTTTAGTGAACTGTCTGTTCTACGTTGGGCTGAGCTCACGGAGTTGCAATTCGTCGAGTCACCGGATCGGCGGGACGCCTCGCTTGCTGTCCCCGCCCAGATCGCGGTGTGGGTTCGTGTGACGTTCGCCGCGACGCGTCAAACGTTTGATCACGTTTAACCATATAAAATACGCGCTCGTTATAACAAAATACATATTGTAACCACGTACGTCCATATTATAATCACGTAGCATGTAACATTGGCTGCGTCGTCCAAATCCCCAATATAACATTACATAACCTCCGCATACAATAGAAGCGTAAAATATAAGCACACGAACTCTGTAACACAAAGACATAGTTAATAAGTACACTGACACACAACCAAGGCCGAGGTCAAACGGGAAGCTGTCATCAGGACCGTGCGGTGCAGCATCACCAAGGACAAGGTCCTGACAGGCCGAGCCCGCCTGAATTACCGAATCGAGCGACCGGAAGACATCCCCTGGAAGTCGATCCCGGTATCGATCGTCCCATCGCTGCCAAGGGTTGACGACATCTGCATCGAGGACCCACGTTACTCAGGATATTGCCGCTTACGAACAAGAATACTGTATTACTGCTATTAAAGGAAGAAAGCGGTGGGCGCTAGATAATAAGTCGCGTTCGCGTGCCGAATCGTAGCAGCGTTAATTTGTAAAGCCGTGTGTGCAAGTGATCAATTCCCGGGTCCAGGATCAGACATCGGGCGTACGTACCGTGTGGATCAAAGACCGTCAAAATAAAAGTTGCTTCTCGGATTAACGCGTATTAGAGATCGAGTCATCGCAGACATCGATCGACGCCCCGGGACGTGACATTCGTATGTACAGGACGTATACTCTAGTACGTACTCGTTCGCGAATACGACGACTAAGCGTACGAGACGCGAAGCACGGTGGCGAATCGGAGAGCGAATCGCAGGAATCGGGAAACGGACCTCGAGGAGGGGGAGAGAGAGCCGGAGTGTCGTTGCGTCGTTGTGCTCACGAGCACTGCCGACGAGTGACTGTACCTTTTCTAGCTACCTCTAGGCTTTCTCGCGATCTTGGCTTTCCTCGCATAGGACGTATACCGTAGTATCCGCGTTTGCACGCGGCTGCGAGAAGTCCGGAGCTCGAAGATGTTTCTCCGAGAGCTGCTCCTGGACAACTCCGGTTCTGGCTCGTTTCGGCAGGAACCTTATAGACGAGCGCGCACCACAACGCGAGCCTCGCTTCACGAAATGCTCACTCGGTGACGGCGCTCGTAGATTGCTTCGCGCTTGGGTCTCGTTACGTGTTGGCTCACGGTATGGTCTCGCTGTGGATTGGCTCGCGCTTGGTTCGGATTCACGAGCTCGCGACGGAAGACGTTTCGTCGCAATGTTTTATCATTGTCTATTTATATTATTAATTTCTATGGATTAAATTTCACGCATAAAATTGCATTTTGAATTATAAATAACATGTATTTATTTACTAAGAACAGGATTATTTACAATTTTTATTTTACTTACAATATTTATGTGATGTGACATAAGTTCATCTACCTTGACTTGACTTTCTGATCCATGTTAATTATATAATTTGTAACGGGAGAGCTTCGCTCGCGGATGCCCTCCCCTGGATGCTCAGCGAGCCAGGGTCATTGCAGAGGGCAGCAGGTATCGAAATGAATCGACAGCGGTTTAATGATAAACAATTTAGTCTTTATTTGCTCCTGCGGTCCGGATTGCCGATGGGTCCGGCGTTGGCCGGTACGGAGTCCTGGTCAGGAGCTTTTCCGGTCTGGGGACAGACGAAGGCGGATAATACATAAATAGTTCTAAATGACTAAACCTACAGGCGACTTAACCCATTAACTTACAATTACGGGCATAGCCCGTAGTAGATGATCAAGCCAAACGTAAATATTAAGGGCATTAGCCCGTAGTACGATAATCGGACCAAAGTGAATATTACGGGCATAGCTCGTAGTACGATGATCGGGCCAAATATAAATATTAGCGGCGGCGCCCTCTTAAACTTATAAATATTAGTGCAATATTTGATAAGTAATTACAACCTGATGCAATAATTGTGGTAGATGCAAGTACTACGAAAAGTTCATCTATACAAAAATCAGTAATACAAAATTAATAATCTGCAATGGTGTGATATAATTCGAAACATTCTGGTAAATGTAAGGGAACTTTGCACTTCTTAGACTCCCACGCTGTTTCTCTACGTTTTTTATTTTTTTGGCAAACTCTACAAGGTTTTGACGGTCTTAATTTTGATGCTGTTGGGTCAACGTGTTTTGGAAAATGAGGACAATGCTTCGCGTGCAGTCTCTCTGGCATATCTCTTGTGGCGTGGCAAAACTTGCAGCGTCCCTTTTTCGCTGCAAACGGCAAAGCGAATGGACTGGACTGCCGACGCTAACATTAGCGCGACGGGCACGACGGCTCCAAAGGCTAGGTGACGCTCCCCGAGGAACTTCCGGATCGACCGAAGTTCGGGATCTTAACGACTTTCGCGCGCGCCGAGCTCCGCGAGTTTCAGACGGGCTATCGACAACCCCGTTTGCGGCGAGCGAGACGAAGGGGGCACCTCGCTCAAGACACTATCCCACGGACGAATCATGACCATTGCAGAAAATCCGGTGCACCGGTAATTTCGAGGATTGGCGACGCCATACACGGGCCAGACAACCCGGAGGGGACGAAGGCCCCTGTCGTCCAGCTGACAACAGTTTTCGCGGTCCTGCCGTCGCTTCACCAAGCCACTTGCAATGGGGCTTCGGCGAGGGTGGTGTAGGCGCCTCCATACCAGGCGAGATCGGAGATCTGGCCCGGTTCCCCGGCCGCGAACAGCGACCGGGATGATTTTCGCGTATGGTCTGGGTCCTATGGACCAGGCGTGGGCACGGCCCTGCCTGCTACGATTTTCGCGCGAGTAGCGCGCCCAATTAGGGAAAAATCGTACTAGGGCGGGGAGTGGGGATAGCGAGGACCCTGCCGTCGCGTACCGTCTCATAAGGAATCACTGTCGTGGTACCGTTCTGCCGAACTAGCTACGGTAAACGAGAAGTTGGTCGTTCCCGGTTCCCGCATTTCGACGCGTGCGACTACCTTGGCGCCGCGGGTTGCCGATCCCCGGCTCGGGCCGCCTGAGTCTGCGAGTCTACCGTGTTGTGCACACTTTCGAATACCGGCCGACGAGGCTCTGTGGAGTAACATCTCGCAGGTCCCGGCCATTCCGACGACAATCCGCTGCTGAACTGAGTGGAAACGAGGCAGAATCCCTGACTCCGCGAATTATTGTTTGCCACGCACTAATTCCTCACTAAAATATTCCTCGCGAGTTGGGTTTTGGCATTAAATTCGGGGAACGACGAGGACGATCCCGTGCGGCGATCCCGTGCCCTCGCGAGCTCGCGGGCCGTCCGTCGGACGGTAATACCGTATCACGTTCCCCCAGTTTTCGCGTACCGCGGCGTATACTTCGTCGGTGCTGTGAGCTTTGACGCCGAACCCCGTTGTATTTCCGTACGGAAGTCTTCCTCAGAGGAATCGCAACCGATCGCCACTGCAGTCGCACGTTTGTCGCGTATTATCTGGTTAACTTGGCCGACCCGCCGTGCAACGTATCGCAAACCTTCTTCCGATCCTCCGCCGCCACTCGGGGGCAAAACCGCGTCACGACAGTCGTTCCGTATTCGCGCTGACCATCCGCGTGTCGCGAAACGCTCGCCTGCGTGCGAGCCCTTCCGCGTGCCGATTTACCGCACACGCGCGGCGTCCTTTTCCCACCGACAACTACGATCTGCGATCCTTCCATCCGTTCGCAATGATTGTATGAAGAGTGCGGGCTCTCGGGGCGGCCACGTGGCCGCGCGTTTGTATTATTACTGTGACGCTAATAAAAATTTGCAGAGCCCACTCTGTCGTTAACTTTTCTCAGCCCGCGCGGCCGCCCTGCCGCGAGGGCTGCCCTCGCTACTCCCGTGTTCGAACACCGACCCTTTCGCGCCTCTCGTGGTTCTCGCGGTCCTCAAAGGTCCGCCTCCCGCCCTCAGTTCTGGCCGAGGACGAGATTCTTTCGTGTCTCGCGTGGCACCCTTATGGTGCCTGGCGCCCGAGCAGCAGTCTCCTTCTCCGTTATACGAACCCCTTTGAGATCTCATTTGTACCGGGAGGACCGCGTATTCACGGCCGTATGTGGCCCGGCCTCTGCGCCTATAAATTCCCGGAGGAACCCCGCTCCTGCCTTCCCACGAGGCGAAAAGGGTACCCCGTCACACTCTATAATTCGGTTTTGGCATATTCTTCAATAGTTATTCGGCTATGTTGATCCTATAGTCAACATAACATTGTTTCTTCCCGTTATTTATTTTATTGCATAAAATGTATGAATTAAAAAGGCCAATATCGATCAGATAAAAATTTTTTTTATTAGCATGCTAATAATAAATTTGGTCTTGGAGATCAATACCATTCATTCCCTTGTTGTACTCTGTAATACAATTTGTTTTTGGAGTACGATTGGACCCTTATGTAATCGTTTTAACTGTTTCATGTTTTGTCGTCATAATATAAACATCTCGCTTGTCTTTCCATTTTATAGCGAGTATTCGGTTGCAGTTTCTTATTGCGTATCCCTCCCTTTTAATTTTACATTACACGAATCTTTTGGCATATGCTTCCTATTTCCACGTACTGTGCCAATTACATTTGTTTTATAATTAAACGATAACGTCATAAACAATTTTGGGAAAGAATACCAGTTATCTATGTATAAAGTGTGACCCCTGTGCAACACTGACTCAGAAAGCTCTTTGACTACACTTTCCGAAGCGCTACAATCACGGTTTATTTTATCGTGGCCTATATATATTTTAAATTCATAGAAATAGCCTGAATCGGACTCACGCAATTTATAAAATTGAACGCTAAACTTTGCCCTTTTTGATGGGTTAAATTGCCTATAAGATAGGCGCCCTTGAATTTCATGAGCGATTCATCAATAGCAATGTCTTCTTTCATTATATATACTTCTTTAAATTTTTGGTTCAAAAAATTGATCACAGGTTTAATCTTGGTCAATTTATCTGTATTGGCAACCAGATTATTGTTTGCGAAATGCAAACACCTCGTAATTTGCAGATATCTGTTCAAAGGCATTGATTTTCTAAATATCGGCGTTTCGACAACAGCCCTCTTCGACCAGTTCATTTGTATTCTTGGTTTTTTTTTTACCTGAGCCATTATTATGGACAATGCGAAATATCTTTTAATTTCATTAGAATCTACAGGAAACCAAGTGTCGTCGATTTCTCGTGTTCTGCGTGGATTCGCTCGTATTTGACCTGCATACCAGTTAGTTTCAGTTACAATATTTTCCCAGAATATGTCGTCAATTATTAGGTTAAATATATATAATTCTCTTCTACTTCCTCCTAATTGACGTAAGGCTGTCTTGTCTTATTGCCCAGATTTTTGGACTATTTCTTATTTCTTTCCGAAGCCAGGGCTCTGACAGTTGATCGTCGCCAGAAGTATCATTAATAACTAATCGAATGCATTTTCTTTGAACAGAACATATATCGTCACAACTGTCACTTTCGTTAGCAAAATTATTAGCACAATTCTCACTGCTCTCATCACGAAATCTTTTTCTTGAAAATATCTTGTGGGGATACTACTCTAGAATTTATAAAAATCAATTTCGATGTGCGAATGTGACCAAGAATAACTTGAAACTGATCACGATACAAAGAGATAATACGAATACATCACAAGCCTTGTTTATGCTATTTGTGGCGGGGCAAATTACAAACCGTGACCGTCGTACCACGAGCGATGCCCATAATATTTACGATTGGCCCGATCAGCATATTACACAAGCCGTGCGAATGGATCGAAGGCTCCGCGAGCTCATTTCCTTTTTCGGCCAAAAATTCTCGAACGTAAATCGTAGGTTAAGGGGTTAAATGATTATCAACGTGACTTAATTCTACTTATTCTACGCGTAGCAGCGATACGCCGCGAAAGGCGGAAACGCGGAGCGAGCAGGATTCGCTATACCAGCGGAAACGCGAAATGACCAGGTTTCGCTATAACGGCGGAAACGCAGACAGAGCGGGATTCGCTACAACGGCGAAAACGCGGCGGGCGTCGTTATGTTGCGAACGGCGGAAACGCGGAGCGAGCAGGATTCTCTTTACGGTAGGAACACGGGGCTAGCCGGTTTCGCCATTTGTTAGAGAACGATATACAGTAGCTCACGAAAGTATTCGAACGCTTCCAATCTACATCGTTAACAAATAAAATACACTCGTTAGGTTTAAGTTTTCAAAATAAGATTGTAAGTAACGACACATAGGAGTCTTGAGAATGTATAAGTAAAATTACAAAAAAATCTGACAACACATACAGGATTCACAGTGCATTGAGTATAAACATACCGTTTACGGACGTCACAAAAGTATTCGAACGCGTAGACAAGAAGCGTATTTCTAGTGATTGAAATGTAAACATTACACTTTAGTCGATTCCGAGACATCGTGTGGTTCATACAGATTTCGTAGAGTATAATCTTTCATAGTTATTCTAATCATGAGCACGAAAAAATCAGAAACTAGTAAATGTGAACGTGAATTAATATTGAAGTTGCATAATGAAAATAAATCTTATCTTGAAATTGCCAAATTATTAAATCGAAGTAAATCTACGATACATTATATAGTAAAAAAGTCGAAAACTGAAGGTAATATTACAAACAAGAAGCGTACAGGACGTCCAAAGAAGTTAACGCCCAGAGAGGAGAAAATGATTATACGTGAAATTAAGAAAAATCCAAGCACATCTGCACCAAAACTTGTGGGGATTGTTGCAAATAATTTTGGGAAAGATGTACATCCCGAACTGTGTCGTAGGGTTCTGCGGAGTAATGATTACCATGGAAGAATACCACGAAAAAAGCCATATATCAGTAAAATTAATAAAAAGAAAAGACTAACGTTTGCAAAAATGTATATTGATAAGGATATTTCATTTTGGAATAAAGTTATTTTCTCGGATGAAAGTAAGTTTAATATTTTCGGTTCGGATGGACAGCATTATGTGTGGCGAAAGTGCAACACAGCATTGCAAATACAGAATATGATTCCAACTGTGAAACACGGAGGTGGCTCAGTCATGGTATGGGGGTGTATAGCGGCGAATGGAACGGGAAATCTTGTTTTTATTGACGGAATTATGGATAAGTACAAATATCTGAATATTTTGAAACAAAATTTGAAACAAAGTGCAATTAAATTGAACCTATTGGATGATTTCTACTTCCAACAGGACAACGATCCTAAACATACAGCTGGGATTGTAAAGGAATGGATCATATATAATACCCCGCATACACTACAAACTCCTCCGCAAAGCCCTGACATAAATCCTATAGAACATTTATGGGCCGAAATTGCAAGAAAACTTATGAATTTTGACATAACGTCCAAGGAAGTGTTAAAAACCAAAATAATAGAAATATGGAATTCCATTGAAAAAAAGACTACGGAAAAACTTGTATATAGTATGGAAAGCCGGCTAAGACACGTTATTGATGCCAAAGGAGGACCAACCAGATAGTAACATCAAACAATTCAAGATTTATTCGTACGTTCGAATACTTTTGTGACATCCGAAAACGGTATGTTTATACTCAATGCCTTGTGAATCCCGTATGTGCTGTCAGATTTTTTTGTAATTTTACTTATACATTCTCAAGACTCTTATGTGTCTTTATTTACAATCTTATTTTGAAAACTTAAACCCAACGGGTGTATTTTATTTGTTAACGATGTAGATTGGAAGCGTTCGAATACTTTCGTGAGCTACTGTACGTCGCGGACGGCGGAAACGGGATCGGATTCTCGGGCTGCAGGTGGAGTGCAGGAACTACCGTGGCTCAGCTAGATTCTTAGTGAACGGTGTTTCTCTACGTGCTGAGCTTGCGGGGTTGCGATTAGCCGCGGCACCGGACCGACGGGACGCCTGGCTCGCCGCCCTCGCTCAGACCGCGGTGTGAGTTCGCAGGTACATGACGTAACTCCTATTACGCACTTACCCAACACCGACGTCGTTACTCGCTTGCGGGAGTAGTCTACAGAACGAGCTGCGAACACGGCTGCGACTGAGCGACGACTAAGCGTGTGCGAAGCGCGAGACTCGGTCGCGGATCAGAGAGCGAATCGTAGTGTTAACCCCTAGTGCTCGTACGGTCAACACCTGCGTGCTCACGCACACACACGGTAGTAGACCATAGTATGCGCACTTACACGCGGCTGCAAGAAGTCTGGAGTTCGGAGATGTTTTCCCGAGAGCTGCTCCAGGCCAACTCCGGTCCTTGCTTTTTTTTTTAAATAAAGGAGAATAGGGTGGGAGGAAGTCTACGAGGCTGGGAAGCCAGGGGCTTGCGAGCAGAGACCCTCACCCTGTGTGAGCTGCTTCTGAGAGCGTTGGCTCTCTTATCAGCTGACTGAGTAGGTGTGGAGTTACCTGTAGAAGTTGGCGGGAAAAACGATTGTTTATTGGTGTGGGAAATTTTCAAAAACCCACATGACATAGAAAAGCAGATTAAGTAGGATTATTAAGTATGCTGGCGGGGTGAGAAGATGCATAGATAGAACACAGAACTTGAATTGCCCGATTCTTCTTTGGGCTTGGTGGATTGAAACAGCAAGTCCAGGGAGAGGGGAGAAAATCACGTGGAGGCGTACAGTTTGAGTCTATAATGCCGAATTCGATACTGTCTAGGTATTTCTGGATTCTTCTGAAGAGGCCCATTCGGGAAGGCCTACAAGAGGTAGAATAAATGGCGGTGTCGTCGGCGTATAAGGCCACTTCGCAGAATTGCATGGAAGGGATATCATTTATGTATGGAATAAATAGTAACGGTCCTAGGACAGATCCCTGAGGTACACCAGTTTGGCAGTTGTATATGACGGACTTGTGCGAATTGAACCATACGTAGCAGGTGCGTTCGAGTAGGTAAGAATTTAGGAGTCTTAGAATCGAGTGGGGTAAGTCCATTTTGTATAACTTATCCAGAATTTCCCTATGCCAGATGGTGTCAAAGGCTTTTGATAAGTCTAAGAGGACCTAAGCCTGTATCGAAAAAGGTTGCCGACCAAACGATACGTGGAAGTGAGGAGGTGCCGGATTCGCACAGCGCTCTGCGTCGAAGTTGAATGAAAGAGAGTCTTTGGTGAACACGTGTATGTTTGAATGAAAGTGGACTGTATTTTGAGAAATATGAATTTGAAAAATGTACGAACGCTGTACTTGAAATTTACAACAAATATATATACAGAATAACGAGTTGATTGCGACCGAACGAGACGATTAGAAAGGGCGCAGTACGAAGAGTGACCGAATCGCACGACAGTTGAACAGCGAAGAAGGAACCCGATTTCGAAGAAAGACCGAGTCTGCTTTCCTGGAAATCGCGGATTGGTCCTTGTGGATCACGCGATGATCCACGATCACGATTGGGTTGCAATTGATAGATCCCGAAGGAAGAGACGGGGTAACGCGGGTTAGCGCAACGGCTTTTCGAGAGTCCGCGTCCCGTGGCCGACATCACGGTGGGGCGAGAGGAGCGCGTGACGAGGACCCCACCTCGAACGTTCGCGCGATCGCGAACAAAGCCCGTGAGCAATATGTTGGGAAATTCTTCCAACCTGGTGGATGATGGAATGTCCCTGGCGAAAACCGAATTGTTGATTGATGAGAATGTTGTAATATACAGGGTGTCCCGGGTTTTAATGGACAAACTTGGGGAGCATATCCTACAAGTGGAAATAAGAAAAAAATGTTATTTGAAGTTTGCTCAGAAACGCTTTATTATAAAGTTATAAACAAATAAAGTTAGAATTGATGACGGTGGATTTTACTTTACTGAGCATTGAAAGGTCGAACGTGTTTATCGGATTATTCATTCCTACTTCTAAATGAACCCAAATTGCGTAATTGCTGATGAGTATTAATAAATACAGAGGGATGAGGTACTCTTCTTCTAGGAAATCTGCGTTTGTACTCTCGCATAGCACCTTGGGAATTTCCGTCACAAAATCCGTAGATGAAATGAATACACTGTCCAACAAAATCAAACTTTTTTCGAGTTTTGCAATACCTGTTGGGCGATTCTTATACACTTTGTCATCCTAAAACCGAATCTGAAAGTAGAATGGCTCCATCACGCAACGTTTTCGAAAAATTTTGGTTTTTGTAAAAATGGCGGATTTTGATACAAAATGACGTGTTACGCAAAAACTAAACACGCGAGAAAGTTAAAATTTGAGTCAAGAGATAGAGGGGACTCTCCTCTACATATTCATATAGTCACTTATATTTTTATGTACTTCGTAATAGTTGTAAATGGTTGTTAAAGTTTGAAAATGTGCCGACGAGGGTACTTTTTACGCTATATTTTTGTATTTATGACCAGCGGCCAAGGCGGAGTCCTAGAAGACTGGGCGGAGGGGATGGTGCTCCGATTGCTAAACCGGGAGTCTTGAACGCGCCGTTAGACACGCCCCTCCGACGTGGCATCCCGTTAGCGCCCAGATGGGCGCTGAAACGACTAGATGGGGACCTCTTGAGGGCCGTGATTATCGGCTCCGCATGGCCTTCGGCCAGGGAGCGCGGGGTAAATGAGGGGGCGGCTTGGATCCGGGACACGTTGCAGATGATCTCCGACGTGGAGATGCCCCGGGTCCGAGCCCAGCCCCCGAGGAAGTCTGTGTACTGGTGGTCGGGTGAGCTGGCCGAACTTCGCAGTTCGGCCGGTCGAGCCCGCCGCCAGTATACCCGCGCCCGTCGCCGCTATTTTCTGGGCGGCGACGCGGAGTCGAGGGTCGCCGAGCTGTACAGGGAGTACAGATCGGCGGCCGTGGCCCTCAAGCGTGCAATTGCCGCGGCTAAGGCCAAGGCCTGAGATGAGCTCCTGCTCACCCTCCGTGACGATCCGTGGGGACGCCCGTATAAGGCGGTGCTTGGGCAGCTCTGCCCCTGGGCGTCCCCAGTCACGTATGCGGAAACTCTACGCCATACGTGGCGCTGTTGGCGCCCTCCACACGTCCGATTGTCCGGGCCCTCCTGCCCATATTTGATATATGGTTCAGGAGGCGGGTTGGGTTTACCTTCCGCCTCACGCAGGTGCTCTCTGGCCATGGCTGTTTTGGAGAGTAGCTGCATAAAATGGCGCTGGAGCCGACGGCGCAGTGCCACCACTGCGGCGACGATGTAGACACGGCGCGGCATACGCTGGAGGAGTGTCCTGCGTGGGCCGGGCCGCGCCGTGTCCTGAGAGCCGCTGTGGGTGGATGGGACCTCGCGCTGTCGACCGCGGTCGACCACATGGTCGAAAAGGGGTGGCTTCCTTCTGCGAGGTCGTAATGACCCAGAAGGAGGCCGCCGAGCGGGCCCGGGAGCGGGACCCGGGCTCCGCGAGGAGGATATGGGCGCGGGGGCGACCTCCCCGGTGGGGCAGTGGGATGGGGGGGGGGGGGGGGGTGTACGGGGAAAGGAAGGGTCGGGGCGTGCCGGATCGCGCCTCCGACGGCCCTTCCTTTCTGTGACGGCGTCTTCTTGCCTTGGCAGGGACTGGTTCCTTCGGGATACCGGCTCCGAGTGGGACACGAAGACTCTCCGGGAGCTGTGGGTGGACCGAGCTGGGGCTCGGGAAGCCCAATCCGAAGGCTCCAGGGATGGGGACACCGGGCGGGTCTCTCCGCCCGGGGTCTTATAGCGTAGGCAGTGGGGGAGGCTAACCCCTCCCCCGGGGTGTGATGATAGCTGGGTGGTGAGCTGTTGAGTACTCGCGTGATCCGGGCACCTCCCGTGTAGCTTAGGTAGGCGTGAGGTTTTAGTGGGTAGCCCTTAGGGGTAGTCCCACATAACCCCGGCTTCCCCCAGGGAGTCGGGGTATGCGCAAAGCATTTCCTCACGGAAAAAAATGGTGTCCGTACGTTGTCTCTTGGGTTCAGGGGCCAATTGATTGAGAATAGAACGATCTTCCAGAACGTGGGTAGTCGTTATATTCGGAGACTTAGTTTTCTCGCCGGCAACGCGGCTAACAGGGTCAGAGGGGCCAGACTCTGCCGTGTTGAGGAGACGGGTCTATCACTTGGTTGTAAATAATGATTGAGGAGGACACGTTAAACAAGGAACTGGGTAATCTTGATAATTTTTATTCATAAATCAGAACGTTGAAAGATATTTACGATGACTCATACCACTGCGGTGAATGGCTGAATCTCGAGGGCCGTCGTGGCCACAACATTGTCAGCTATATCGGTGTGAGACCAGAAGACAACTACGAATCCAATTACAAAACTTCTTTCCTTTTCGTTATTTTTTAATGAAACTTTTACCAACATATTCGTAGCATTTTTCTGATTAAAATAAAACCAAATATGATATAATTTCGATGATATTTACGTGTGTAATGAACGATGGAAGTTACTTCCTATAACAATTACATTAACGGAAAATTATTGTAAATGTGATCCGAATTATATCGCGGGTGATATCATTTTAATCAGAGTAATACGACAAGCATATTGGTGAAAGTCTCATAAAAACATAATTAATAATAAAGAAGTTAAATTTTTCATTTAAAGGCCAGCGCTCACGCGGGCTTTGATCTGTGCCTGCGGCCGCGACTCTTCGCGGCTCTTTCCTTCCTATACGCTGTCCTTCTCTATGTTCGAAACTTTTATCGCTTGCTACACAAGTAAATAGCATCGGTATTCTATCATATTTAGTTTCATTTTAATCAGAATATGTTGCTGAAAGTTTCATAAAAAAATAACGAAAAATAAAAAAGTTTTGTAATTGGATTAGTAGTGGTTTTCTGATCTACCACCGATAGCTCGAGTTTCGCGTGTGTGCGAGTTTCCGAGGCGTGTGTATCGCATTTCTAACGGAAAAAACATAAA
Organism: Halictus ligatus; assembly: GCA_028454255.1. Lineage (NCBI taxonomy): Eukaryota > Metazoa > Arthropoda > Insecta > Hymenoptera > Halictidae > Halictus > Halictus ligatus. The sequence goes on along the minus strand of CM052142.1, from coordinate 500,755 downwards.
CAGACCATTGAGTCGACACCGTTCGCTCAACGACCAAACCCCAACCAACTTGAATTATACATTCGGCTGTACTTCCGAAAAGCACCGGCGAAACACAATATACACGCCTCGGACGTGCACGTATAGGCAAAATTCAAGGGGTTACCCTGGGATCGTCGACAACTCATTTCACCGACACTGTTTTTATCGACTCGATTTGACCGACATTAACTTTCGTGGACAGTATGTTTTCATCGACTCGGTCAGATAGCCGACAAATATTTTCATCTACACGGTTTGACCGACACTATGTTTTCATGGACAAGGTCAAATCGTCAACAAATGTTTTCATCGACTGTCCGTATTTACCAACAAATTTGAGTTCATTCGTTTCCACGAACTGATAGCTACGTAAGAAATTGTTATTATACTTCCCAATTTGTGATGCTCATATGTGTCAGACTGACACTGTCAGTACGTTTTCTGCTTTGGTACGTGATTGTTCTATTAAATTGTTCGTAAAACAAGTGCAATGTGTTCGACAAACCAGATTAATTTTGAAGGAGTGGCAGAAGTTATTTTGTCTATCCGTGGAAAACAAAAAATTGTAATTGATGGTTTTGTATTTAAAAAAAACTAAAAATAGAGATAACTTATATTATTGGGTTTGTGATAAAGGTGGTGTTAGAGGAAGCAGTTACCAATGTCGTGGTACTGCAAATACAATATATATGCATGATCAACATGTAATTCTTTATCACGATTCTTCAAAGCATAATCATGCTCCAGAACCATCACGTGTTGGAGTTACAATATTGTTGCAATAAAATCAAAACATTAGCATTAATCACTAACGAAAAACCCTGCACTATTGTCAGAAATGTAATTTCAAATACTGAAAAATCCATTCAACCATACCTTCCTATGGATGGAGCGTTAAAGCAGCAAGTATTATGTGCCAGAAAGAAAAATAAACCTATAGAACCAAAGAATATCGACGAAATTAATTTACCAGAAAATTTTACCAGAACATTGGATGGTAAACCTTTTGTCAAAATTGTAAGAAAGGAATCAGATAGCATACTGCTATTTACGACGGAGGATAATATAAAGATTTTAGCCGGTGCAAAGTGTTGGATAATGGATGGAACATTTAAACTAATTCCATCGTTCTTCAAACAGTTATACACAATACATGGAGATAAGAAAACTGCGATCATTCCGCTAGCTTATGCCTTATTAACTTCAAAAAAGGAAGGGATATATACATTGCTATTCAATGAAATTACTCGTCTAGCTGAAGAATTAGGAATTATTCTGAACCCGACATTTATTTTGACAGACTTCGAAATTAGTTCAATGAATCCGATAAAATCTATATTTCCTCATGCAAAACTAAACGCATGCTTTTTCCATTTGTGTCAAACTGTTTACAGAAAAATTCAAAGTAGTGGATTGGTGAAAAAATATGGTTCGGATGAAACATTTAGTCTTCTCGTGAGACAAATTCCGTGCCTAGCATACTTACGACCAGAAGAAATTCCAAATGAATTCAGTAACTTAAAACAATTATTCTCATTTGAACATACAGCACTTATAGAATGGTTTGGAAAATATTATGTTTACCGTAGGGTATTACGTAAGTCTAATGGAAAAGTATCTATTCATCTTCCACTTTTCCCAGAAGAAGTATGGTCTGTTTATGACAATTATGTACACGATTTTCCACGTACACAAAATAACGTCGAAGCTTGGCATCGACGATGGCAATCTATGTTCAATCACCATAAAGTTGGTTTATATCAGATAATTACGGAAATTCAAAAAGAACAAGCAGTTGTAGAAAATTTAATACAGAAAATATTACGAGGTGAAGCACTGCCGAAGCAAAAAAAAAAGATCGTTTAAGAGAAGAACGTATTAAAAAAATACTAGAGAGCCGAGAAATGTATAGTGATATGGATCTTTTAAAGGCCTTAGCACAAAATATATCGCTTTAATTTCATTACTTGATATTTGCATCATTATTATTGTACAATTTTGTTATGTTTTGTAGTTTATATATGTACATTCGTAGCATTCGTTCTGTTTATTCATATTTTCTATACGTATTTACACAATTATGTGTGAAATTAAATGAAATATTACGATTTTTGTTCGTTTGTGCGTACCTAATAGAGTATGTTTAATAATAGTTAATTAATTTTTTTTATTAATAAAGTAACAATAAAATCTTTGATATAAATAACAACGCTTTGTAATTCTCTTTATGGTAATGGTTTAGAATAACATCCTCCTCACCAATTTTTTTGTAACTTTGCTATATCATGTGTACTTTATCGACAGCCGCAATTTCAAATCTGACCCAGACCTATTCCGATTATTCTTTCGATTCTATATTCTAGATCTAGATAATGGCCTAAAAAATATACAAAAATATGACATCCCCTTTTCCATGGCAGACCACCGAGCGTAGACAGTATTTTTCAAGTTGAACCCTTACTTTCCCGGTAGTGGAGGGATGTCGCCGCCCCCGAGCCCACACCCTGCTTGAGGATTATAAGTTAAACATTCTTTAAGCCAAGACTTATGTCATTTGAGATGCAACGGATTATGTCAGTGGAACGAATGAACTTAACCCTGTCGCTAAATATAGACTGTCGATGAAAACATTTGTTGACGATTTGACCGTGTCAATGAAAACGTAGTGACGGTCAAACCGTGTAGATGAAAATATTTGCCGGCTATCTGACCGAGTCGATGAAAACATACTGTCCACGAAAGTTAATGTCGGTCAAATCGTGTCGATAAAAACAGTGTCGGTGAAATGAGTTGTCGACGATCCCAGGGTAACCCAAATTCAAGGTAGTAGTAGCTGCAGTTTTCCGCGAATATCTCCGAAACTATGGCCGAGCCGCTGTTACGTGTATAGAAAATAGTTATTCAGAATGTTGAGTGTTACATACTCACCAAGTTTCATCTCGATCGGTTACATGTGCCTTTTGAAAGGACAGACCACCTGTTATCTAAACATTCTTTTGAAGTCCTTTTTTTACAGTCCTTCATAAGATATTTCAATTTTTCAAGATAAACGAAACGCCCTGTATTTTGGATTTCAAGTAATTGTAGACACTTATATAATTCTGTTATATATACTACTTTGACAAAATTAGAAAATAAAAATTGATAATGATAATGTGTTCGGGAACTGTTACAGAAATATGTAAGATCACCCTGTCGATGAAGTATCGAATGCGGTTTATGACACGAGTGAGTGGAATCCACCTCTTTTGAGGAGTTTAGTGCACACTGCATGTTTAGACTTCCTTTAATTAGTTTTGGAGGCAGGTCTCTGGAAGTTGTGGATGCATTCGCTTGTACGGTCTGACTTGCGACTCGTGCTTGACATCGTGCTTATTTCTAAAAAAAAGTAATTATTTAAACATACTGCTCTTACAATGATTGTCACAAAAAATTGTTTTTCTTTAAATATGGATGGTACTATGGTATTGAGTTGTAAAAGAGTATTAAACAGAGTTGCAATGCAGCCCACAGAAAATTAGTAGAACGGTGAAATGAAGAGTAAACTAGAATGTTTTCGAGTCAAAATATTTAAAAATAGTTCTATGTTTTTAAAGTCATCTAGTACAAATTTTATGGTGCTGGGGATGGAAAAAATATTCATTCATGTAAGAAAAATTTGAGAGAGAGAGAGAGAGAGAGAGAGAGAGAGAGAAAGAGAAAGAGAGATTTTGCTCACTGCAGTGTATTGTGAGACGGCTGTGAGCCGAAGTGCAGTTTATTGTAGGACGACTGTTGTCCTTATGTAGATGGCGTTAAATATAGTAAAACCATTTCTATGCGAAAACACAGACAAGAATGTAATCAGACTTGAATGGGAAAAATGGCTGTGTTCGCTGGAACTTTACCTAGCATCTGAAGACATAACAGATTATGGAAAAAGAAGAAGTAAGCTCTTACTTCCTATAAATCAAAGTACTGACCCTAACCTACAATAATACATGCTTAACCACTACTGTTAGGTAACTAAACATGAATACAGGATAACGAATAGAGTATATACAGAAACTCTTATTTCTAAAAAGCGGCCTGGTACCTATCCGGAAATCGAACGCGCCTACCGATGCGAGTTGTAAATCGCGCATCCGTTGGCACTTGACCTTTATGGGTGATTCTACTTCTACTTTCGGTATAGACAATAATCTCGTTGTGAGGTACCTGACTATGGGGGCTTTGCTCGTTATTGCTATTATTGTCATCGTCAGCCAATACAAATGCAGGTTTAATCCTGTCGATGGAAACCGTTACTCGTTTTCCACCGATATCTATTACAAAAGTTTTGTCGCCACGTTGCAATACCTTATATGGACCATCATATGTTGGATATAATGAGCTTTTTAACGCATCGTGCCGCAGGAACACATATGGGACAGTATCCAATTCTTTAAAAATAAATGTTTTGCGCTCGCCGTGTCGAATCACTGGGGAAGGTCTCACTTTCGACATTCGTCTCCGCAACTCTTCAACCCACACCGACGATGCTTCAACGCCGGACGAAACGAAAAATTCGCCAGGTAACCTGACACCTGTCCCATAAACCATCTCTGCGGCCGTTGCTCTCAAATCCTCTTTAACACTTGACCGTACACCGAGCAGGACTACAGGTAAGGTCTCTACCCAATAATCGGTCGCGTGGCATTTTATTGCTGTCTTAAGCTGACGATGAAACCTTTCCACCATGCCATTTGCTTGCGGATGGTAGGCGGTCGTTCTGAAATTATCTGATCCTAGTATCTGTGCGAGCTCTTTAAACAGGTGCGACTCGAATTGGCGTCCCTGATCTGTCGTAATTCTCAAAGGTACCCCAAAACGTGCAACCCATGTACTAATATAAACGCTCGCAACGGTTTTCGCGTCGATTTCTGCAATCGGTACGGATTCCGGCCACCGCGAAAAACGATCGATCATAGTAAAAATATACCTAAAACCGTGACAATAAGGTAATGGACCGACTAAATCTATGTGTACATGTTCGAATCTGCTGCCGGTGGTGTCGGAATTTCCAACCGGAGTGGACACATGTCTTGATACTTTCGCGTGTTGGCACTGGATACAACAACGCGCCCATTTTCTGCAGTCGACGTTAACCGATGGCCAAACGAACCGTCGCGAAACTAATTTCTGCGTCGTTCTAATCCCGGGATGCGACATCCCGTGCAGCGCATCAAAAATATTGCGTCGCAAACGATTAGGAACGTACGGTCTGACCCATCCGTTAGCAACGTCGCATACTAAATAAACATTTTGGTCCGGAATATATATCTTGTTCAACTGAAGGGATGTTGAATTCGTCTTAAGCATTTCTGTCAATTCCGGATCGTTCTCTTGCTCTTTTGCTAACACGCTATGGTCGGGAATTGCTGTAATTGTCTCTATCCTCGACAATGCATCTGAAACACTATTGTCTATACCTTTAATGTGTAATATTCGCGTAGTGAATTGTCCAATAAAGTCTAAATATCTAAATTGTCGAGGTGAACATTTATCCAAATTTTGTTGAAAGGCAAACGTAAGAGGCTTGTGATCGGTAAACAGAATGAAATTTCGACCTTCTATAAAATGTTTAAATCTTTTTACCGCTATGTAAGCTGCCAGCAATTCTCGGTCATATGCACTGTACTTTTTCTGTGCTTCCGTAAGGGATTTTGCACTGAAAGCCAATGGTTGCCAAATTTTATCAACCTTCTGCTGAATCACTGCTCCAACAGCAACAGCCGATGCATCTACCACGATGCTAATCGGCGCCCCTGGAGCATGATGCACTAACAAAGTTGCATCAGCAAGAGTCGTCTTAGCTAAGGTAAATGCTTTTTCACTTTCGGACGACCAGGCTATCGTTTCAGAACTTCTCTTTGCTCCCTTCAGCAAGTTATTTAATGGATGCAGAATGTTTGCTACGTTCGGTATGAAACGGCGATAAAAGTTGATCATACCTAGGAATCTACGTAGCTCCGTAATCGTTTGCGGACGCGGGAATTTGTTAGTGTTATCCACCTATTAAACCATCGGTTTGACGCCTTCCTTATTCACCGAATATCCCAGGAATGAAATTTCCTCAACCCCGAAAATACATTTTCCCGGGTTAATAACGACACCGTATTCTAAAAACCGGTCAAATAGAATTCTCAAATGTTTTTCGTGTTCCTGGTCGTTATTCGATGCGATAAGGAAATCGTCGACATACATACACGTAAACAAAATCTAAATCGCGTATGATTCCATCTACGAAACGCTGACACGTTTGCGCCGCGTTTCTCAACCCGAATGGCGTGACTAAAAATTCGAATAGCCCGAATGGTGTCGCGATTGCAGTCTTTTCCACGTCCTGCGCCGCGACAGGAATTTGGTGATACGCCCGAACTAAATCGATTTTCGAAAAAACTGACTTCCCGTGAAGTCTCTGCCCGAAATCTTCGATGTGAGGAGGCGTATACCTGTCCGGTACGGTTCTTGCGTTCAATGCCCGGTAATCGCCGCACGGACGCAATGTCCCGTCCTTTTTTAAAACTACGTGTAACGGCGAGGCCCATGGGCTTTTGGAGGGACGGATAATGCCTTGCCGAAGCATGAGGTCAAATTCCGCCCTCACCTCGTTCAAACGATCCGGTGCCAATCGTCGTGGCTTACAATAAACCGGCGGTCCCGACGTTGTCTCGATATAGTGTACCACGTTGTGTCTTACCGCTTTTCTCCTGAAGACTGGCGGTCGTGTCAACTCCGGATACTCCTTGAGAAGACCGTGGTACGCCGAATCCCCCCGGTGATGGTCCTTATTGTTGGCTCGCTCCCTGGTGCTGGTGCTCCTGCCACGAACAGTGACGTTGTCGCGTCGATCAAACGTTGATGCCGTGGATCCACCAGTAGGTTGTAATGCGCCAGGAAGTCCATTCCTATGATCGGGGTTTCCACATCCGCGATCACGAAATTCCATAGGAACTCCCGACGTAGCGAGAAATTCAATCGCATGGCCATGGTACCAAGCGTCTTGATTCTCGATCCGTTTGCGGCACACAGTTCATATGTGTCTTCATTCACGCGCCGGTCCACACCTGAACGCGGGAATACACACAAGTTCGCGCCAGTGTTTATTAGGAAACGTGACTTGGTAATTGAGTCTTTTACAAATATCCGGCCGCTCTTAGGACCACCGCACGCAGCCGCCTCGGATGACGACGGTCCCGTTAGTTTTCCTGCCAATTGCAGGGTTTGATGCAACGGTGTGCATCCTTTCCAAACTTGAAGTGATACTTGCATAACCATTTGTCGGTTTTCATTTTCTCGCGGATAGAAGATCGTGAGGAACTCCTTTGTCTTCTTGGGAAGGATTTCTTCCGCTCCCTCACCCGTCCATGGGGCATGCATTGATCTGCATTTGCATTTCATGCATTTTTGCTAAAAGTATCTTCATATCCGAAGAGCTGTTTCCCTGGTGCTCCGACACTGTTGCCACCTTGTTCCTCCCGGGTTGTATCTCATGGACCTTGTCTGCTATGGTAGCCAACGCGTCACCCGACGTCTCCTTAGTCGCCGCCAATACTTGCTGTGTCCAGACAGGGAGGCGATTCTTCCATATCGCGGTTAGGAATTCGTCATTGACCGCGGTGTCCGCCAACTTCTTAATGTGCCTCCAAAATTGTGTTGGAGTTCTGTCGCCGATTTCTTCGGCTTCCAAGAGTTTGCGAACTCTTGTGCCGTCTGAGTCGGACAATCTCTTGATCAATGCGGTTTTTATATGCTCATATTTGTCCTCGGCGGGAGGTTTGCAAATAATGTCTTCGACCTCTTCAGCGTATTTTAAATCCAGTTGCGAGATCACATGGCCAAACTTCAACTCGTTCATGACTATCCCTCCGATCAAAAACTGGTATTCCAGGTGGCTGAACCACAATGCGACCTTTTCTGGCCAGAACGGCGGAATCCGCATCGTTGTGACGATTGCGGACGTCGTCTCGCGGCCCGCAGATCCCGAAGAGCTGCCCGAGTTGTTCCGTGTATCCGTCATCGTTCGCTTGTTACGGAACGTATTCGCGCAAGAAACGAAAATATATTATACGTGCAAAACACGGGGTCACCAATTTGGTGGTGTTAGGATCGGGTGTTAAACAAGAATGCACCCAATACGACAACAACCATTTATTAACAAACAACACAACTCAACAACGTAACAAAGAACAAAAGAAACTATATAACAAGAAACTCGGATAAACGACTACGAACAACTGACGACAACTGACTGACTCTATCTGCCCTGTCGTCCGTCAGAATCCGCGCTTATATCTATTCCCCGTGCCTCCAGGAATTTCCTTCGAACAAGGGAAAATTCTGGAGTGGGGATGTCGCTTTCCCCTTGGAGAAAGTTCGTGTCCTTGGACCGGCCACCCGTGTCCTGGCGAAAGTCAAGGGTTGGCGGCCAAATGTGCACGCCAAGGAAAAATCCCGAACCTAGTCACCAAATGTGCACCCCAGGTAGGAATGGATTTCCGGCGACTAAGTGTGCGCTCGGGAAAAGCTTGGGCCTGGCGACCAAATGCGTCCAAGGTCCCAGCCCGCGGACGACGGTCCTACCTGGGTCCGATCGACCCGTCTCCGAAGGGGTCCGCCACATAGGTCAAAGGAAAGTAAAAACAATTCTAGATTTTCGGACACCAGGGATCAAGGAAGAACTACCAAGTTTTCTAGGTTTAGTAACATATGTAGGAAAATTCTTATCGGATCTAGGAACAACGGCTGAACCTCTGCGGAAATTAACAAAGACGGATATTAAATTTGAATGGACCAAAGTCCATCAACAACACTTTGAACAGCTCAAGCAATCATTAGCCAAGCTCCCAACATTAGCATACTTCGATCCACAACTGCGTACACGACTGATAGCAGATGCTAGCCCAGTGGCGCTGGGAGCAGTGGTGCTGCAATTTGATAAGCAAGAAAACCCAAAAGTGATATCTTTCGCAAGCAAAAACCTTTCTAATGTAGAGAAACGCTATTGTCAAACCGAAAAAGAGAGCCTAGCTCTAGTCTGTTCCGTCCTTAACGGACTTCTAAATTGCCCTTTCCTGACATTTGGCAAACAGATGTTTAGATGCTTGTAAGCAAACTCGCTGCTCATAAAGTAACGGTTTTGCTACCAAAAAACGGCCCATTCTTCAAATGGAAATTGCCCCCCGTGCCAATATTAGGTTTATTGGTACGTGATAAAACGATTGGTACGTGTGCGCTCAATGGGACATCGGGCCTCAAACGTTTATGACGGTCCGCCCATTCATTTCTATTCCGGACGCCAGGTCGAGATACCTGATGTACCGAGACCTCGTCCATTCATTTTTTGCGTATAAAAGGGGTGGACATCAGGTCAAAATCATTCGGTTCCAAAACATACTTCGACCAGTCAGGGTCAGTTCCACACTATCCTTCGACCAGCCACGTTAGCCACGCGCTTCGTCGCTTCAACGTGCGCTCTACGCGTAGCCTTTCTGTCCGGTCTTTCGACTCTGTCAAGACCATAGAAACGTCGCTTCGATCAGCCGCTCACACGAGCAGCGACATAGTCGTCAGTTCCACAACATACTTCGACCAGTCAAGGTCAGTTCCACAACACACTTCGACCAGCCACGTTAGCCACGCGCCTAGTCGCTTCAACGTGCGCTCTACGCATAGCCTTTCTGTCCGGTCTTTCGACTCTGTCAAGACCACAGAAACGTCGCTTCGATCAGCCGCTCACACGATCAGCAACATAGTCTAGTCACCTTGTAATTACTAACACATGTTCGCAATAGTGGAAAGAAGCGCTCCAAAGGCGATGAAAATTTCCTAAATAATCACAGAAGTAACATATTGTATCACAACGGAAGGACATCATTCCGAACATTTATTGCAGTAATAAATGTGATTATTTACAAGTTCAAGTTTATGGTCGAATTTCTGTTACCGTTGAAATCTGATATGTCGCTGAAAGTTCTGTATTATTTAGCAAATTTTAGAGATCACGTTCATTTGAAGGTCGTGCTATTAAATATGAATGAATGCCCAATAATGTTTGCTATAACATACAACAACAAACAATGTATGTATATACGTAAAAAACACGAGTGACCTTGAAAAAAACGATTGAAAAATTACAATTTATAAAAAATATTTTTCCATGTGATTCGTATTTTGAAACGTATTTTATAGGCTTAAAAAACCATGTATTCCTCTATGTAATTGTACACATGTTTATAAAATGAAACATAATTATAATTATTATATATTTGAACTACATACTGTGGTCACGTTCTCATGCATTTGCACATGTAACGTGACCGATTTCACCAAAAGTACGCTGGAAATCGGAGTTCTGACGCTCCCGGCTCGCGCTCAACGCGGCATCCCCACCACCGTGCTTTCACCCCGACGGTATCCTGCTCCCCGGCATGCGTTCTCCCTCGCAGTCGTCACAAGCACAGGACGATGTGCCTTTCTCTCACCACCGCACGGACAAAACCGATGCGCTCCTTCTCTTACACATAGCTCAAGTAGGGCCCTATGCCCATCTCACCCCCGCACGAGACAAACCCGGCAGCCATCACTGTCCGACACACTGGACCATCTGTATCCCACTTCAACAAAAGGATGCTGCACCCTCTCTTTCACAAGGAAGTTTCCTTTCAGAACATAGATGGCTTTTCTCGCCAACTCGGTCCCCGCAAGTGAAATGGTACGGACCCCTATAATTACCCCACCTCCTAAAAAATCCAGCAGTTCACCCAGCATCCACCAGATGACTTCTCTCTTGACCCCGACTTTCTCGCAAAAAAAGATGTACCGTACCATCGATAAATACCCTGGCGCAGCATCCAAAATTCGGAAAAAGTCTCCACAAGCTTTAAGCTTTCGTACAATTTCCCCGGCGATTCAGAGCGACCTTTGGGGCTTGTCATCTTGCACATAGCGAGCTCAGAATCACTGTTACAACCCGCTGACGCACGGTGCGGCTATTGCTCGCACGGCTGAAGCGCACAGGTATTTCTCTTACCTGGGAGAAAACCACACCTGCGGACGAGAGGCACCAACGAGAACCAGCCCTCCCACGGACCATGAGAGACAGGCAGGGAAGGCACGGAGGAAAACCCGACGAGGAAGAAGACGCCATCAAACGAACCAGCTTAGGAAACGGTTCGAGCCCAAGGAAATCAAGGAAACTGCTCCCGTTACCTGGGCCGAGGATCCACCTCCCGCCACGACAAAGAAGGAGTCACTCCCCCTGCCCACCTGGAACCTCGCTCGTGTTACCCTCCCCACCAGAACAGTCCCCCATTTTTATTCTGCTAGCGAGACCGACCCTCGGGTCGCGTTTATAATAATTTATTATTTCCCGAGACCCCAGAAAAGACACACGATTTTAGTTTTGTAAAGCGACTCCTCTCGGTCGTATAAATATTATTATATATATATCTTTTGTTATTTGTTTTATACTTTGTATTTTCTGTAAACGTTCTATGATTTCTTTAAATTATACCATCGACATAAACGTTACCTAAGCTCCCCTTGAATCCACGTCTTGTTCTCTTCCCGCCAGGCGTTGCTCTCCACTGCGATATAAACGATACCCCACACTAACCGGAACGGGTTACCGCTCGTCCGTTCCATTGCGTTTCTTTTGCTACCAAGGGCCAATCCCTCCCGGAAAGGCCCCAGGTCGTAACACTGTCATGTAAATATACTTGAAAAAGTTTAACGTTAACGAGAAAAAATTAAAAAGTATGAGAAGTGTCTCTAAATTTGCGGGCAAAAAGTATTCGTACAGGTACTAGAATGCACTTGAAGGGCGTCCGATTGTTTATATTATGGTTTAGCGGGACCCGACAAATAATCAGACAGAGTCTTTGACGCACAGTCTAGTGGCAACCTTCTGCAAAACTAGTCAATTTTTGTAACATTCGGTAAAATGGGTCGTAAAGGTAAGGAAACGAGTGAGATTGAAAGAAAAATTATTATACAACTGCATAATGAGTGCAAATCATTGTGAGAAATAGCAAAAACAATTAATGGGCCACATAGCACTATACAAGGAATTATAAATCTATATGGTGAACGAAAAATCAATAAAAATAAAGCGAAATCTGGTTGACCTCGAAAACTTAGTTCACGCGATGAACGTTTTATAGTGCATGAAATAAAAAAAAATCCTAAAATTAGTGCACCTAAGATCGCTGTTGAGCTTGCAAACAACGCTCAAGTAAGTGTATGTGTCAGCACTATTCGTAATTGTTCACGAAATAATCACGGCCAAGTTTCTCGCAAGAAGTATTTCGTAAATGCCGCAAATAGAAAGAAGAGACTTGATTTCGCGAAAAATAATATTAATAAGCCTATCGAGTTTTGGCGAAGAGTCATATTTATTGATGAAAATAAATTTAATGTTTTTGGCTCTGAGGGCAAGTGCTCTGACGGTCTGGAGGAAGAAAAATACAGAGCTAGAAAAAGAAAATCTACGTCCCACAGTAAAACACGGCGGAGGTTCGGTCATGGTTTGGGGTTGTGTGAGTGCTGCTGGAGTGGGGTCATTACACTTCATCGAGGGAATCATGAACCACAAAATATACGTAAACATATTAAAAATCCATATTGTAAGTAGTGCAGAAAAAATGAGTCTAAAAGACAACTTTATCTTCACTTAAGACACAATACCACAATATTTGAAAACACCTCCGCTCCACCTCCACCTCCACCTTCTATTAATACGATCGAAAATTTATGGGATCTGCTTGATAAAAAAAATTCGAACCAGTCATATTTCAAGTAAAGAACAATCAAAACTTGCTGTTCAAGAGGAATGATGCAATATTACACACGAAATCACATCGAATTTACTGGATTCAATGCCACAAAGACTGGACGCAATTATATAGTCGAAAGGCTATCCAACGAAATATTAATTTAATTTATTACCGCAAATTATAACACGTTTATTGTTAAATTTGTTACGTGTACGAATACTTTTTGCGTGCTAATTTTGAGAGACTTCAGACTGTTTTTAATATATCTCATTAGCGTTAACTTTTCGTTAGTTTATTCATGTCACATTTTGTAGTTGAAACGTGTAACAATCGTAATTGTGTTTTTGTTTTATAAAAGAATGTACGATTACATAAAGAAATATATGGTTTTCTAAAACTACAAGAGGTGTACGAATACTTTTTACATTCACTGTAGATGCAGGAAATAAATAGGAAGAACAATGTTATATTTTAACAATCTGGTGGGACAAAATACTTACATAAAAAAATAATGAACATTTGTGGTTTTATTAGTTATTCTAATTATGAATCCTCAATTTTTAACTTAATATTAATAACAACGTATATCTGAAAGATTACTTAACATTTGTACATTACATAAAAGAACAAAATTATTATAAAGATTCTCGTAACAGTAAAAATATATTTGTATACCATTGCACATACAAATTTATTATTTAAATAATTCTCTTATGAATTTGAACGAATTAATAGTTTCTCCAATAATTTCAATTTGTCTTTATAATGTCTGTTCGTCATGGACTCAGTTTTGATGTTTCACATTGTTATTGCCTATAATTTTATCTTTAAATATGGAAAATATTAACACTATACAGAGTAATATTGTTGGAATGTGGTGAGAAACTAAAGACATTGATTGTCCTGTATGACTTTGTACAGTGTATAGGATGCTTTACTAGACACTAACACCTTGATTTACGTAATTATTATTTTCCTCAAGATGGAGAGTTAAATAGTTTCAAGAGATGAACATGGTATTATTTTTTTCTAGGTTGACGCGTCAAGGACTTACGAAGATCAACCTTGATTTTTTAAATAGAACCATATATTCTTTACGCACTAATGTAATAAACCGGAAGTTCAAGCCCAAGAAGGCTAGAATGGCAGCTATAGGAGGCTAAATTGAATAATTCCATTCCTTTTTACCATCCACTACTTCTATATAAACTGACGAAAGAAGATATTGTAAGGTACTCGATTACTGTGGGTGTACCAATTATTATGTAAAAATAAATATTACATTTTTTTTATTTAAACCATTTAATGTATATGTTATGTATAGATCTCTTTTTTAATATTCATTATGCTTTAAAACGAAGCATAATTTATATAGGCACAGTAATTGGGTTCCTTACCCTATTGACATTTTCCTAGAACTGTTGAACTGTTTTTCATTATAGAACGACTTTTCTGGATTTAACTCGACCACCCTGTACATGAAGATTTATAGCCTCGCTTGTCACGCTGGTTCTTTGCAATAAGGAGAGAGAGAGAGAGAGAACGATAAGGCTCCCCTTTGCAGTCATTGTCTATTAGTTGCGAGTGCGGTGATAACTATCTCGTCGAGGCGAGCATCGTTCCTATCGGCGCATCGAGTAATTGAAACCAGCCAGGGAATTTCACGAATCACGGAATCTTTAACTAGCTATATCACAGCTATCTGCGGCGAGATAACGATAAGGTCGATCGAATATTCGTTATTATCCTCTTCAAGCTCCAATTCAATTGATTTATATCGAATTCTCGCGTGTTTCTTTCGCGGCCGCAGCAAACTCTTTCATGCACAGACCAGATTGCAAACTATGATTCATTGTATTTAGTAATATTCTCTCCCTCGGATTGCCTTCTGCAGGTAAGAATTTCACTCAATTTCGGTGACATTTGTTAGGTAGGATAAAGGTTGGTAACATGGAACACCTAAGTTTTACAAGCTTGCTAGAAGTAGGGAAACTGTTTATTTTTAATAAAATCTACATACGTGGGGGGGGGGGGCGAATGCACTAATACATAAACAATTGTACTTATGTACTTATTGGAAGTCAACCGTTCGAAAAAGTGGTTTCTAATATGGATATTACTTTTGTATAGATTGTGTAAAAATTTATGAATAAAATTGAATAAATTCTACTATATAGATTGTGCCACATAAATGGGAACACCTAAATATCTTTTGTATTTACAGTCCTATCAGAAAACTTCAACGGGCCAAAGTGACACTATTGCAAGCGGACAATATAATGGCGAAGAAAAAATTTTTTGATGTCGTGTTTTTGAATGAAATTTCAAGGTCCCCAATGTTTTTTTAAATGGAATAGTATATTTTTTTACGATAGCACGATAGACAATAAAAAACTGAATTTAGTGGATACGACCTTTTTGACCTTGAAATGACCTTGAGCAAGAATAATCATGTTGAAGCGGATGAAATGTGGAAGTTTAAAGCTTACGTGTTTCAACAAAGATTGCGCGTTGTTTACGTCGGGTTGACTTTTACATATCATAATAATGGTGTTCCTTCCACCATGCCCCCTCTATCTTCATCTTTATATTCATCACTCCCTCCCTTCCTCCCTCTTCCCCCCTCACCGTCTCAATATCCTTCCTTATTCCCATTAACATACCCCCCTTTGCCCTCCCCATCTTTTCCTCTCTCCTTGCCCACTGTGTTTCCCATACATACCCTCTTGGCAGCCTACTCCTTACCTGTTCTCATTCTCTCTCCTCTAGCCAAGTCTTCATCAACATTATCACATCCCACTCTTCCAACCCTTTCCAAAAATGCTGATCCTTGTTCTTCAATCCCGCCACATTCCAGAAAGCCACCTTAACCTCCCTCTCTCTCTTCTTCCTTTTCTTTCCACCGTCTTTCCCTCCCTCCCACCCCTTTACCTCTCATGCCCGTTTCCCTGCTCATCTAACCAACTTTCCTCATTTCGTCCCATTGCTTCAACTTTCCATTCACCCACATTTTCATGTACCCCACCTGTAGATACCTTCCTTTCCTTCTCTGTTTCTCCGCTTCCCTTTCAATTTTCCACCTTGCTCTCCTCTCTTCCTCTGGCAAGTCGTCATCTAACCTTTCCTTTTTCCCTCTTAACTTGTTCCTCTCCCTCATCACCTTCCTTTTCTGTTCCCTGTCCATCATCTTCACCAGTACCAACCTCCTCCCATCCTTTCCCACCGCTCCTATCTCTTTTATTTCCTTAATTCCCTCGTCCTTTAGACCCATTACCTCCCACATGCTCTTCACCTCAATTTTAATGCCCTCACCCTCCGTTTGTATCCCCCTTATTTCCACGTTATTTCTCCTCTCCTCCCTCTCCTTCCTATCCTGTTTGACCTCTATCCTGTTTATCGTCCTTCTATTCTCCTCTACTTCCCCCTTCCGCATCCTATCTTCTACCCCTTCTCTCCCATTTTCCCTCCTTTCCATCTCTATCGTCTCCACCTTTCCCTCTAGTCCTTCCATTCTTTTCTCTAACCTTTCTCTCTTTGCCACGTCTTCCCCCCTTTCCTCTTCCCACTTTTCTCTCTTTTCTTCTCCCCTCCCACTCTCTCTCCAACTCGTCTTTCATCTCTCTCACCCACTCTTTTATTTCCCTCATCTCCGCCATCCTCTCTTCCGTCATTTCCCGTATCTCCTCCCTCATTTCCCTTATCCCCTCTTTTATTTCCCTCAGCCCCGTCATTAACTCCCTAATCATGTTCTCCCAACCCTTGCTTAACCCTTCTGCCTCTTTCCGATCGTTATCAAACCTGCCATAAGTTATCAAACCTGCTCCCACTACTTCCTCCTCCTGTCCCTAGCTTTTCCGTAACTGTAGGCCTTCCCCCCTCACCCCTCTCCACCTTCCCATCTTCTACTTCCTCTTCCTCTGTGCTACTCACTTCTTCCTCTTCCTCTCACTACGCTACACTATCTTTCAAATTTCCCACATTCCTCCTGACTCTATCACCATCACGCAGCGCCACCTCCATCTCTCTACTCCCCCGTTCTCCTCACGAGGATCCCGCGAACCTAACCTCCAATCCCTCACTCACTTCCACCTTTCCCATACCTCCAGCCCACCTTTTTCTCTTTTCCCTTTTTTGCCTACCTACCCCTATTCCTCTCGCTCTCTTCTTCCACACTCTCTCACCTCTCACACCTCTCACTCTTCACTTTCTCTCACCAAAAACCTTTCGGCTCAAACCTTTCGGACAGTAAATTGTACAGCACATCTGGGCAGTAGTATACATCGTCCACGGTTGCCTGGATGCCCAAATTAGTAGTAACATTCAGCGTTCCTTGTTTTGTCGCTGCAATGTATGTCCCATTTTTCGCCACAGAAATTCGTACTGGCGTTTGTAACACCTTGAAATTTTGGGTCAGGTCTTCCCTGTTAATCAGGTGACCCGATGCCCCCGAATCCAAGAGGAAAGTTATTTTGTTTGTCCCGTGTATTTCTGATTGATAATCTCCCACCATGAATGCAAAACTTGACGTGGGCGATGACGAATTTGTTGCAGGTTCAGTCATTTGAACGGTTTGCATAGTTTTATTTCTTTCACCATTCTGTTGTTGGATGCTTCGTTTATAATAAATGCAATTTGGTTTAATGTGGCCTTTTCTGCCATAGTAGTGGCATTTCACTTCTTTTTTCCTGTTTGTCTTGTATCGTTTCAATTTTTCGTTTCTTTCCCTTAAATTCGGCGTGAAGCACTTTTAGGCTGGTATCACGGTTCTCACTCTTCAATTTGACCTCGTGGTCCAAAAGTCTCGTCTTTACAAATTCAAGTGTTAAATTATCTTCAGATAATGTTTCAATCGCGGTTATTACTCCATCGTAAGACGCGGGTAATGTTAATAGCAAGTGCGCCACTTTGTCACTTTCTTCTAAATGTGTACCCGCGGACAATAGTTCTGAAATCATTTCGTCGAAGACCGTAAAATGTTTGATTAGCGTCGCGTCACTTTGAAGTTTTAGTGCTAATAGTTTTTGTCGCACTGCTAACTGCGTAGCCATACTCTTTCACTCATAAATAGCGTCCAAACTACACAACACTTCCTTTGCACTTTTATTTTTCTTTACTAAACTAAGTAATGAGTCCGACAAATATTCTATAATAACATTTTTGGCGACATTCTCAGCCCGAATCCATTCCGTAGTTAGCTTTTGCGGAGTGTTGTCATCAATCACTTTGATTACGTCTAACTCGGTTAACTCACGGTAAACTCACTTTCTCACAACTTAACTTTTGCAGAAAATGTTTCTTACGCACAACGTAACTAGGTACACAACGTAATACGTTATGTAAAGTAACGTGGGCCCATAACCTATTGGGAGTATGGGTATTAAAGAAAACCACACTATTATAAAATACGAAATAAGATTTATATCAGAATAGTAACTCTAGGAGCACGTTGTGAGACACGTCTGTACACAGCGAAAGAAACGTTACGAATGAAACGCAAGAAATCGAAACAGATAAGCAACAGCCCAATATTAACAATTGAAGATCGAGGGTCCCATGCCGGGAACAACATACAATGTATATTAACTGAAGATACAATGTATGCATATACAGAGCAATAGCCGGTTCAATCGATCCTACCTTTTAAAGAAATAATAGATTGATTTTGTTCTACATTTATGGAATAAATTCTAACAAACGTTGATTAATGCTGACATCCTGGCTGATCCGTAAGTAAAATTGCGAGGTGATACATTTTACTACTTTCCGATCATTTTCGGCGGTCTGCTATAATTTATCAAAATGAAATCGGTACTTATCATGATATTGAAGTTTAATAAAAATTGATAATATAAAAATACAATGATAAAACACAATAAAATTTTTTAAAAATGCGTTGTTTTACAGGATTTGAACACTGGTCGTTCGGCTGAAAACTTGGCACACTGCAGTCGCGCCAAACCGAATCTTGTTGTAGCGTAGAAAAAATACGGCATGTGCCATGTAGCGAAACGTGCAAGGGTCAGAAACTTTCCAACTTGCCGCTTCAATACTGCAATGAACAGTTCATAAATGGTCAATTGTGTTTCCTAAAAGTCCAATCTACGTCTGTATTGAGCTCAAATTGCGAATTTCCTATCGATCTGCATTATCGACCGTATTCTATCGCAACGTACAGTGTTTGCCGCGAAGAGACTGTGGCGCTAGTAAGCGGAACCGCAAAATTTTGCCTTTTTTCTAGACATTTTACGTCATAAAGAAGTGCCTTAAAGTACATCGCCTTTTTTTCGATAAGAACACTCAATCTCTCGAAATTAAGAGAATCTGTCAGCGACATCCATCTTGTGATGTCATACTTGCTTCAGAATTCGAATGTTCTGTTGAATATTACAAATTACTCCACGATGAGGTAGACATTCGCAATTTAGGCTCAATACAGACGTAGATGGGACTTATAGAAAACACAACTTCTAAATTGCTCATTGCAATATTGAAGAGGAAGTTTGTCTAAATTTTGACCCTTGCATTCGTATATGGATTTCAAACCACTTTCAGTAGACACCAACGTGTATCCAACGTGTAACCTTCACTAAGCATACATGGTCACTGTTAATGAGATCAATACGAATTTAGTTTTTAGAAATCAGAAAAATACCTTGTTTTCTTTCAATCTTTTTTAAGTTGTGAGTTTTAGAAAACGGTTTTTAGATATTTATTCAGGTCACTAAAAGCGACAATTTATTGCGAAAAGCAAAACTGAATCCAGATTATTGGTACCAGCATAACATTTTATTTTACTTTTTATTTCACTTATTGGCGAAATGTTCAGCATAGATATAATTTATTCGAGTGAATAAAACACTCAGGCTCAGGTAAAAAAGTTGTCAAAACCAACTTTTACTATTTCTTTCAATTCATTTGGTTCTAATTTTAAAAAGTTATGCTGCTTAAAATAGTGTGGATTCAGTTTTGCTCTTCACTGTATGGTCAGTGAAGGTTACACGTCAAAGTCAGATGCACGTCTTGTGTCATTTTACACGGTGGATACGTACCGTATAGAAAGACCGTGTAAAATAAGGAAACAGAATGGAATCAAAATATAAAACTTGTGCAAAAAATGGAACCATGTACGCGGGATATACATACTGCGTGAAACCAGATTTGCAGATAAATAGGTGTTTAAGATGACCGGGCGTTTCCGACTTGAAACGTTGCCGGCAGTCTTAGGTAAAAATGATGATTCGAAAAGACTGAGAAAGCCGCGTCGATCCAACGCGTCCGCTCCCCCGACCGCGCCCGCGAGGCCCGAGCTGCTCGATCCACCCGCGGTGCTCGCGGGGAACAGTGGAGCGGTGCGGGAACGACGGCTCGCCAAACTGATCGATAGATCAGCGTCAACGTTTATTCAAAATTACACAGAAGTACATGCGGTACAGTTGTTCAACTTAGTCTGGTAATATTCTTTAACAATAGGAAACTTCTATTAAACCAAAGCAAACTGTACAAAAACCAATTTAAAATATGAAAATGCCTTTGATCAAAATGTTTAATTTCATAGAAAAACCGCGTTAAAATTACTGACATTCGCCCCGCGTCCCCGCCGTATACAGAGCACCGTTGCTCCGTGTAGATTAATTAGTTTTAAGTTCGTTTTAGATAATAAGTTGCGAGTTAAGAGTTTCATTATTGGGTGGTCCACCCTCGTTTTGTCGCAGGCCGGCCGAGCTCCTGAGAAGGAGGCCCCGTCCGTCCGAACCGGAGCCACCGGCAACCCGAATCGCCGGGCGAAGTGAAGATATTTTTGCTTCCTCTTAAAAACCGGAGTCGAGTTATTTCCCAAATACCTTGCCCTTCTCCAACGACACCCTGGCCGCTGAGCAAATTCAGGAGAGGGCATCCGCGAGCACCGCTCGCGCTTCTCGCGAGCGAGGCTCTACCGTTACAAATTAATATACATAGATCTATGCAGGCCAATAATAACACCCTCAATTGATGGAAATTTGTATATATTCGTACTAGTCGACGACAACAGCAGATATACGACCACATTCCTATTAAAGAGCAAGGACCAAGCCTATGAGTACTTTCAAAGGTACATGAATAAGTGGGAAGATCAAATAGGTAAGAAAATCAAAAGTGTTAGGTCGGACAATGAAAGAGAGTTCCTGAACAACAAATTTGAAGAATTATTCAGGAACAAAGGCATCCATCACCAGAGAACTGTGGCCTACAACCCGCAAAGCAATGGTATCGCAGAGAGAACGAACAGAACGCTACTCGATAAGATGCGGACCATGTTGACGGATGCAGATTTCCCAGAACGATTCTGGGGAAAAGCTCTGATGACGGCGACGTACCTGAAAAACTTGACACCTACGAAATCAGACACAAAGACCACGCCACAAGAGAAGTGAAGTGGATGGAAACCAAGTGTTTCATACCTGGAATTCCAGATCTGGAATTTTCGTGGGATACTCGTTGCAAACTAGAGCATATAGAATATACAACGCCGAGGAGAATCGAATATATAACGCCAGGACGGTCAAGTTTAACGAACAAGAGAAGGGATCCCAATTACTAATTGAAAGGCAAACGACGGAACTAGGAGGCAGTGACGAAATGTCAGACAGAAATGAAGACTACATAATCTCTTGCACTACAGAGAAAGATGTGGAAAATGTGGAAGTAGGAAACAATCCACAAGTAGAAGAAACGACGCCTGATGATATGGAAGGCGAGATCCAGGGGCAGACGAACCCGCTTGAGGGAAGGAGGAGAGGAAGAGTAAAAGGAAAGACCAACCAGCAGATACAAGAAGAGCACACTAGAAAACTGTCAGAAAGGGAAGAGAGACTCAGGATAGACGGAGCAAGAAGATTTGAGAGAATAGAATAGAGACAAGAGCAAGCATATAATACAGAAAGTCAAGATGAATTTATACCAAACAATTAGAAAGAAGCAGTGGGATCAGCAGACGGAACATGCTGGGAAAGGCCATGGAAGAAGAACTCTAATAATTGAAAACGCACCGAGTATGGGATCTGATGACAAGGGAAGAGAAAATTAAAGTTCAAAGGAGTAAATGGGTGTACAGTAAAAAGAAGAACTCAGATGGGAGAACCACACGCTACAAAGCCAGACTAGTAGCAGTAGGATGCCAACAAAAAATAAGGATACATTGCGAAGAATCATTTGCGCCGATGATAAAACTAGAGATTGTACGGGCAATGCTGGCAATAGCAAGTATATACAATTTAACAATTAGACAGTATGACGTAAGATCGGCATATTTGTATGGAAACTTGCGAGAGACGGTTTATATGGAACAGCCTCCAGGCTACGATATCGACAAGCTTACGATGGGCAAGCTAAAAAAGAGTATTTATGGATTGCCCCAATCGGGTCACTGTTGGAATGAAAAGTTAGATAAAGACTTAAAATCGATGGGATTCATAAGACTGGAAGAAGACCCGTGTGTATACAGGTATGAAAAAAACGAGGAATCACTATTACTTGGTATATACGTAGACGACTTTTTAGTAGTAGGATCGGGCGATAATATAATTGAAAATGTAATGTCAAAAATGAAACAAGGACTAGACGTTGTTAAACATAAAAATAAAAGAATCCAAGGAGGAATAGAGAGATCATAGGGGCATACGTTGAGAAAATTTTAGCCAAGTACGGATTGGAAGTGTGCAATCCCGCTAGAACACCCATGGATGTAAACCATAACTTGAATGAACACCAGAATTCATCCAACGTTATTCCAAGAAATGATAGGTACATAGTCTGATATAGCCTTTAGCGTAAGATATTTATCACAGTATTATCAAAAACCAAAGCAGATTCATTTAATAGCCGTTAAGAGAGTGTATAGATACTAAAGGAGAACAAGTGGAAAATTGACCATTAGTACAGATGCCGGCTGGGACAGTACACCAGACGCCAAGTCATACAGTGGCTACGTGGTCAAAATAGGTGATAACGTAATCGGTTGGAGGAGTAAGAAACAGAACCTCGTGGCACTTTCCACTTGTGAAGCTGAGCTAATTTCGATATGAGAAGGGGTACAAGAAGCTAAATGGATACAAAGGTTAATAAGTAATTTAAACAGTAATAATATAACGGAGTTACCAATAGAATTAAAAACAGATAGTAAGGCGGTTATGGACTGGACAAAAAAAGGAAACAATCACAAACAGTCACAAAGTTCGATTTAAAAGAAAATTTTGATAATTTGAGATAATAAAAAGAAATGTGACATTCATACGTATAAAAAAATGTTTAACAACAACTTTTTTTGTTAAATAAACAAAGATTTCGTTCACTGGACCACAGTCGCAAAAATGCAACAGGCATTTTTCTTAATGAGCGTTACAAAAATAATTTATAGAACAAAAAAATTGTTAATAAATATTTTTTTATACATAAAGAATTAATACATGTAGCGTCCGGTCGTACGCATACAAAAGAGCTCTTCTTTCGTGCAAACGGCCAACGTAATTTACGACTCTGCTTCGACAAAGCTATTTTTGAGTGGACACTATCCAGACCTAGTCGAAGCATGTTTATTAGAGTTTTGTCCCAAAGTCCTCAATAGCAAAAACTGAAACCGTCGTAAATTAATAGACGAACTGAAGGGCACTTGAAGCAGACCCAACGGTCTATCGACACGTGGGTCAGGCGTGGGTGGCCCGGAGGAAAGTCCCATCGTTCCCTCCGCTCACCTCGTCGTTCCGAAAACAAACACGCCAAGGGTGGAAGGAATAGGGATGAGATGAAGAAAAAGAACAGCTCTGATTGGAAGGACCCAAAGCGTGGGTTAGCCAATCAGGGTTGTTTAGGATTTTTACCAGGGCAAACGAAGGCGTTAAAAAGAGAGTCGGTCGACAGTCGTTCAGAGACACACTCCGCGATACGGTCGTTGAGTTGTCCTGGACAGACAACGTTATAAAACCGCGAGACTCGGGAAGCTTAGTACCAATTGTAGATACAGCAAATAAACGCAGTTCGCAGTACAAACACCGTTCTATTGTAGAGACTACCTACCCACATGCATCATATGCATTTCACATTTTCTTTTATTATTTGGAAATATTCCTAAAAAAATTCACCTAAAATATCATATACACCGTAACTTCCGCAGCATTCATCCTTAGAAATTCTGAAAGTTGATATTTATACTTAAATTGCATCAAAAGGGTCTCAATGGATCTCAAAATTTTTTATACAAAGATGTTTCAATATTATACTTTGCCAAAACCACCAGTGTCAGACCAAAATCTACTAAAGGATTTATTGTATACTTCCATAAATAAAAAATGGTCAGAAAACGTTGTACCTGTAGCGACCTCCCTACAAATTTTCAAACAAATTCGTTGAATAGTGAATTCGTGGAATTATTGAATTCGTTGAATATTCCGATTTTACAGATTTTCTGCCGCTTTTTGGCCATTGACTCCGCGCTAGTTTGCATGAAGTATTTTTAGGAACACTTATATCATGACGTTTTCAGTTTTCGTTGTTGTCTCCGTCAATTGTCGGTGTTATTTGGTCGTTATTGAAAATTCTAGTGAGTATCTCTCTTGGCCAAACTATGTCTGTATCGTATCGAGCATAAGATAAATAATAAATGATAGCAGCTACATGTGACCATGTTGGAATTCAACAATACCATAGCGCCTTAGGTATAAGGACTTAGGCGTAAGGGGCGGTTCTTCCTGAACAGAAAAACTCAGGCGGGGTCATGAAGTCGAGACTGTAGTCGAGACGTAGTCTGTTAGTCTGGTAGTAGCAACTATTCTGTGCAGGTGGCAACTTTGTAAAGAGCTTTCACGTATATCATAATATTTACATAAGGATTAAATACACGATACGCGGGAACATTGTGCCGTTATGTAGAGAAACACCTTCATAATACTAATAAAGTATATACGGTATAAAGTGTAGTTTGTTGAATAACGTACCATTAAAAGACATTTCCGACAGAGCAACATCCAATAGTGCGATTATCATTGGCACATTCAGAACAGTACCGTTTTATACCCGAATGACCAGTTGAGTTTGGTATATAATCTACAATATATAGCATTTGTACGTTTTGTGGCTGATATGCCGCGATTACACTTCGAAATTTACAATATTGTAGGGTTACGAATGAGACACTGTATTAGAGTTATTGTTTAGAGTAACTGTGGACGCGACATTGTGGCGCCAACGTGTTTGGGTCCTGCGTGAAAGGAAGTCTGTTTGGGCCGAAGTGTGACAGAAGAGTGTTTGGGTCTCGGTTTCAAGAGTGACGTGTTTAGGGGCGCCAAGCGCTGGGCGTACGTGACTGTTTGGGTTTTCCGAATGGATGTGAAACTGATGGAGAGAGAATGAGACTACGAGAGAGGAAGAATGAAAGAGGGCCTTATTATAAAAGGGACGAATGCGAGGGATGTCTGTCAGTCGCGAGCGAATGAGTTGCCGAGATATCGAATAAAGTATTTGAGCGAAACCGGTGTTTAATCACTCCACCCGATACGTCACACCTAGAACGTAGAAGTTCCCTTAAAATATTCCTACAATATTAGTACTGTTTATTAAATAACGGGCGTTCATTTTTTTGAGTCCAAGACGTTCAACTACAAGTCCAGGCGTCACTCTGAGTAGTCCGTTGTTTAAAATAAAATCCTCACAACAATATAGTGTGTTCATTGAACCAGACCTTAACCCACATATTTTATTTTATG
>CM052142.1:464712-475103 GCA_028454255.1 Halictus ligatus | reverse complement strand
CTCTTAGCTGCTTTAAGTATTTCCTCCGCCTTTACTATAGGAAAGTTTTCGTTCTCAGGCTGGTTTACCTTTTCATTATTCTTCCTTTTCTCTTCTTCCCTTCTTCCTACCTCCTCCCCTTCTGTCTCTGGGAATGGTTCTCTGAAAACCTTCCTTACCATTTCCGTTTATATTGTTACGGGGGGGGGGGGTGGCTCTTACTCGTTTGATAACTGTTTTATACGGCTTCCCCCACTGGTCCCTTTCCATTGTTACGCATAGTTCCTTCCATATCATGTCTTTTTCCTTTCTAATTTTTTTCTGTAGATCTCTTTGGGCTTTCCTATATAGGAAGTCAGTGACCTCTGCAAGCTCGTCATTACTCTTTTTCCTTTCCCTCTGTCGTCTTCTTCTGAGCCTTTATACTTTGTTTCTTAGTTCACTCAATTCTTCGTTCCACCATAGGTTTACCTTCCTGGTTTGTCTTTTATCCTCCGTGACCTTCGTCAGGGCTCTATCGCACCAATCCGTTATCAAATTTAAAAATTCTACTTCTTCTGATTGTCCATAAACCTTTGTTTCATCTATTTGTTTTCCTCTTAGCGAGTCATTCATTAATCTGAGTAGTTTAGATATCCCTCTTTGAATCACCTTCCATCTGAAAACAGTTTTATTAATTAGTCTGTTAAAATTTCTGTGATTAGATATTTATGATCTGAAGCAGTTTCATTCTTTAGAACCCTCGTTATCGTTTTATTTGTGTCCAAGAGGTCCTTCGTTATTGCCAGAAAATCGAGGTTTGAGGTTGTCTTCTCCTTTTCGAAGGTGTGTCGTCCTACTGGATTCAGGGAATGAACTCCACGTTCTAGCAAACAGTCCAGCAGAATCGTGCCTTTTTCGTTTTGTTCCCTTGATACCCACGCAGGTGATTTCGCATTAAAATCTCCACCTATCACTATACTTCTTTCCATGCCTGCTCTTTCTTGATTAATTCTCTCAGGATGCTTACCCTGTAGGCGTACTAGTCCGTCGTCATATTACTTATTAAAACATAGTTCTCTCCCTCCGTGTCACCGTTCTCCTGCCTCCTTTTCCCTGCAAGGTCATTAATACATATTGCCACTTTTTGGATATAATCCAGTTGCCTGGGTTAAACAGTGGCTCCGAAATCAGAACTATATTAGTTTCCAGCTCTGTCGCAGGCTGGGTTAATAAATAATGCGCCAATCTGCAGTGATTTAGGTTTATCTGAAAAATCTTCACATTGCATTATATAATTGCCCCCCATTAGCGCCTGAATGTATTTACTGTATTGTGAGCAGTTCACCGCCCCCGCAATATGTTCCGCCTTTATTGCCGGAACCCCTGCTCTAATAACACTGTCCAACACCAAAATCGTTTTGCAATACCTGTTGGGTGATTCTTATACACTTTGTCATCCTAAAACTAAATCTGAAAGCAGAATTGCTCCATCACGCAACGTTTTCGAAGAATTTTGGTTTTTGTAAAAATGCCGTATTTTGATACCAAATGACGTGTTACGCAAAAACTAAACACGCGAGAAAGTTCAAATTTGAGTCAAGAGATAGAGGGAACTCTTCTCTACATATTCATGTAGTCAATTATATTTTTATGTACTTCCTAATAGTTGTGAATGATTGTTAAAGTTTGAAAATGTGCCGACGCGGGTACTTTGTACGCTCTATTTTTGTATTTATGTGAAAAATCCTTTATCCAGCAGGAATTTACTATACAGGAATGCATTCTACAGACACTTCTGGTAAAGAAACCATTCACGAAAAGTATTTGGTTCCCTTAGTATACGAGAAGATTAAGAAAATAGTCATTTACAACGTGTGCGAGACGCTTTCGCGCCAGACGGCCATTGCAGCCTTTTCTTCACTCGCCAGGGCCGTCGCTATTCGTAGTCGACGTTGGTACCTCTCAAGTATGTCTTTGCTTACTATGCTTACTTACACACATTTCTTTTTTGTCTTTTTGGGAGCCAATCATTACACAAAATTATAAAAATATGAGTTATTCATTGTGGAAGTGCTTAATAAAGAAAATTAACCGCAGCAATGCGGTGCCTGGAAAATTTTATTTTCAGTAATTGTTGTCTTATCTTTATAATTGTAATACCAATGGACATTCGAGATTCTTCCGATTAAAATAAGTCCAAACACGATGTAAATGGGACTCTTTGTATTGATTTAAGTACATAATTAAGACATGGATTGATCCATATTAAATCGATAAAATGTCGCGGAAGTGTATAAATCAGCCAGACTGTTTTTGTTATATTTATGACGAAATTATTTTAAAATCAAAACAAGGAATATAATTCCAGCATTAGTGTTTCATCAAAATATTTCACCAGTGGAAAAACGTTCCAAAGGAACAGACATATGCGATGCTTGCTGATTACTGTTGGACACTTAATATTGAAAACGGGATACCAGGAACAAGCATCAAGCAAGGCGGAAACAAACCAAAAGGCAAAAAAGAAATGTATGTAATTAAGCATAGTAAGCAAAGACATACTTGAGTGGTACAAAGACTACGCATAGCGACGGCCCTGGCGAGTCGAGAAAAGGCTGCAATGGCCGTCTGGCGCGAACACGTCGCGCACACACTGTCAATGATTATTTTCTTAATCTTGCAACGAGACGCGCCCGCGCCAATCAGCATTTGAGACCAGCCGCGCACCAATCCGCGAAACCTGCCCGAGCTCGGACCAATCGACGAGAGCCGAGGATTTGCGAACTGGCACACGAGGTCCGTGCTCGGGCCATAAATATCGCGACGAAACCGATTTCGGAGAGAGTCGGCCTGGAGCAGCTCTCGGGGTAACACCCGAGCCCGGGACTTCTCGCAGCCGCGCCGAGACGTGCGACCTACGGTGTACCGAACGCGTGTGTGGGGATACGTCCAATACGCGAAAAAGTCGAGACCGCGAGCAAGGCCTGGGAGACAGTCGAGCGGCGTCTGTCCTTGTCAGCACAGCGTCGCTAAAACACTCCGGCCCGTTCTCCCCCCTCTCCTCGAGACCCGCTCCCGAACCTCGTTCCTGTTCCTGACCCAAGATCGCGCTTCGCGCCGCGGGCGTGCAGTCAACGGTCGACCGCAGCAGCGTACGGAGCTCGTCCCGCGGGGTACTACCGAGGGCGAGCGACTACGCCGGCATCGGGCCAAACGTGTTAGGGTTACGTCTGCACGTACGAGCTCGGACCGCGGCCGGTCCGTGTCGGCGAACGGGGCGTCTCGCCGATCAAACGCAGGAAACAACCAGTTCATTACCAGGCTGGGCCGCGGAACCTCCGAACCCCTCCGTAGTAGGACAAACAGCGGGTCGTCGCACGCTAACGCGACGTATCCCCTCCTGCCCCGCGTCTCGCGCTCCGCACCCGCGAGGCCGAGTGGCTCCGGACAGGACCGAAGGGATACGACGTCGTCCGCCGGGACGACGCCCCCGCACCGCACCGTACCGCACCGTACCGCCGCGAACCCGGGAACCAGACCCGCGATTAAGGAGTTCCGTCGCTCCCGCGTCACCGTAGCTATAAGATAGAGTAAGTTAGGTTAAGTTGTAAATACGTTCGCGTTTATCACCGGGGGCCCACTCTTATCTGTTTTATAGGCCGGCCGTGAGACCAGGGGAACCGCTGCCGGACCGACCGGGAATCCGGAGCCCGCGAATTACCAATAAATATTCATTTCTTCGTTTAATCAGTCCGGCGTACGTTATTACACCTGAACCTTCCCCCCTCTCCAAAGAACCCTGGCCGCTGAACCATTCCGGGGAGGGGCCCAAAACGTCTCGCTCCCGTTTCACGCAGGGCGAGACGCAACCGTTACAATCTTCTCGTATACTAAGGGAACCAAATCCTTTTCGTGAATGGTTTCTTTACCAGAAGTGTCTGTAGAATGCATTCCTGTATAGTAAATTCCTGCTGAATAAAGGATTTTTCACATAAATACAAAAATAGAGCGTACGAAGTACCCGCGTCGGCACATTTTCAAACTTTAACAACCATTCACAACTACTAGGAAGTACATAAAAATATAATTGACTATATGAATATGTAGAGGAGAGTTCCCTCTGTAACTGACTCGGGATATAGGTGAAAGGACGTGTGTTCGGTTTTCCACTGAGTACTTTATTAAATCGACTGCGTAGGTAAGGCGCGTGTACAAAATCAAACCCTCTGCCTCGGGTGGTCGCTATTTACATTTTCGTCGGGAAAGGCGTTACCTTTCCCGAAGGTATCGGGGTGGAGCCTACTACTTTGAGGCCGTCGGAGTAGTCGTTTTATTTTTTATTGCTTCCGCCTGTTCGGCGGGCGAAGGGAAATCCCTGTCGCTCGCTTAGGGACCTATAAACTTTTTGGGACTTTCCTTGACCGCGCTGGCCGCGTGACCAGGCAGTCCCGTAGCGGTGCACGCCTGGCGATGCTTTTGTTGTTGCGCGTAAAGCCAATAAAGGCGTAAAGTCATTTTTGACTTTGCAGATGTCAAGGACGGTTTTATGGCCTAATCCTTGACGCCTGTAAGCGGACCGTCCTAAAGGTTATTACGGTGCCGCTACACCTCTATCTCTTGACTCAAAATTGAACTTTCTCGCGTGTTTAGTTTTTGCGTAACACGCCATTTGGTATCAAAATACGGCATTTTTACAGAAACCAAAATTTTTCGAAAACGTTGCGTGATGGAGCAATTCTGCTTTCAGATTTGGTTTTAGGATGACAAAGTGTATAAGAATCACCCAACAGGTATTGCAAAACTCGAAAAAAGTTTGATTTTGTTGGACAGTGTAATACTAATATGTAACTTCTAATATTATGCCACACCTTCTGCGCAGTTCCTTCCCTTTTAAATGTAGTTTGCAATTGTAACATAAATGCCCGAAATCGTGACACTTAAAACACCTAACTCCCCTTCTCTTTCCTTGGGGGGTCCGGTCTCAAAAAGACATCCGTGACTTACTCTTTTATTACCGATCTCTTCTATTAGGCTTCACTAGGTGTCCTACTTTCTTTTAGTCTCTACTAATCTAGTTACCCCCTCTACTCCCTCCACGCTCTACACAGGTTCAGGTTTTTGAAGCTGGGTGGTCTTTATAATCGCATACACAAATTTCGCTTGCTTATTCCCTAAAATTCTATTCTACGCTCGTTTATTCCTCTCCCTCTCTCTTACTTATTCTATATGCTCTTCTCCCTTAATAATTTCAGGTAGCCCTATTCTTGTCCCTATTCTATCTATACTAACAACCCCGCTCCAATACTTATTCTTACCTTACCTACTACTTTAATTATTAACTTATTCTCTACTCCCCGCTTAATTATTCTACACCCTATTCTCCTAAATTAGTCCTAATAGGGCATTATAATTGTTGTACTTATCCTATTCCTACTTATTTCTAGTTTACGCCTCGCTATACTATCGAATTACTCTAACCTATATCTATCTCTTTTATTCCTTAGGCGGTATATATACTCTCTCTTTGTCTAACCCTCCGTTTTCCTGTTCAGCTTTAATACGAGGACCACTTAATTTGCGCGGCCCTGCACGCGGCTTTCTTAGCGACCGAATTCCTAAGCGGTGACGCGTTGTATCTAGTCTTCTCTCTCGCACCCGTGGTTTTGGTAAACCCAAACACCGTGCGACCTTGTAGTCGAAACTCGAAGTGTATTGCGATTTCCAAAGCACGCGTACCGAATACTATTTTCGTTGATGTTCCGTTGTTTAAACAATTTCAGCTTCCTGTTATTGTATTCTTTAAACTTTATACTCGACTATTTTCCTCTTTTCCTCTCGAACCTGCTCCGTGCTAACAGTACGAGGTTCCTCTAGTTACTTTATTAATATTACGCTTGTCAGAATTGTACAAAGTTCACATGTTTGAACAATTCTTATAGAAGTTTAAACTTTCGAACTTAGAATCTTTTCGCGTTTTCTCTTTACGAGCAGATTTAATATATGCTATTCGCGCCCCGTTCTATAATCTACTTTTTCTTCTTAACTTTGGATTACTCGTTTATTTCAAAGATTAAACAGTTCGTGTAAATGTTCCGTTATTTGGCTCTAGATTATTTTAGCTCATGCCACTTACCTGCGACTCTTGTACTCTTCCTTTAAAGATTTTTTGTTTTCATTTGCGCGAAATTTCACTGGCTTCCTTGGTTCTGAAATCACGCCTCTTCCGGAGTAATTTGGGTTAGTTTATTAAAAACTATGCACCGGGTTTTCTAGCTTTGAAGGGCAAAGAGTGTCGAGGAGCCGTAATTCTCCTCCTCCTCTCATTCTTTTTTTTCCCTTCTAGTCCCTTTCGTATACCCCTTTCCTCTGTGAATTCACTTTCGAGGAATCAACACCCGATAAATTTACCTGTTATTTTATTTTCCTTTAACCAGGAAGAGAAAAGTACCGAGTCGGGGAAGCCGACGAAAACTTAATATAAAAACTTAATATATTTCACGAATTCACTACCGATCGCGGTCCTCTTCCAAACTGCGCTTTGATCTATTTCTCCACTCCGTTTCGAACTTTGCTAGCACTTTGAAAAAATCAAAAGCTCACACAATCCTCACGGTATTTCGACTCGATCTCCAACATTGCCCACCCCTGCGTGCTTACTTGTAACGTCACAAGCGAGCTAACGACACTTCAGAGACTACTAGGTAAAATAGAAAACGCGATTACGAAACATAATGCGTTTATATTCTAATACTAAGCTTAGGGAAGGGGTTACACCTACAGGAAAATGGACAGCCTGTTTGTGGTATACAAATATATTTTTATTCGCAGTATAAAAAACTCATAAAGTGTATTCCAGCGGCTAAAATATAATAAATTTAACAATAAATTACTCGTTAAATATAAGAATACCTATACTATTTCTAGAATTGATATTATCATTAATTGATGAATATACAAAATTGACGAACCAATTCTATTTTTTTTTTATGTTCCTTTTAGTCGTTTTTTATGACTACAACTAGTTACGATCGTCTTTCGTATACCGTACTTTAGGATATGGAGGTAGAGAATTAATGTTGTAACTCGCGTTTCGTATTAAGATTGTTTAATACGATGTATGTCGCAAAGAATCGACGGGTCGCAAACGTAACGCGATGCGTCTAGATCGAACATTCGTAGCTTTCTGACCTTCTTGCTTCGTAAGGGCACGTTAATAAAGTCCTCGAAAACCGTTAAGATAAGGGGAGATGTTCTCCACCCCTACAAGGGCATGGAGAAAGTTTCCTCCCCAAAATAACTGCATCCGGGAACGTTACTCTTGAGGATACTGTACTGTTTTTTTCGCGGCCTGAATGGAATGTTTAACGTGTACCACGGGTGATACACGTGGCACGGAACGTGTTAAATGACCAGGCCCTCAACCCGACCTCCTACGGTACGCACTTGAGAAGGATGGGATTTCCAAGTCCGAAAATTCCAACGTTCCCACGCACCATGGTCGCTACAGTACGAACAGCATATCTAGTAACCGGCAAAACATTCTTGCCAAGAATGTCCTTTCTGTCGAGACGAAACGGAAGTGATCCAATGATGTGCTGTTGCCAGTAAGTGTGCGCGTTTCCATTTAAATTACATACGTAACGCGACGAGGAACAAGATAGCCTCAAGATCCCCTCCCCCTCTGTAATAGAAGAATTGCGACGGGGCAGCGTGGTCGGCGATTAGATGGGGACTGCGAGGTCTGGAACCTTCTACACCCCTATTAACGCGTTATTGATAAAGTTGAAGGAACTGCGATATCTCAGGCGAATGCCTTCAAATAATGTTCAGAATCAGGGTTGCGTCTAACAGATGTCTTTAAGACGTCTCGAAACAGACATATAACATAAGTAATGCGAAAAGGGTTTGTGAAGGAAAGAACAAATTTCGTGAAAAAACGAGTTCAAAGTATTGATTTTATTCATTATAAAATTGGAACTTAGAATTAAAATGAAAATTAAACAAACTTAGATTTAAAATTAAAATTAAAATAAAAATTAGAATTACAATTACAATTAAAACTAAAATTCAAACTAAAATTAAAATTACAATTAAAATTAAAATTGAAATTAAAATCAAAATCAGAATCAAAATTACAGTTAAAACTAATATTAAAATTAAACTCAAAATAGCTTATTAATAACGTTTTTGCTGTCAGCCGCCCTCTTCAACCATAATTGTATGACGTTTCTGCGTCTCTCCTACTACCGTGGACATTGGCCCTTTTTCTGCAACACCTTGAATAAGAATTTCTTTTTTTAGTGACTTGCATATGAATTATCGGTATTATGGTAACACCAAATTAAGGGTAACAATTACACATTACGAGCTCCGCGATCTTGGAGCAGTGGAAGGGTTTCTTCCCTTTCCTCCCCATCCAACTATATTACAGAGTTATTTCATTTGTTAGGAGGGTTGTGAAACTCTTTTCACGAACGAATATATATTATCTCCTCCTAATTTAGACATTTCCGTAACCTAAAATAAAATTTTATTAATAGGACATTCTGTTAACCAAATGAAAATGAAAGATCAATTACTTTTAGTTTATTTAGTACATCTGTAAATTGTACTTACTCCATTATCAAATTCCTCCGGATTGGTTAGATTTTCTTGTAGCAACGTTACTTTTTGTAAAGATTTTAGGGGAATTTTAAATTCGGGAATTTTTGGAGAAACGAGACGCTGCGTGGTCCTCCTGCTGTATTTATTTGTGTCTCCTTCAGTGCTGGCACCTCTGCTAACACTTCTGTGAGCAGAACCCTTATTAAATGGTTCTGCTCTATGAGAGTTTTCAGGATTCCATCTCTCTTCTGGCACCCCTTGCAGCAGTTATTTTCCATTTGCTCTCCTATTGATTGTTTGTTAGATATTATATTTTTGAAAGTGAACTTATTTATCTCTAAAATATTTTTCTTAACTTATCAATACTACACTGCCTATCGTAATGTATTTCATTCTCTTGACCCTCTCCCCGCGATTCCTCGCCAACAGAGCGCGAACAAGTGGCTGAAAATAAAATATATTTTGATTAAAAAGATATACTAATTACAGAACCAGAATGATTTATAACTATGAATGTAATATATAATGTTTTATAAAGTGCTTCCTTTTGAATTTACATACCTATGTTCTTCTGTTTTTTCAAATCTGGAGCAGAGTAGGAAACTGCTACCTCGTCAGAGGAGGTACTGTCATCTATTGTTAATGCTGGCCTTTTCCTCCTTTCCAATGGTGACTCTGCCTCCGATTGCAGATAGCTCGTTTCCTCTGCGGCCTTTGCTTTGTTTCTGGCCTTCATGTAGTCATCTAGAAGCATTAAACGGAAGCGTTACAAGCGTTATTATTTCAATTGTAATGTGTATAGTAATTGTAACTTACCGAAAGTGGTGTTTTTAAAAATCTTGACTTTGTACTTGGTCCATAAATTGTTACTGGCCTCCATTTTTTTTTTGTTGTAGTCATCAAACGACCCTTTGCAGTGGTGGTCTGTAACAATTTTCGCCCTCTATCCACTTTATTGGCACTGCCTCTACGCTGCCATCTTCAAAGAACTGAACCACCGTCCATGTTGCCGTTTCCATTGTTTAATTGCCTAGAATAGGAAAATACAGTCAAAATTTGTGTGGCATGACTGAATAGTACTACAATCGACTTTGGCAGATGTCATTATACATATGTACAGTCGGTGTACAAAGTATTCACACACTCTTTAAAAACAAGTAACTTTTTTGAAATTGGACCAAACTGCTTGAGTATTTGGTGATGTTAGAAGGATCAATTTATAAGATAATGCATAAATAATTTTCTTTTTAAATTTCGATTGGTCGTTTAAGTTTTTTATCGGTATGTGTCATGAAAATTTGAAAGGAGCCTTTTCTAGATCTAAGTAAGCAACTGTAATATGGGATGCACGTGTGCGTGAGCGGCTTCGCTTCTCTACGCGAGACGCTGAGCCGCGACAATGTTGCTCGATTGGCGACAGCGTTTTGTTCGATTGGCGATATCGTTTTGTTCAATTGGCGATGGCGTTTTGTTTCGACGGAACATTTTGTTCTTCGTGACGGAACGGCGGCAGTCGCACATTAAAACCCGGACAGAGAGCATCGAACCTCTTACAATTTTCAGAAGTGGGATTGTAACCTTCGAGATTGTAACCTTCGAGACTGTCGGCATTGTGAAACTCGCAATTGTGATTTTTGCAATTGTGAACGATTAGTGTAAACGAAAGATACATTTATTGTGCGTGCTGGTGAAAGACGAAAGAATTGTACGAATCAATGGAGGAGATATCACACCCATCTGCGTTCAAGCCGGAGACAAGGAAAGATGGACGAATGCAGCATAGTACAAGTGGAAGAAACGAAGGGGTATCCAGCTATCGGATGCAG
>CM052142.1:417131-464612 GCA_028454255.1 Halictus ligatus | reverse complement strand
ATGTGAGAAAAGTCGAACGATCTTTTCCGTCTACGCACGTACATACACATTAAGTACCATTCGTTCTTATGTTTCTCATAATAAACTGTCTCCTTCGTTACGGGATTAACATAAGAATTACCATAAGAAACACTCTGTATGGCAAGTTACACGTATTCTACAACACTTACACTTGAAGAAAATGCAAAAGATCGATTACTTCGACTTAGACAGACTTTGTCTCTCTCTCTCTCTCTCTCTCTCTCTCTCTCTCTCTCTCTCTCTCTCATTGGAACGCGTACAACAGCATAGCCGTCATACGCCTATATGATACTCCCTGTAATACAAAGTTTTTAATTTTTTCTCGATCCAGATGAAAAAAAGTTATGTTCCGATATTTACCGAATTCGTCTTGAAATCCTCTAATAGATAGGCATAAAAAAGTTATATGTTTATTTGCAAAAAACTGAAGGTGACCTTGAAAAATTATGAAAAAAAGCTTTCGCAAATAATTTTTTATAATCACATTAAACTTCTCTTGACATAATACAAAAGTTGATAAAAACACTTTCGATTGGATTGCTAATAACAGAGTAATTCTTATTGATCACAATTCTTGATTCACTCTGTATACCTGTACTGAGCAATAATGGTAAAATATCGATGTAGAGTATTCTCTTCGATAGTGTGAAAACATCGGGGCTCCAGAGTCTCAAAAATTGTGTCCCGAAAGCATAACGGATAAAAGTCCCCTTACTATGTCCACTGCGTCGGGGTATACCCTGTGGAGGGCCTAGACGCTCGAGAGATCTTGGTCGCCGAAGAGTATAACATAATATATGTCGGGCATATCGGTGTGAGACCAGGAGACCACTACTAATCCAATAACAAAACTTCTTTATTTTATCATTTTCATTAGAAAAATGCCACGAAAATGTTAGTGAAAGTTTCATAAAAAAATAATGAAAAATAAAGAAGTTTTGTTATTGGATTAGTCTCCTGGTGTCACACCGATGTTCCCAACCCGTCTTATGTTTACACTTTTCGGCGACCGTGGCCTCTCGAGCATCTTGGCCCCTCACGGGGTATACCCCGTGGTGGAAAACAAAATATATAAATACATTTTGTATTCGAAAGAAATATAAATGACAATTTAATAATAGATTTGTTATTCGAATATCTTTCGAAATGCTTTTTGCCCGTCACTGGCGCTGAGAGAGTTTCAGTTCATCAACTCGTGTATCGTCTGACTTATGATAGACGGTAGAGCTTCAAAGGGACTGTTAAGAAACAGTGTGAACAGGAAACGGTGTATAAGTAGTGCAGGAATAGTAAGTTCAGGCAGCTAAAGAAGGCCGCATAATTAACGTCAATATCCGGAATCCACTGTCTTTCTCCAAAGAATAATATTATCAAAGTCTAGTACACTTTTACGTACTTTAAAGATACAAATTATGAAATTTAAGTCGGTGAAATGAATGGTTGAACTTTGAAAAGTTTATTGGAAACATAGACACATTTCAAAATTCCTTCAAATTAGAGAACACTGTTGTTCTAGGTTGTATGTTTCATTTATTTACATGTTCGTACATACAATGGATTTTTGATTATCCGAATTTCATCCGAGTTTCTTAGTGGTCGAAAGATATGTCTTTTGTAGCTAGAGAATTGTTAAAGGTACAAATAAGGACTGAAATACAAATATCTTTTCTTTTAACATAGTTTCGTAATAGATTATTTGACATAACATCTTCGAGTCAAGCAAAATTATCTTAAGCATGAATTCAGATAATCTACCTTAACGCTCGCTACGCGCATGGTATTGAATCGAAACTAAAAGCTTCCGATAAAACATAGACTTATTTCTGAATTATTTTAGAATAATTTGAAATGTTAAAATTGCAGTAGTATAATTTAGAACCATTTATTGCTGCAACATAGTTACATTTAGTTTAAAATATATAGTTTAGTCGATAATATCAAATAGTAATGGTTACCATTCGATATGCTTCTGACATAAAATAATGTTTAGTTACAAATATTAAATATAATCGCAGTTACTAATCGCACATATTCTATTGTTAACTTAGGATATAATTTTCGATAGTTTCAGGTCACATAGTAATTTCGGGTCACTCCATGTCATATTTTATTCTCATTCTTATATTAATGGGCGAGTACAATAGACATTCGATAATTATGAACTGTTTAGAAAGACATTAGGAACAATTTTCGTTCACATGCATTACCCACCCACGCATGTACTATTCGTCCACGTGTAGATGGTGGAGAAAAACTTGTAGGGATCTACGCCTTTTCCTTTTACCGCGCTAGTCACGTGATGCGTTTCGTCTCTGTCATGCATATTTCATTATTGGCAGAGAGTGAGAGAGAGAGAGAGAGAGAAAGAGAGAGAAAGAGAGAGAGAGTAACTTTTCCTCCTTAATTCGTACTGCCTCCCTTCATCTGAAAACACTGATCTACACTTGACTACCCAATATCCTTATTTCGGGCTACACACCTTCCGCTATTGGCCGAATCACTTAACGAAGAGAGAAAATGCACGTATGAGTGTGACTGGAACAGAGCAATGTGGTGACGTTGAATATGTCGATCGTGTCCACTAGAACCTAAGCGCAAGAGTGGAGTCCCGCAGATTCCCCTGCACCCCATTGTTGAAATCTCTGCCATCTCCTCGTGGACGAGAGTGCACGCACCCTACTATTCGCTTATATTAAAACAAATGCATACGGTATCGACTTGAACTGACATATCTGTCATTATAATGTTTGTACTTATAATACTGTCTTATTGAAAATATCTTAATGTTTTATCGAAACACTTAAAATAAACTTGTATCAAGAGCGCCATAATATCGCAATAATATAATGTTTCTGTAAGTGAAGGATCTTCGGAATGTTCGAAGTATACTTTATTCTTTTAAGCTAATCTG
This sequence comes from Halictus ligatus, assembly GCA_028454255.1. Taxonomy (NCBI): domain Eukaryota; kingdom Metazoa; phylum Arthropoda; class Insecta; order Hymenoptera; family Halictidae; genus Halictus; species Halictus ligatus. The sequence goes on along the minus strand of CM052142.1, from coordinate 461,680 downwards.
CATACATTTTTCATACTGTGTAGATAATTTGATTGCAACGTTATGCGTAATACAGCATGAACGTGTAACATTAAAACAAATTAGATGTCCATTACACTATACGTACGTGTGTATTAGGTTGTTGCAATGAAATCTTCGATTTTGAAATTCAAATGTTACAAAGCGTTTTAATCAAGAAATATTATTACAGTCTACAGGTTTATTGTTTATTATCACTTTGAGGTACAAAGCTGATCCTTCAGGATCCATCTGCAATTTTAATGTAGATATATAATTTTACTTTTAAATAAATCTTATCTCTACGTCAATCGATACGATAGATTGTTGTGAGTGGAAAAACAGCATACTTATTATCCAAAAAACTACAAAATGGACAATCTTGTAAATGAAGTACGCTGATGATCAAAAAATACAATTTCTACTGTAACAGAATCAATAAACCTTGTAATTCTTTAATAGGATACGGTGCTTTCTGTGATCAATAAATTTATTTAAAGAAAAGTTACGATTAATTAATGTTACTGTTAAAAGTCGGACATTTCGTATACAACGACCTAATATATGCCACGAAAAAAAAAACAAATGGATGAGCAAACAGGAGAGTGGGCGTTTCGTTGGCCACTCGATAAGTAGCCGCTTCCTACAAAGGTCACGTTTAGAACCATAAACGCGACTACCTGTCGAATGTCTATTGAACCAGCAATAACTTATACATAAGATTTGTCTTAAAAGTCTCAGATCAATTTTGATTCACATTCACACTAGATGCCGGAAAAATCGAAACATTTGGCATCGCCAGACACCAAGGTGTGCAACTTGATAACCTTAGAAGATATTTACTCAATTTGGCTTGCTGTATTGTTACCTTGAAATTGGAAGCCATGAGCAAAAAATGATATTTTAGTACTATGCGTGCCTGTAGTTATGAAAGTGGTGTAAGTCAAAACTAAAAAAAAGTTTCGGTCTTCATATTTTTTTATGTATGCTAAATCGATCTATATTCGTATATTATGGAAGAAATTTTCATATTTTAGACTTTTCACTAAAAAGGGGGAGCCCAAAATTGTTTTTTAATTTAAAATTACCTTCATTATACACGTATGTATGTATACATGTCAGGGGCCAATAACAAAGGGAAAATATAGACATAATGGATCTGCCACCTTACTAAAGCAGAAAATGATTTTAATAGTTCATTATAAAACAATTACACGTGTAACATAAATAAATAAATCTATTTGTTCTTAACCTGTTTTCTCAACTAAAAACATTATTTTTGTTCATATATACTATTAATTTTGAAAATAGGACAGGTTCGGGCAACTTGCGGCTCGCGAGCCACAGACGACTCCTCCTTCCATTCCTGAGTCCATCCCCAACCAATCTCCAGTAGAGTGTAGATGTGCATGCATACATTCGCGGTCACGCGAGGACGCGAGGCAAAACATGAAATAGTTGACAGTGGGGGGAACCAGCACACTGGCAGTAGGAGTCGTGAAGCGACAGAGGGAAAGAAGTTGCCTGGCCTGGTCTACGGCAGAGCTGGACACGGTTGGGGTACCTCAAACGCTTGCTTCTCCCACCAATCTTTCTTTCGTACAGCACGCATTTTCGTCGCGTTCGCTGGCGTTTCGTATCTGTGTTACCTCACCCTATGTAGCTTCGTAGCTAGTCACCAAGCGAAGCGCGTCCTTTCTTCGTCGTAACGGCGCGGCGCGACGCTTACTGGAAGAGGACAGTGAGCGCTACGGTGGACCGGTTTTGCCTCAATTGAGGCAAATGTGCCCAGCCCTGGTTTACGATATATAAACTTCACGTTAAAAGATCACATATTTTACGCAACATTTTGTTTCATAATGCAAAAATACTTTTCAGTATATTCAAATGCAAAAGTCTAAGTATCTCTAAACAAAATGTGTGTATGACTTACACCACATTCATATTCACCGGCACAATATGTATGTATGTATTTATGCAGTGCAATGTTCATTATCAATGGGTCTTTAGCCCATTGATAAAGTTGACTAGCAGAAAATTTTCGTTTCATTTTCAATTTGGAAAGCGTTGGAATAATCCGTGTACAAAATGTAGAATAAAGATATTTTCGAAATATGAACAGCTTTAGGGCCGTTATTTTCTGAAACTTTGCCTACGTTCAGAGGTTAATGCTTTCCAATATGAATTTAGAATTAAGGTTTGCAAACAATCACACCATAATGTTCCCAAGAGTCTTCACAACAATCTTGGCAAAATTTTGCAACGAATTTTCTCTTCGACAGTTTTCCTTAAGTTAAGAAACAACGACAGATTTGCAAATATGCAGTTTCGCAATACGTTCTAGGCTAAACCAACATACAGTCCTTTCCGTTTTCTAAACTTGTCGAACTCCAGCCTCTTTACAACCTGTTAAAACGAAGACACTTACACCGATTAACCCTAACAGCTGAAACGCGTATTACATTGCGTATTCTTAAACTGCAACTTTAACATGCCGTTGACATGTTGCACAAAGATACAAACACGAACACAGACGCGTTTAAATATGTTTCTTGACAGCGATTAAGATATACACAGTTAAAATGGTACAGGTTGCTCTGTAGCCTCTTAAATGCTTAACACTGTTCCACAATAAATATACATACATGCATAACCTCTGGAATGTGATAACCCTCTTATATTTACAATTTACATAAAGGAACGTATCGACTTTTACGCGGTTTTACCATCAAAATATATTATGCGAGGAGTGCGTATATGCGCGAGGTTTATGTATAGGTTTACAATAGCAATTATTTTACAGCACATTCAACAATTCGAGTCAGTATGTACTTCGAATAATTCAAGTTGTTGGTACCTTTCGTATCCTTAACACGCTAATGTCTAGTTTGTTATATCGACTAGACTCGTTGAATATGCCACAGTTTTCACGCGTGCCCAGACAGATGAAGGAGACTTTGCGGACGCAATAATTGCAACTCTGAGATCGCCAACAGGTTCCAACGAGAATAGACTCGAATGATTTGTACGGTTTAGCCAGACACAGTTGCTGGTTCGTGGGGAATCAGTCATTACATATTTTCGCGACTTGATTTCATACAATTCTAAGTACAGTATTTTGTCCCATAGTGTGACAACCTCAGGGCTCCGGAGTGTCAAGAATTTTGGTGGTACTACGTTGTTTGAAGTTTGCCGAACGTAGAAAAGAACAACGCGTAAACGACAAAGAGGGATCGAGGGTCGAGGCAGCTGGCACAGTTTAAAAGGCTGCGTATCGACTACAACGTCAATTGCAAATACAGTGAAACCACGTTTTATGTCAGCAACCCTGGTCTTTTCGTCCTTCAAGTTAGAAAGCCACTATTCTTTGATACAGTGCCGAATGTAGAAAAAGACTAACATATTCGTGACATTTTTATGATGAAAATGATCCCAAATATGATATAATTTTGATGATATTTACTTGTGTAACGAATGATTAAAATTTCAAACGCAAAGAAGGACAGCATACGAGAAAGAAAGAGATGCGGATAGTCAAAGCATTCGAGAAAGATGAAAGACTGGCGTGAGCTCAGGCCTTTAAAAAAAATTTAACTTTATTATTATGAGTAATTTTTTTATGACACATTCACAAATATATTTGTTCACATATATATTACACTAATTTTCCGTTAACATAATTGTAATGGAAAGTAACTTTCATTGTTCATTGCCCAAGTAAATATCATGCCACGAATATGTTGATGAAAGTCCCAAGACAAAAATAAAGAAGCTTTGTAATTGGATTAATAGTGGTATTCTGGTCTCACACCGATATACCCGACCCGTGTTATGTTTACACTCTTTGACGGCGGGGCCGCGCGGCAGCTCTCGAGCTTCTTGGCCTCTCGCGGGGTATATCCCGCGGTGGTGGGGATAATTCCGCGACCGCTAACTTAGACGCCTCGGCGACTTATATCCCGGATTCACTGTAAAAAAGTTCTTTATTTTTCATGTTTTTAATTCAACTTTTACCAACGTATTTGTGAGATTTTTCTGATTAAAATGAGTCTAGATACGGTATAATTTGGATCATATTTACTTATTTAAAGTGTGATCATAACTCGCTATGATATAGGTAAATATAATTGAAACTCTGTCGGTTTTGGTCTTTTTCCACCAGGGAAATCTCACAAATCTATCGATGAAAGTTTCGTACAAGTGGAAATAAAAATTAAGAAATTAGTTCACAATGAATTAAACTAACAACGTCTTCCTCAGACGTGATCACACTTTCGGAGGATTGCGAAGAAAATTCAGGTGTTTACAGTGCTCACTTTGGAAATGGTGGAAGCGAACGCGGCACCGGAGGATCACGAAGCAACTCGGATGGTTACTTTGTCACTTTCGGAATGGTGAAAGCGACTTTTGCTCGTTGACCGGAGTGTAGGTCATCCGCTAGGTCTTTAAAAAGCTGTGGTTACATTGATCACTTATGGAGCAGTGGAGAAACATGCTGCATTACTGATCATCCTGTAATATACACTTTTTGACAACTGAGCGATGAAAAACTTCTAGACACACAATTGGGTCATAGATACGAATATTATAAGGACTGAAGGTAAGCCATTATAGATATATAGTAAATTAGTAAAAATAATCCAAATTATGCTGTGTTTAGATTCATTTTAATCAGAAAAATCTCACAAATATGTTAGTAAAAGTTCTGAAAAAAAAAAGAATTATTAAGCATTTATTAAGTAGGTAAATATAATCGAAAGTGTAGGCGATTTTGTCACTATAGGAGAGAACACTGACGGTCAGAACAGGATTCAAGGTTCGAAACTTTCGCGGCTTATTGTTAGTGCTAGTCTGCTGTTTCAGTTCAGCCGAGCGGGTTTGATGGATAAAGAAGAGGTCAGTATGAACAAGCGTCGATACGGGCATAATAGTATTGAACGAGATGCTCGTCCATAGCTACATATATGCTCGCAGAATGAATTGTCAGTTTCTTCACCTCCACTTTAATATAAGCAGAAGTATATGTATATGCTTAAAATAAGCTTCAAAATATAGTCCCAACATTATGCTACGTATCTGGAAGATAGTTGCATATTCCATTACCTGCCTGCAACACCTGTCGCAATTTTTATACATGTACGAGTATCTCTGGTATATCCTAGAAATCAACGACGTAATCCTGTATGATAGTTTGAATTTACGTATTGAAAAAATTAATTAATGTGAGTCCGCTATCTCTTAATTCTTTCTTGCACGATAAAATTATCAGCTAAAAGCCGGCAACATTAAGTTCTTAAAGATTAACTCCAACTATAAGGAGGTATAATCAGATTTGAAGTTTATGCACAGCAGGATCTGGCACATCAAATCGAAATAAAATTTAAGTTATGACCTCTCCTACATCACTACATTACATTATTACCTCACAATTGCTACGCGTATGCTAGCGTTCAATATTAAAATGAAAAATAAAAAATAGTGACTTCGAAAGTGTCATCAATTAGCAAATATAAACAATTCCGGACATTGAAGATTCACATTTTAAGCTGGATCGTGTACTCATGTCAATGTGATCTTGCACATACATTGGGTAAGGATTCGAAGGATACTGTTGTAGCTGATCAAAAATATTTGATTTAGAAACGATACGTGTAAAGATTGGTTTTGCTTTAATAGCTTTAATTTTGGTACTTGCATGATTTCTAAGATTTTTCACTTTTTGATCTCTTTTGAGTTATTTGAGTTAATATTTTCCTTCTGGGTCCAAAAGTTTTGCACATTTTTTATACAATCCTGTAGATTTTGACGAGAAAACTCAAAAAATGCAAGTTTTAAATCTCGGAGTTCACTCGTTCAAAATTCGGTATAAATCAAATTCTATGTCGCCAATGTTAGCAATAAATTCTGATCACATACGTCGAACACGAATAGTAAAGAAATGTTGTACGAAGACGATAAGTCGTGTGTATACATTTCAAGGGATATAGATCGTTATTATCCAACAATTCGGTTTAACAAGATCCATAATACTACTTTTGTCTTCGAATTACAAAATAGATGAATTTGTTACAAATTTTTTAATTAATGCGTATATTAATACACATATTGTTAATTATCATGTGAAACCGAGTCTTGGACTTACTTAACAATCGAAATTTCACGGCGACGGTATGACCTTGTACAAACGGTTACAAGATCTCAGCAGAAGTGGACAATATTTGGCGAAAGATTTATTTGGAATATCTACTATTTAATATTGTAGCTTTTATTTGGCTTAAGAAAATAGTATTTTAAAATAGGATATACAGTCGAGTTAAGAAAGCAAGCAAACGATTCACGATATGTAGACAAATGAATATGATGGATGAAATCAAATTATTATGTTGGTTTTATTTAGAATGTGTAAGTAAGTAAACAAATATGTTTGTAAAACATATATTATGATTATCGAAGATTAAGATTGTGTCATATTTATTTTCCTACATACACCAATCGTTAACTTACTTTCCAATTCGACTATATCATTGCAACAGTAAAATATTTTCAGTTTCGCAATACAAACTTCAAAATACGATAGTTTCACTTTAACAATCTGAAACACAAAATGAAATATTTTATTTTAATAACCTGGCATAAAATAAAATACTTTAATTTTATTTGAAGTATTGGATCATCCTACATGGTTTTTTCAATTCATTTTTTTATCTAAAATTGAAGAGTTTCTACCATCGAGTTATTAAGAAAATCAAGTTTTAGGTAATAGTGGTAAACGGTATTCCTGATAAAGTTGAATATATGTATTTTCTTGCTTCGTTTAGCTTTAATAATCAGAAAACGTATTACTTGTAACGAGGTTGCCGATTTTTATACACAATAAAAATTGTTTATATCAATTGCAAGACGCAGAAACTACATACACATTCATTTATGTGTGTAATGTAATGTCTATGTTTCAATGAGCTGAAAGTAATACAGTAAGGTCTTTAATTTCTTCAAATCTTTTCACCGTTTTGGATTTCATCTAGTTATTTCTCGCATAATGCATAAAATCCGTAATCTACTTATGACTGATCTACATATTATAACTAATCGAATATACAGAGTGTCCCAAGAATGTTGACTTCCTTGAAAGGGCGATTCCTAAGGTCGTTTGCAGTAACTTTTTCCTTTGCGAAAATATTTTCCGCAGCTTTGTCAAGGAATTATTAAAGAAAACCGCATACAAATCAGCGTGGCTACAAAGCACGGATTCTGTCTCGTCCAATGCCAACGTCACGTTGAGAGGGACCTCTCTCTGAGTCGCAATTCGCTCACTATACTCGTGCTCTGATTGGTCCGTGTTTTTCGTTGATAACTCCTGAAAGAATCCTCCTTTTCAAGGAAGTACAACATTTTTGGGAACTCCCTGTATGTAATAATGCACGCAACAGGTTCCTACTGCGGTTTGTTGATAAACATACAATGTATATCGCAATTAGGAAACAATTTATACGCATAAATGCATTATGTACGAACCACTATTTTCTATATTCCTCAAATATAATATTATTTTCAAATACTATTTTAAGAACTTATTGCATAAAATAAATGATTTCATTTGGAAAGTTTTACGCATATATTAAAATAAATAGGATTATTTACCATTTGCTATTTAAAATACTATTTTATCCAGCTCTGGATCCAAGGCAACATCCCAGTTTTGTACTCCTATTTATTATTGATAATGATCAGGTTACGGAATATTATATTGAGTTGCATGAGAACACAGCGATACTAAATGTAAAAACTGAGATTTTTGATTACACAGTCAATATCTAGAAAAATACATATTATACAAATATATTGTACGTTGCAAACAAAATAATATGTTTTTGTTTTGAATTTATTTTTATTAATATATATTTGTTAGTAAAATCATAAAAAATATACCCGCGTAAAACCTTGTTTGAATGTGATCCCCTAATACTTCCGATGATAAACAAGATTAACCAACTACAATATTCATCGAGTGCTTTCTACATACACGAAGTTGGCATGTAAAACAACTTTGAACGTCTTTGGTTTAAACTTTTAGACAAACAATTATATTTCATAATTTTGCGTTGACGCCGCAATCAGATATCACGAAGTAGGTTTTATATTTCTTATTTCTAGAGTTTTTTTTGTATAAATTAAAGGGATGTTTCAAATACTAAATTACAACATAAACGGCAATGAATAAATTTTTGAAATATTTTGCACAAAGGAAGTCGGTTTAATTTATCACTATTAAACTTGTAAGATCGGTGGCCCTCTCTTCTTAGAAGTTTTAGGCAGGGGCCAGAACTTTTTCATCAGCTACATTGTAATTCATTACACGTGATACTTTTCAAAAAGTTCTCATATTACATTATCAGTTCCAATAAGAACTTTTATAATTTAATAAAATTTTTAATTTGAGTAAAATTAATAAAATTTAAAAATAAAAGTTTTACCACAACAGGAACAGATATTTTCTTAATTAATATGAAAATATTAATTAATATAAACATGCTCTCAAACATTATAACAAGTGCCAAATATTATGTGAGGAATAATATTATAACAATATTACAAGATTATTCTGGTTAAATTCTAAACTGATATTAGAAATATTTTGCGTATCTTCACAGGGCAGCACTATTCATGACGGCCGGTTGCTGTTACGCACATTAGCGTTGAGCGTACCGTTTCAACACTAAAGTTTATGCTGAATGATTCTACAGATATAATTTAAGGTCTACAAATCTAGAAAATGTTTTGTTTGTTAAATTAAATGTTTTTTCAGTCAACATTTCTAATAAAACTATAATACTTATATTCCGATTTTCATTCCGTTTCTTTAATTTGTAAGTAATATTACATAATATTTTTTTAATAACTTTTTTTTAAAAGACTTTTTTAATAAACGTTTTCAAAACATGTATATCCCTGAAACTTTTACTGTACAAATTCTAAAATATCTGTTCCACAAGAATATTTTTTAAAAAAGTTCTCAAGAGGTAACAAGTCTTTTTGTAAAGATTCTACAGGAAAACATATTTTGTTGAACGGAGGTGCCTGTTCATTTCGAGCCATGACTTTAGGGATAATGTCTAGTATAGATATCATCTAAAAAGAAATTGTTGTTGTTGTTTTTATCCAAAAGCATATAAATGTATTGTTGAGAAATATCAAAGCATATAGTGAACACAGTATGTGTAAGATGTATAAATGTGTCGAAAATGCGCGCAAAATGTTCAACTTTTTCTGTGTGCGAGCGAGCGTGTATGTCACGTGCTTTGAAAATCCACGTAAATAAAAGTACTATTGTTGACTGAATCACAGCTGTATATTAACAAGTAGTAACATCATTTACCTTTTCACCCAGGATTTTAATAAGTATAATGTGGGATTCTTGACTCGTGGATCCTACGAACTGTAGATTTTAAGGAGTGCGTGTCTATGTATCGGTATGAATGAGTGTGTGTGTTTGTGTAGCGAGATCGTTTTGAAGTGCGTTGAGAGTCGCGAGGGCGTGAAGTGCGTTGAGAGGTCGAGGAGCGAGTTTTAGAGTGAGAAAGCGATCGAGCGAGTTCATATTGTATAATTTTGTATTCTTAATTTTCTGTATTCTATATCATTAAATATTATTACTTTCACTTTTGTCTTTGAAAGAAAACTCCCTATGCACCAAAGATTCCTACAATAATATAATAATATCTCAGAAATTCTCTATCATTAAAATCGTTAACGTACATTTATTTGTTCAAAATTAGGGTTAAACTTAAGGTACTACAAATTTTGGACTTCTTTATATAATACGATTAAACGATATATATACGATTATATTATACTATACAAAAGTTGTGCACGTTTAAAGTTGGCCGATTTCAAGCGTTTCTGACAGGTAAGAGTGCCGCCATATTGATATGTACTCAGCGTAGCACGTCATCTAATGAGCAGAGCTGCTAGGTGGCACCTCAAGCACGCGGTGATGTTACAACATCCACGCGGCTCCGCTCATCACACGATGTCTGAGTACATACCAATATGGCCGCGCTCTTACCAGTCAGCAACACTTAAAATCGCTCAACTTTTCACGCGTATAACTTTTGAACCACTGAATTCCTGACATTAAAACTTGAATTTTTTACATTTTCGTGCTAAAATCTACCGGATTATATAAAAAAAGTCCAAAATTTGTGGCACCCTAAATTAAAGTTGAACTGGTACTGTAACATAACATCAATTGGTCTTATTATTTGACGATATAAATATAATACTATGAATTTTCATGTGCTTCAAGATTATATGGGCTATATCACTAAAAACAGAGTGAAAATGATGTGTCATGTACCAACGGTTAAAATCTAACCAATTGCAACAATGTCAACTATTAACAGGATACGTTCTTCGAATTCCTTACTAATGTATATTGTGTTAATTTGCAAAGTGAAAGAGTAATTCTCATCAATAGGTTTAGGAAAGAACTTGTTTTCGAGAATATCTCAAAGTTTCAGTTACATCATTTGCCTAGAACATGGGAGATCCCACTAAGGAGAAACAATGAAGTCGTAATCATGACATAATAGACGACGGTATTTTCCATTCTTCTTTGCAAATTGTATATATGGGGAAGCTACCTAACGTCGATCGCAACTTAACATCAGGTACTGGCATTATATTAAATAATTAAAACATATCGAAAACACTTAACTGATGGAAAGCATGAAGAAAAATTAATAGATTCCAATAAAAGTAATGTGTCCCACGAAATAAAGAATATAAATATAATAAAACGAGCACTAATGTCGAGTCAGACCCGCGATGAAGATTTCGAACAGAATTTAATAGATATTTGTGTTATTGATTTCCATTAAACTGCAATAAAATTTATTTTGATGTTGTCGACTTGTAATGATTAGAGAATATAATAGACATGCAATACATATAAATTTTCATTTTCCTCTAGGAAATTATAGGCGACACAGTAATTTTAATCTCTGTAACCATGAAAGAAATCGTAGTACAGGTAGTTAATCACTATTCAAAACTAAATAATTCTATCAAACGTTGCAGCTAAAGAAATTCTACGGATATTTGCTTATACAGTGATGATCAAAATTGCAAACGCTTGCAACGAATCTAAAATATTTCGACAGTGTCTGACATTAGGCGTTGCTACTTGTTTCTTTAAAATCGTAAGTCAAAGTTTGAAAAACATTTGTATTAAAGAAAAATGTTTCTTGTGATTATTTCTTTTATTTGATCGAATGCTTAAGACTCTTAATGCAATTTAATGTAAAGAAAAAATCCAAAATACATGTATAATTTTATATATTTAAAAAAATCTCATGTCTCGAAAAAATCTCTTACTGTACGTGATCAAATATTTCTGAATAGGAGTGTAGGTATAGATACCATAGTGTAAAATCAACCCAGCTATGTTAGCGAGCAAATTAGGCTTCTTTTACTTTTTTAGGTTTATTATCAGGAAAAGCAAGGCATCGAGCCTAACCTCACTAAAACCACACTGGTTGTAGTAGTTGTTTTTATTATTTAACAACGCAATACTCGTATATGCAATTATTAGAATGCTGGTTTTTATAAAGAATAAACATTTTCTAAGTAAGCGACAGAAATTAAATGAAAATGTACTTTCTCTCTTAATAATTTTAATAAGCCAACAATAGTGTAATAGTGCTCCTAAATTTTTATATTTTATCTGTAAAAGAAAGGACGCCAGTCAATAGATGGTCCTTTTACCATATTTCCTTATGATACAAATGGGTTAAGACAAAGCAATGGCCGATATTAATAAATATTATATAACATTTTGCAAGAAAATTACAATATGCAAGAACATATCCTGATCGGAGATATCTTGGTGTTCCAACTATCAGGAGCGTCATCAAGCTCTTTCGAGAAACTGGAAGTATAGAGAAGAAAAAAACGTGTACGAAATAAACCAAGAACAAATGTAAATCATGAAATAAATATTTTAGGTTCCGTAGTGGATAATTCATACATTACTTAGTACACGCGAAATCGCCAGACAATCGAATCATACATACAAGAAGCGACAAAGAAGCTTGTTAAGAATTCCACATCGACATTTTCATCCTTTTCATTTATCATTACACCAAGAATTACACCGAAATGATTTCCAAAACCGAGTAAATTGTTGTCAATGGGGGTTGCGTCACAAATAGGATTTCTTTTAATAATATCTTAATAATAGTGTTTTAATCATCTTAATTCAGGAACGAGTGCATTGGCTTCGTGAAGTAGAACACCAAAGGAAGTGATGTGTTAATGTTTGGTATGGTATTGTAAACAGTCAACAATGGGACGATATTTTATACACGGAAGCTTGACGGGACAAAGATACGCACGATATTTGAGAGAGAAGAAAAAACGTAGAAAACGTTCACACGTAGAAAAAACACCGAAATGATACTAAATGTAGCGTACCCACGAGATTCAAAAATGCTCCGTGGGAATATAAATCTGAATGTATTTATTGTCAGAGGAATTCTGCACACGTTTTTCGTGGTATGCTATAGTCGTCCCAAAAGCAAAAGGCGAGGGAAACTCTATGCGTTTCAAGAGCGTGGAGAGAAAATCCTTTCCAAGAAACGCATAGGCTTCAAGACGCATAGGCTTCCAGTAAGTATCGTTACCATGAAGAAAGTACCCACGTACAACGAAAACACGAAACACAATAAATGTGAACGTATTGTTGGTAGGGATAGCAAGCGTTTCAGGGGCCCCAAACGGGGCGCTGCTCTAAGGTATCTTTCCATGGTGTCAATTTTATTGCTTGCGCTTCAGCTCAGCTACACACGGTGTGCACTTGAAATTAAGAAAGTATTCTAAGCAAACAAATTTTTGAAACAGAAAGAAAACGAAGCATTAGACCAAAAAATGTTATTCCTTTACATCGACTTCATTTTTCCCATAGAATCACCAACCGACCGCGATTTTCGATACACCCTTTCATATGTACTTATATACAGGGTGGGGCAGTTAAAATAGGTCACCTGAATAACTTGCTTGTATCGAGGGGCTCATAATTTGATCTTACTGATTTTTTTATATGTGGGGCTGTCAAAGAAATATGAAAGTCAACAAAATTGTTTTTTTTTAATGGAACGGTATGGCTTTTTATATATATTCTGGTAGTTTGTTTCAGGACGAATACAATGACTTATCTTGAACATGGATACATAGTCTAAAACGTTGTAATTTTGATGACACTGCCTGGCAAATTTCATTTTTATCTATTGCATAGCAAGCTCTTTTTCAAGCTCTCTTTGCACGTCAACTTTGGTCGTTGGTTTTTTGCGGTACACTTGTTCCAATATATTATAGGTTTTATTCTAATCATTTAACTTTACTTGTTCCATTAATTATTTAGCTTTAAAGTTAAACTGTTAGTATTAATTGTGGATACAAGTAAGCGTGCAATTTGATTGAATGTTTGTTTACGGTTTGTGACCTGTATCAATATTTACAAGAGCGGTATGCCAACGACCAGAGAAGGCACAAAAGTATTTGAAGACTTCCTTGAGACAATGTATTCTCTATTGGAGTTGGCTTTGAGTGACCTTCATTAGAATATACACAAAAAATCATACCGTTCCGTTAAAAAAAAAACAGAGTTGACCTCCATATCTTCTTAACGGCTCCACCTATAAAAAAGTATTGTATATATGTACATGTATATATACTTATGTACATACATATGTGCTTTTTTATCTGCAAATGATGCATTCATAGCATAGGAAATTCTATAAAAATATGTTGAAGAGATAGTGGCAGTTAAAAAATTATTGGTACAGTATCGATTGATTACAGATCTGTATAAAGATTTGGCTATATAGTAAATATTTGGAAATATCATCATCGCATAAAAGGAAAACCGTGCTCCGATGACCCATTGTACCATCTTTTTTCAAATATGCTGGTCTTCTCCAGAGGGGTTTAGTCATAAAATATAATCTTTCAAAAAATGATTTAGCACTATATTTAATTTGACATATTATTTGTATTAAACAATTGCTACTGTTGACTGGATATCCTTTAAGTCTAGTAAGTTGTCCGGAAAGTGCGTCTGATTTCAAGATAAATACAAAATTGTAATCTATGCACGTACTACTTATAATTTAACGACATTGTTCTTTGTAAGCTCTTTTTCTTCTTCAAAAATTTTTTATATGGAACATCCCATATGTTCTGATAAAGATATTAACACTAGAATTAATGAACACTAAACGCGACTGATGTGTATGTCTTTATAATAACAACAAGATTGAGTGAAGAAATTTACTCCAAAATTGCTTAGAAAACATTTTTATAATTTCAATAACTGGGAAAGCAAAAGTCAGGAACAAGTCATCAACAAGTCAGGCAGCGCCGTTGTTTACGTTGTCAGCCACGCGTGCTCAGATCGCCTCTCTGACAGGCATCATGCGACCGAATAATGCAAAATGTTGCTCGACAACGCAAAAGTCACCTGCCTGGTAACGAGCGCCCTAGATTTATCCTTTATCTAGCGCTTTTAACCACTGATAAGCCCCATATTTGCATTATCGAGCCATAAATCCCCGCCTCCCTAACCCTTGCAACCTTGTACGATTTAGCGTTGTGTGCGGCACACTTACGCACACGCACATGGCACGCACACTGGGGCGGATCAAGGCCACCTGGCAAAGCTGGAACTTAAGTACTGCTGTGGAAATAGATTTTCAATTTGATAATTGTAGTTATATACATTTAAAAAGATTGTTTTACAAAAATCGTTACCAGGTATGGAAAGAGAGTGCCCAGAGGTATTTCAACACGTATAGTTTAACAATTTCTTTAAAGGCTGAGGGGGAGGGGAAACAATTCTATTAATAGCATTTTCAAACATTTTTTTTACACAGTTTAGTAGACACAATAATACCATGCAACCTTCGTTTCAACTTTTTTAAAGAGAAAATACTGTTAGAAAAATCGAAGTAGGCAAACGGTCTAGGCAGGCCATGTGTTTTTATCAGCGCGTTGCCCCTCCCTAAGGTAAAGTCCTTTAGCTTGAGGGTGTTGTAAACAAAGAGGCATACTGTCGAAGGCGTTCTCACGGCTGAGGGTTTTTGGGATAGCAGGACATTCTTATTCTGACTGTCGTCGTATACGGTTGTTGTGCATGAAAATTCTTAGTATTTTGCAATACGTTCACATTTATTTAATTTAAATATATCGTGTTACCATCCTCTCGGTTTTTCTTAGAGTACTGAATACTGAAAGAGAAAATATTGAAATTTTTCAAGGGCTTATTTCACTCCCTTAATACGAGAAATAGCATGAAAAAAATATGATTGTATTAGGCATAAATTACTATAATTGTGTGCAAAGTTTCTTAATTTTTTGAATTTACGAGTTTGATAACTTCCCTTGACGGTATAACTGGACCGGAAGTATCAAAGAAGTACATCCACCCCTCAATTTACACGGCACTTTTTTACGCCACTATTTGTTTTACGCAGAAAATTGACCTCAATTTACGCGGAATTGATTTACGCGACCTTATTTTACGCGGTCAAATATGTATACAGCGTGGTCCACGCAACTTGCACACCTATATAACTTCCAAAGGATGCGTTACACGAAAACGTTTTGTATACAGAAGTTGCATGGTCTGACGGGGTACACAATTTAGTGTATTTATTTTTTTTTTACAGGTGGAAGTGGAAGGTGGACTTTGTTTTTTTAAATGAAATACTATATTTTTTATACCAAAATATGGAAGAATGTCGAATGCTGAGTAAAGAAGTATTGATCTTCATTAGCCCTAAACCTAATAATTAACGAGTAATTTCACTTTATTTCCCGAAAATTTTCTGAAAATTTTCTTCGCGTAATATCAAGTTAGAAATTCAACCTTATCATAGATTTCCGCAGGACAGCGAGCTGTCGTGTTTATAAACATAGTCACGTAAACATCCGGTGAGTGGTACATTAAAGGATTTGTTCGCGAATTGAAGATCTATGAGCTGTTCGCTGTTCGCTAAAGTGCCCAGACTGCAGTCGGTGAACAACTCGCGAGTGTGGACCCGGTATGAGAGATGTGCGGTTACTAACACTGGTTACAGTATAACCTAAGCCTCCTTTATCTATAGCCTCCTTTTTCCCACTTGTTGATTCGTTGCTTAATACTGGACTTATTGTTGTCTGAAGTATACAAGTCTGTATTTTTTGCCGACTTCGTGAAGAGTAATACACAGGAGCAGCATTGCAATGTGAAATTTTGCGTAAAGCTGGAAAAACGTTTCCAGAAACTTTCCAAATGTTGAAACAAGCTTACGGTGATTACATGATCATTCTTATGATTACTTTACCCGGTTTAAAAGTGGTCGTGAATCGATTGATAATGATCCTCGTTCCGGAAGGTCATCAACGTAAACAAATGAATCTCAAAAAGAGTTGAGCATTACAATTTTTTACCTAGAGATCAAACAGTTAATCGACATCATTACGTTGAAATTTTGAAGCGTTTGAGAGAGAGGGTCCGAAAGAAGAGGCCTATACTTTTTATGTTACTCTATGTATGTCGCAAAAGCTTCAAAGACAAAAGTCCCAAAACTATCCCCCACTTCCGCGGGCTATACTATAATAGAGGCCACTACTGATCCAATAACAAAACTTCTTTTTTTTTCATTATTTTTTTTATGGGACGTTGAGCAATATATTTATGGCATTTTGCGAATGAAGATTATACCAAATATGATATAATTCCGATGATATTTACTCGTTTAATGAACGATGTAACTTACTTCCGGCTACAATTATATTAACGGAAAATTAGTGTAAATATGATCCGCAGGATATAATGTTTGATATAATTTTAATCAGAAAAATGCCGCGAATATATTGATGAAAGTTTCATAAAAAAAGAATAAGTAATAATAAAAAAGTAAAAATTTTTACTTAAAGGCCTGAGCTCACGCGTGCCTTTGATCTGTGCCGGCGGCCGCGACTCTCCGCGTCTCTTTCTTTCCCATACGCCAGAGGGCATGGGATGGGTGGTCACAGTAAGGGCCTTTAAATTGCCTGCCTCTCCCACCAATGTCTTCGCTGCGCAGCAGTGGCTCGTTGATTCGGATAGACAGCATAAGCCGCGCACGAGTCGGTTATGGCGGGACGTACAAGGGGAGAGACGGAGGCCCGAGACACCGCTGTGCAGCGAAGGTGCGCACTGCACGCAAGAGACGTTGATGAGAGAAGCGTTTTGCCTGCGGCAGGCATGCGTGCCTATCGTTGTCATACGCTGTTCTTCTTTAGGTCCGACACTTTAATCGTTCATTGCACAAGTATCATCGGAATTATATCATGTTTGGTATCATTTTCATTCGAAAAATGTCACGAATATATTGGTGAAAGTCCCATAAAAAAATTAAGAAGCTTTGTTATTGGATTAGTAGTGGTCTCTTGGTTTCACACCGATGTACCCGACCCGTTTTGTGTTACACTCCTTGGTGACCGAGGTCTCGAGTTTCGCTGTCCTTTTCTACGTTCGATAGTGTATCAAAGAGTGACATTCTCCCAGATTTCTTGACCCGGGCAGACTCGTGTTACCCATGTTTTGAACATGCATCGAATAGGGAACATTTACGATTCCAACAGTATTCCTCTGCAACCGAGGCCTCTGGAGCTTCGCTGTTCTTTTCTACGTTCGGCTATCCGATATGTCCCTCGCCAGAGCCGTCTTGTGGATATTTATCGAGTATGTAACTACTGTACTTCGAAAGTGACAAGCAGCAATAGTCTATATGCAAGCCCAAAAAAATTAGAAAAATGATGTTCGGTTATTTTTTTAACAGACCACGTATGTGATAACCAGTGTTTCTTAGAATATATTGTACATATGTACTGTGGTATAAGTACATTATACAATAATTGTGATACAAAATCACTAATTTAGCTAATTTAATTTTGCTTCTGTTGTCGATTCTAATCTCTCAAATAATTTGTCGATGTGTGGTTCAAGATATTGTGATTACAGTATGGGTGTTCATGCAAAATCAAAAGTTTGTGCAACAATTTCAAGACATAGGAGCTAAATATAAATTTATATTTTCATTATATTAAATTGTAGCTACTCGTTTTTGTCATAAATTTATAAAATCCGTAGTTCAATTACTGTGATAGTTTAAATTTAAGAATTTATTCGTCGCTGACTTTAATCGCAAACTTTCATTAAATTCTTGACCAACTAAGCAGTGTTGTAAGAATCGAAATCTATAAAATATTTGAAAAGAATACAGATGACATTCGACACTGAAATTTCGCAAGAAAGACGGATGTAAGGGCGGTTAATAATTGGCTGTGATATGAAATGTGACCAATAATACTTCGACATCTAAAAAACAATGCATTTAAAAAATATGCTAAGTAAATTAGGTGTAAATAAGTATAACAACGTCACAGACACGTGACTTGAATATAATAACATGAATAGAGTAATTAAGTAAGTATCACCAATGCGTATTTGAATTGCTTAGACTAGGCTTAGAATAATATTAAAAAACTCACAGATATCGATTCAGTATCATCTCATTTTTATAGATCCTCCAGATGTCGCAATACTTATGGTTATAGGTATACGTATATATATATATATATATATGTATAATGTACATACCTGAACAAAATGTAGCAGACTGTTAAAACTATCTCAAGATTGTATATAAGAATTAAGGATTGTATTTAGTGTTTGCTAATAAAAGTGTGAGCGACGAAATTCTGATTCAAATGTCGTTTAAATGTGAAAAGGTAAGGCAGTTTGATCCTATTTCTGAAAGTAAAACACTCTGCAGATAACTGCTTAGCGATTATTTGGCCATGATAAGGAAATTTTTTTTGGCTGTGAAATACTCTTCTTGATCGATTTCATTGAACACGCTTCCTTAACAGACTGTGAAACACCCTACAAATGTTCACCTGTAGTGTTCCACCAAATAAACATTTCAGAAAATACTGCATATCGGTATTCAGGAGTCACTTAAATGCGAGCAGAATGCTGAAAAGTTACCAAACAGTTTCACTAATGTCAATGTAAAACTGTCTCAGTGTATGTGAGCATCGTGTATGTATGCAGAAACCACCAACGCAAATCCTATTATTACAAACATACGATTTACTCGACAAATATGCAATTTATTGAGGCTTCGGCGACTACAACTGAGTGACAAATATGTTCCAAAACAACGTGATTTTCAGCGACTACACCAGCAATTTGATGACCAGAAATTAATACTGTGATATTTTAACACATCGACTAGCAGGTGGTTCTCGCTTCCACTGGCGAAAAGAGGAGCAGGTCATATCTTTCGCCCGTGCTTATCCATTAATGGGATACGTTATAGGTTTACGTTATGTCGCAAGGAATCCAAATCCAAAATCTCAGGAAATCACAAACTCGTAAATATTGGCGCATTCACGAGTAAAATAAAATTATTTGGGACATTGCCCGAATAATTCGGGCAATATAAAATTTTATTATGAAAAAAATGTATCATGGAAATAAAACAAGTTTAAATCTTATTTGTACTTTAACATCGATTTTCAAGAGAACAGTTCATTTTTTACCTATGGTTCCTGTGAGAAATTTGTTCCTCTCGATGAGTAGAACACGATACAATGATAATAAAATTTAACACTGAAAAAGTCGGTCAAGGTCAATTTTACATCAAACTTTTTTAACAGATCTTCGTCGATTCTGAGTTATAGACTCACGTTATAACGGGTTTTACGCATAATTTCTTGGCATATTGTACAAGGATGAATAAAGCTGAATCTTTGAGAATATATAGGAATTAAAACAACTCCCATATTGGGAAACATATTCACAAGATGTCAAACAACTACAAACAACAACAGAGACCCGATAACATATTGATTTGAACGAGGTGTAGTATGAAGTAAAATAAAGTAAATACAATTTTATCTATTTCATCGTCTTAAACGGTTTTGAAATAGCGTCGTGCACGTTCTTATTCGATAGACTGTATTGCGTACAGCGAAACTGACTGAATCTAAATTTCAGTTGAAATACTTTCTATTTTTTAAACTGGGCTTCCGAATCGCAAGATACACTGTCTCAACTATACCAAACCATTTACGATTCCGCTATATCTTGTGTGCCAATTGTACACGGCTTGTCATAAAAATAATCGAACTTATTAAGCATAATAGAGAGAGAGAGAGAGAGAGAGAGAGAGAGAGCCCCATTCTAAAGTCAGATTTTATCTCACCAATTAAAAGAGAAATTCTGAATAAACAGTCAACATTTCATTTTATTTCCAGTATTCAACAAAAGTACATTAATTAATACAAGTGTCTGATGATAATCGTTTGTCCAATATAATATAAAATTACAATTAGTGTGAACGGTTTGAGACGAGTCGAGAAGACAATCATAACAATTGGGTCAGGTCATTCGAGGATCAAAATTATCAAAGAATTATCTAGTAATTAAAACAGTTTTATTTATCATATTTTTATACGAGTTCTTTTTTCAGGCATGCGAATTATAATCAAAATAAAATGAAATTGATGATTATCGAAGTCTCATAAAACTTAGTCGCAAAGATTCAAAATAACTGCTATCGACTGTCACCGATGGCGAGAGTTAGTGTTTTCAATACACATAAGGGAAAAACATTATGTAAATTTAAGACATTCAAAAGACCACAAGCATTTCAAAAAATATTCGACAGGAGAACGTGAGCTGACGTACGCCTGTACAGTATTGTTCTTAAAAAGATCGGTTATGTTAATGACAACCCGCGTATTTGTCGGATTAAAATTTATGCTAGCGCGGTTCGAAAGTACCTGTCAACAGGACTTTCCTTTTTCATTATTATTATCCGCGGTACAGAAATCTGCTCCCTAAATACTGAAGATAATGCGAACACTTTTTGGGAAAATAATAATACTGTTTTTTGTTTCATTGTAATTATGGCTTCTATATGTAGGTAGAATCAGACAGATTTCCTAAAGATATAATGAATGTACTCAGCGTGTCTCACAAGAAGTCCCCTGACAGGATTTCGGCAGGAATGCGGCTATAAGCCGATCGATTGGATCATTCCACACGCATTTTCGGTTCTAGCCGAATTATTGGTTAAAGTGTTCTGTTGACGTCGAAGACTAACCATTGGGTGCGAGCGAGGACCCCTCTTGCCACTGTGTCGTCTCGAGGGAGTTCTTCTGAGGCAGGGTCAGTAGGTATCCTAGTATATGTATTAAGATCGCAAAGCTGTTTCCCGACTATCAACTGCCACATAATCCGTCTATTATGCTCAGCTTTGCACCGCAACAGTGACCAGTGCTCTTACCCCCTCATAATCGAGGTCCTCAGACCTTTAGTTTAGCAAGACATCGCTATAAATGTTGTTTCGTTTACAAAAAAACACGTAAAGCAGATACCTTTGAGGACGCATGGTAGTGAAAGGATCAATTAGTAATATAACATTAACCACTTGTTTTATAATATCGAGTCAGACTTGTAGTGAAGATTTTGAACGGAACTTTCTGAATACGTATATCATGAAGTTCTTATAAATCGGAATAAAATCCAATTTTTCTGTTATTAATATATTCATTCATTAGAGAAAATATAGGTATATAATAGACACAAATTTTCCTTTTCTTATAGATAATTACGAGCGATAAAGATGTTCTAGTGAATTTGTCGATTAGGGTCCTTCCCTCAGATTTCAATGAGCTTAAAATGCGGTCAAGGTTACAGGTTTTACTTTACGAGATAATTACAAAAGCTTTACTTGTATAGACATGAATTAGGTTTGGCTTAGGTTACCGTTAGGTCTGGGT
Organism: Halictus ligatus; assembly: GCA_028454255.1. NCBI lineage: Eukaryota > Metazoa > Arthropoda > Insecta > Hymenoptera > Halictidae > Halictus > Halictus ligatus. The sequence continues at coordinate 439,804 of CM052142.1, read as the reverse complement.
TAGGTCCCTAAACCTACAAAGGAAGAGAGTAGTTCCTAAGTAAAGGAAGAGACCCGGTGGCGATGCGATGGGGCGAGCGTAGGCGAACGAATGTCTTTACCGGAACGATGAGAGCGGAAGGGGTTAGAAGACTCCGAGAGGAGGAGTGTAGTGGGTATTGCCCATCCCTTTATCCAGGCTGCGCGGAGTCCTGCACTACAAGGGCTAATATCATCTTGGCCGGGTGTGCGTAAAGACATTCTCCTTTTCTCAGAAAAAAGTACCAAAATCTAACTTAAACCTAACCTAATTTAATACTGTTTGTATTATACTCCGCGTACGATGTTTTCGCCGCACGAAGTGGTGTTCTTGATCAAAAGCACCCATGAATTTACAAGTAGAGTTTTTTGCGAATACAGTGAATTCGCGATATATCTTGCGGAAGACTGGACGATAAATGTCGCGGAATTATCACCACTACCGCGAGGTATGCCCCGTGAGGGGTCAAGAGGCTCAAGAGACCTCGGTCGTCGAGGAGTGTAACATAATAGGGGTCGGGTATATCGGTGTGAGACCAGGAGGCCATTACTAATTCTATAACAAAACTTCTTTATTTTTCATTATTTTTTATGGGACTCACCAACATACTCGCGGCATTGTTCTATTGAAAATGATACCAAATATGATATAATTCCGATGACATTTGCATGTGTAATGAACGATGAAAGTTACTTCCCGTCACAATTATATTAACGGAATAATCAGTGTAAATATGACCCGAATTATATCATATGTCGTATCATTTTAATAACAAAAATTCCATAAATATATTGGTGAAAGTCTCATAAAAAAATAATTGCTTATAACTCCTCGTCTCTTTCTTTCCCATACGCTATCTTTCTTTGCGCCCGAAACTTTCATCGTTCATTACACATGTAAATGTCATCGAAATTACAACATATTTGGTATAATTTTCATTAGAAAAATGCTACGAGTATATTGGTGTAAGTCCCATAAAGAATAATGAAAAGAAAAAAATTTTGTTATTCTGGTATTATGTTAACACTTCTCGGAGACCGAGGCCCCTCGAACTTCGTTGTCCTTTTCTACGTTCAGCACTGCATCGAAGAATAGTAGGATCTCGTCGACAACATTTGACGCTGTAACTTTGACTAATAAGATAGATGACGAATGTATTTACACTCCTCGGCGATCGAGGCCTCGGCGGCGAGCATCGCTGTCCTTTTCTACGTTCGGCGCGGATCAAAGAATAGTGAGTTCTGGAGAATAAACGACATCAAGACTCGTGTTGCTGACAGATATAAGGAATTCACTGTATGTCGTAAACTAAAGCAGGCTGCCAAAAACCTTAGAGGGAAATGTTCAGTTCATTGAAATCTGGTGAGAGGACCCTAATCAACAAGTTCACTGAAGTTTTAATCACCGTAGCTGTACAATAAATCATAGGGCAAGTATAATATGTCGCTGTAAAAATCTCGTAGTTTTGTCGTAATGGGATGCATGTACATATGTATCTTTCCACTGAACGAAAGATATATTTATTCCACCAAGAATATATAACTTTGGAATGTGTATCACATGTTGCGAAACATAGTTCAATGACAATAGCGAGTCCTTCGTTTGCTGGGTACGGTGACATGGGAATAGTAGAATCTTCAACTATGTTTACATCATTGAAATGTTTACACTCGGTCGCCAGTAGCCAGCGGCCGTTCATCGAGCGGTTCGCTGACAATGAGCGCAAGAGATCATCGATTCGGTTTTGTGCCTTCGCTCGACCAATGCGCGTTAGCCTAGCCAGACTGAATTCCCATAATAATACTGATTACCCGTTCCCGCGCAATATCGCTCGCAGATATCAGCATATCTAGACTGTTGGAGTATACATGTACGTTCTAACATATCCACTTTTTTCTTACAGAAAATATACTCGGCCGCAATCGTTACACCGAACCTGAATTTCCAACAGTATTGAACCGGGCGCAATTATACGAGTTCACAACGATAGTCGACTCAACGCTTGATCTTTCTTTAACATAAAAAATCGTCGAATCGATCAACTTAACCTATAAAAAACAAGTTGTATTTGATCTGTTTGAGGAAATTCATCCAAGAAACGTTTAAGCAATACGTAGTACGGTTCGATCGATTAACGAATCGATTTCTAGATAAACTTCGAATTGCAAGGAATTTTATCCGCGAGATTCTTTCTGCAAGAGACTTTTGAATTAATTCCTGTTATGCGAGAACTTATCACACATACACTTTGTACGTGTCGATTTCGGATGGTCGCAAAAGGAATCGTAAATAATCACATACCCGTAGAAATCATAGAGGACCACGTTGCACACGCATTCGGCGTTATTTCGTGTTGTCATTTACATCGTGTACTGAGATAACAGAATTTGGGGAGCCGTCACGGTGCTAGGCGGTGCGGGTCAGGTGGTGCACCACGCTAAAATCACCTTCTTGAATGGTACGAAAATGGCTCGATCTGGATCGCTGAAACACAAAATATCATACATGATTTCAGAAAATAATATGTAATACGGAGCTATTACGATCGTGCAATAGTTGGTCAATTTGACAATGAGATATAGAGGGTGGTCCACGCAACTTGCATACCTATATAACTTTCAAAGGATGCGTTGCACGAAAAAGTTTTGTATACAGAAGTTACATGGTCTGACGGGTACACAATTTAGTGTATTTATTTTTTTTTTTTTACAGGTGGAAGTGTTTTGGAGATTTGAAGGTCGACTTTGTTTTTTTAAATGAAATACTATATTTTCTATACCAAAATATGGAAGAATGTCGAATTCTGAGTAAAAAAGTATTGACCTTCATTAGCCCTAAATCTAATAATTAACGAGTAATTTCAGTTTATTTCCTGAAAATTTCCTGAAAATTTTCGTCGCGTAATATCAAGTTAGAAATTCAACCTTATCGCAGATTTCCGCATGACAGCGAGATGTTTACGTGACAATGTTTATAAACACGACAACTCGATTTCATCTCTTTGGTTTTTAAGACTTTCTGTTATAAGTGGATCAATGGTGTTGTCCAGTAAATTTAATTACTCTTGGAAAAACAAATAACCTATAATAGCATTTCCTAAAATGTTTGCCCAAACAATTATGTTTTCCGGCCATTGGGTATTACTTTCTCTAATAAGATGTGGATTTTCGTCACTCCAATAAAGACAGTTATGACAATTTACAGCATCGTTTACGAAAAAACTGCAATTAAATGTTTTTAATTAGATTAGGAGTGACTGTTTATGCCAGCGCTAGATCTTCGGTGATCTTTCGGGCCTGTGAACTATTACTAAGCTCGAAGGACCACTTTCCAAATGGATGGAAATGTTGTTTCAAATAACTATAATTCAAACTAAGCGAGTGAGAACGCTGTTAGAAGGAGCCATGTCACTTGTACAAGCTATGAATCAATTGGAACTAGATCTATTGGATCTATTGGACTTTTCTAAACTATTTGGCTTCCTAGAGCGATCTGCTTAGGAGAACACGAGTCGCAAATAAGCTATCTTCGGTTCTTCCCACTACTCTAAAGTTTTAACCCTACTTCGGGGGTTTGGTGGGAGGATCTAGGGGCTGGGTGCTTCAAACAGGCCCAGGGCTCGCCAAGGCCACACATTCTTGGCGACTAAACCCTGGGTTTTTCTAAACATCTGCAAACTATTTGAACTGCAGTTTCAAAAATCCGGGTGCGCTGACCCCAAGAGACGAACGGTTCGTGTGTTTTATGACAAGGGACTGCATTGAAGGGACCCTCTCTCTCTACCGTCTGGAACGTTCTCTACTCCACCGTCACTTGAAGATGTGTCGCCAAATTAAATAAATACTATTCTTTACATACAATTAATTGTCCTACGATATAGTATTTCTTATTACGATGATTCACACTTGTCTAAATAGTACAATCTTATATTGAAAGACGGCCAAAACATAAACAAGAGAACAATAGAGGATAATTTTGTTTTCAAACGGTACGTGCTAGTACAACTGGAAAACACCGACAATTTGCGACAACGAATTTTGCAGAATAATATGCCTCGCTCTGCTTCTCTTTAAACATCTCCGAAACTAGTGCGTGGATAAAAAAAAGTATCGTACGAAAATTGCTGGTCTTTTTACATACAATAAGATCCCTTAATAAAAAAATATAGGTTTTCATTTGAAAAAACAAGTTTTACCTTCAAATGATCATGAAAACACCATAAATGACCATGAAAACACCGATAGCACTGAAGTAAGTGGTGAAAATGGAAATGTATCAAAATTGTTTGGATATGTTTATGGTAGAAGAATGCAGGAAAAAATACAGAATGCCTGCTAATTTGTATGCATAACTAAAACAGCGTTTTCTCCAATCAGGTTCTGTTCAAGTAAAAAGGAATCGACCTCAAACTGTGGCTAACAATAACGTCGCTACTGATGTATTGGCATGAGTTAACGTGGACCCTCATGCAAACAGTAGACAAATTCCTAGAGAACGTGGAATTAGTCATACAACTCTACTGAACCTTTTACATTCCAACAAGTCCCATCCATACCACATAACATTGCATCAGGATTTGTACGGAGACGATTTCGTCAAACGATCGAACTTCTGCAATTGGGTTCATCAGAAGATAGTTGAAGATGTTTTGTTTTTACCTAACGTCCTATTTTCTAATGAATCAACATTAATAAATACTGGCAATGTAAACAGACATAACGTGTACTACTGGGCAGCTGAAAATCCGCATTGGATAAGAACAACGGCGTTTCAAAATCCATGGACATTGAACGTTTGTCGCGGCATTATCTAATATGTTGTCATTGGCCCGCACTTTTTGAAGGACATTTAACTGGGCATGTTTATGTTAACTTCCTACACAATGTAATACTTAAATTAAAGGCGCGTTATGTGAATGTAACATGACGGTACGCCCCCGCACTATGCAGTCTGCTCTCGAACAGCAATGAATGAAACCTTTGCAGAAAGGTGGATAGGTGGAGGAGGTTCTGTAGCCTGGCCGCCCCGTTCGCCGGATTTAACACCACTCGACTACTTTCTACGGTGTCTCATTAAAATCTGCGTAATGTTCATTAAGCCTACGACGCATGGCGCCGATAAAAATAATTTTGCATGCGAAGAGTTAAGTGAACAAGATAAGGGTTGAACCGCCATATCTCGAAAATATGTACACATGATTTGAATTGCTTTATCTTACAGTTAGAATTACAGAAGCAGGACCGGCGCAAGGCAGCTTCAGCGCGTTCGCCGGAACCCGGCCCCGCGTTTTGAGATGCCCCGCGGTCTAGGAAAATTATCCAATTAAAAAACACCGACTTTCCTTAACTTTTTACAGAATGATGATACCATTAACAGATGCAAGACATTTTTTTATTCAGTTTAAAGGAGTGATAAAAATCATCAAAGTTCAGTGTAACTCCATAAAGTTCTCATATCCTGGAAACTACTTCAGATAAAAGAATCCAGACGCTTTCAGAGAAATGTACTTTTCAGAGAAATTAAACTACATCAATAGTTTTTTACAAAAGTCATATATGTTACAGATTTTGTACTTTCATTGAATTTTTTGCTCCTTGAAAGCAAATTATGGATGCGAAAAAATATTACTTGGATTTGTTTAAAAAACTGCTTAAAAAATAGATCTAAAAATATATCTCCAATTTTTGGAAGTCTGTCGACGAGTCGCAGCTCCTACGATCTTGCATAGGAACTGGGCATAGCAACGCCTGACATTTATTAGTGGTTATGTGTCAGTCGTCGTCTTGCGGTGCATATGTTTTAAACAAAAACGCATCAGGCTATTGCATTCCTACGGTCTTCGATGTTGAGCGTTAGTCAATCTCTCGACGCGTGGCAAAGACTGTGATCGTTACGTTTCGGTAAATTTAAGACGACGAATTTTTTTCAAAGTTATATTGTGATATAAGCCGTGACATATATATTTTCAAAATGTTTGATTTCTGGTAAGTATTTTTTTTCAATTATTTCCCCTTTTTTAAGTTAAAATTAATCATAACTGACATCGCGTCGCAGAAAAACATATGGCAGTCGTACAAATGAAATCCAATACATATAACTAGTTGAGAATTTGAATTCGTTATTATTAAATTAATTTCGCCCCAAATGTTAAAATTTCGATATAGTGAGCAAGAACAGAGAAATGTTTCAACTATATACAAACTGTGGGCATTTCCTACGAGGGGACACTTTATTGCGCCGGGATCGTAAACCGGAGACCTTCGGCAGGCCCAAGAGCGGGACTCCCGCGCATTTGCAACCAAAATGTGGATTGGTCCGAGCCACGTGGCGAGTAGTGCCCGGGGTCCCCGAAGTTTACAATCCTTGGGTTTTTCCAGCACCCCGGCAAGAAGTTAGGGAAAGGAAAGATTCACTCCCACTAAAAACATGTCACCCCTTCATAGCGCCTAAGCGAAAATCAAGCAAAACCGAAAACGGCAGATTCCGCGCAACTCTCATCTTGAGCACTTGGGAGAGTAAAGGAATTTTGTTGGAGAAATCCGCCGTCCGTTATTTCGCCCAGTTCTTCCCATCCTCGACAAAGTCCAATCCACAAAACTAATGAGGTATGTAGTTTATTTAGTCGCGGACAAGGATATGATAACGGTGCCAATATGAGAGGAATGTTGACGCGTGAGCAAGTTGAAGATTTGGTTGAAAGCAGACCTTTCGGTGGATGCTCATTTCACACGCAGACTTAACGGCGAATGAATAGTTGAAGGGGTGGATGGTGATGATAAACCGTGAATTTGGTTGACTAAAACAACTGTATTTTTGTAACGAAGATGCTGGGACACAGAACTTATAATGAAGACGGCGAGTGTCGCGTAGCGAATTTCTGTTAAGATCAATAGTGTCCGAGGAACCGTTGCCGGCCGAGGATTTAATTCTTTATTACTACGTAGCACAGGGTGTTAGGGCCTAACCATAAAAATTATAACCATACGAAATTCGGAATTTACCATTTATTGTTACGACCCCTGCTCCCACTCTACTAGCGCTGGTCAACGAAATTGTTAGCTCCACCCTCTCTTTCCAACCAATTAGCTTCCCTATCCCAGTTTTGTAAACACCCCAGCGTATGACATAAATAGAAAGACGGATCAGCGGAACGATGTCATTTTCTTGATTCTTGAATATCGTAACATTGACACCAGAAGCAAGGTAACTCTTTAATTTAGTTAGTAAGTTCGATCCTACACATTTACTTGGAATAAACTACATCCCTACATATCGAAGTGCGAGTGGAACTATATCACACAATAGAAAACGCGCACGCAACAGCGAGTGAGAAGTAGGATACAATATTTCGAACGACGAGTTAGAAGAGAGATGTTATCGCTTTGCCGGGTTTGGTCGGCATACGAACCGGGCGTTGGCGGGGGTTGGTTTCTCGAAATTCGATTGGCGGAATATTTTTTGGAAGATGTTCCTTGTGGGGGTGGACTAACGCTGGGAATTCCTCGGTTCGTCAGCGCAGGTACGGTTATTGACGCTTACGGAAATAAAAATTTTGGACTTCCGGAAGTTTATTGCGTCTTCATAAAATGCCCAACCGTTTCTTCGGCAGACGCATTTCCGAAGATGGTACAAATTGCAGTTTTTATGGCGGTTTAATGTGCTTCAATTGAACCCCCTTGTCATTTTTAATGCGGAGATTGGACCACGCTACCCAAAGGCATCCGTGACTGGTATGCTACACGGCGAGGCAGACTATACGATATTTTAATATTTTGTCGGTTTACAATTTGACGATCACTGTTGTTACGCAAGAGAGTAACAAAGAGTACAAGCAAATATATTACATGTAAATCCTAACGGGTTTTACGTATCATGCGGTAGTCCCAACTTGAATTTGTTATTGGGAGATATAGCAAAATCATCAACCCAAGCACTACATTTTTTTTGTGTTTTACAAAAGATTTACACGATATTTGCAGCATCGACATCGCGTTCGGATGTTCTAAAAAAAAACATGTTGAAAAAATTACACCTAAACCATGAAACTAGGTGGAAATGCCGTTTTGATAGTGTAAAGGCTATTCAATTTCAAGTTTGCCAATTTCGAAACGCCTTGATCAAAATTGGCAACAACGCATCTGACAATAAATTGAAAATTGGGATTTTGTCTTATCCTTTGATGCAAATCGATTGGGCCACGAAGCATCTGGAAGGTCTTAACGTATTCTTTGTGGAATGAAGGATTTAGCAAAGCTATGATCGCAGCAAATGAAATTGCAAAGTAAATGGACATAACACCAGAGTTCAAATCATTATACAGGGTCAAAAAACGGAAATTATTCGATTATGAAGGACAGAATGAATCAGCGACAAAGAATACTTCCGTGTACATTACTTTTTAAAAATAATAGATACTGCGTTAGAATCCTTTAAAAGTAGATTCGAATTATATGCAAATCATCAAAATATTTTTGGTTTCTTATACATGAATGAGATTGGGAATTTAAATGATGAATATTTATTAAAGTGTTGTCAAGATCTTCACTTACATTTGGAAAGAGATTTTGACGGAACTGAAATATTTGAAGAAATTAAGATGGTCCGGTCAATTACGCAAACCAATTTTTCGGCTTTAGATTCGATGAAATACATTGTAAAGAACAATCTCTCGGAAGCATATCCACATTTATTAATCGTATTACAAATTATGTTAACGACGCCAGTAACCGTGGCCACAGTAGAACGTAGTTTCTCGCGGTTGAAACTAATAAAAAATTATCTGCGATCATTGATAAGCCAAGAGAGCCTATCATCTCCTGATTTTCTGTCAACAGGAAGTGAAATAGCAAATTCAATCGATTTTGATGATGTTATCAAAGATTTGGCGTTGAAAAAAGCGAGAAAAAAATATTTCATATTATTATTGGATTGTATTATTATTTAATATCCATATTATAAAAAATATATAATATGTAACAGCATCTGTAAATAAATAATTCCTCGTTGTAAAATTGAAGTGTAGGATTTGAACGTGTATTCAGTCCCCGCAAAAGGTCAAGCCGGCCCTGCACAGAAGTGATGCCTAGAGTAGAAAATGTATTTGCGTAATGCTGTAGAGGCTATGTACTGGGCAGCAAAATCCAGGGGCGGAAACAGCGGATCAACAAGGGGCGGATCCAACTTTTGGAAAAATAGCAAAGGCACAAGTCACAACAACAAAAACAAGTAAATGGAAATATCTATCCATTTCAAAATAAAAATAACATGTTTGAATGACGTTGTATGAAATTACAAGAAATCATTTTAAAGCCTACGGGAGTGGAATGCAGAATGCAAGTACCTAACTCCCCCCATGTCTGAAAAATAGGTTGAAAAATATGAAGGTGGTACTAATGGTAGTATTTTGTGCTTCGTTCTATTGACAAACTTATAGAGAGAAAGCGTAGAAGGAAGCGAGTGAGGAGGTAGTTGGCCCTTTAAGGAGAGGTGAGGTGTAGATGTAGCCCCTAGGCGGTAGAAGTGTAAATCCGCCACTGAGTAGCGATTCTGGGTCAATTACACCTCATCAACAACTGAAAGCATCGGGATGCGGTCGAAACCGCATCAGTAGTTTTCGCCGTTAGAGTTACACGCGAAGTCTCGGAACTAACGCATAGGTGCCTTCTCGAGATCAAAATCTGAGAAGGTGCCACTCACTTTCATGGACGACGATTCGTCACGCGACCGTTTGCGAGCCAAACTTCCAGCGAATGTCCAAGGCCCTTGTGAATATCCCGAGATACCTCGCAGCAACGTATGTGATAATCGTAGTGACAATCTTCCACATAATGGAACAAGCATTTCTTTGACGGCTACCAGTACAGTAATTGAATTCAGTTGAACACCATTATTGCTTCGCTAAGGGCTTACATACCTTTCGTAAACTATTAGATACTTGAATAAGTTTTTGCCGTTTACTAATAGATATCGGAACTAATAGCACTTGTATGTAATTGTAAATGCTATAGTACCAGGTCGTTAAATATGAAACTTGACAAATAAAACACAAACTTTTTTCATATTTTTAGCAAATGAAAATTATTTAGTTTTCATGAGACGAGTAAAGATATTTGAACATGCAATATGTATACAGTAAAGTTTCGATGTAAGCCGGATCGTCGGGTCTGTGCATCATTTTTTTGTGACCTCGCTGACCGCGTCGAACATAGAAAAGGATAGCCAGTGTAAACACTGACTGTGCGGCCGAAGGTACAACAAAAAATAGTGCATCGATAAGACTGATTCATACAACGAATGAAACTTCTTTATTCTCACTTATTTTTTATGAAATTTTATCAACATATTTGTGACGTTTTTCTCAAATCTCAGATAGTCATTGCTCAGACCAGAGGTCAGCAAGAAGAGCACATTTCGGGCGCGTGTCTCGCTCCCCGTAACGGTCCTAGTTCTCAAACCACCTCAGTATCAATGAGTTTTCATGAGGGGATCCTCTGTAAGCCTATTCTACTATGTCGCGTGATACTTTCAGAAAAGAAATATAGAGAACACAAAGTTTAACGATTCTTCGCTATCGTCTGTAATGCGAACCGTGACGTCCAGCTTTCCATTCGACATTTCGGATTTACCCAGTACGTCTAAAGTCTAAACGTACGCGAAAATGTTTATCCACATTTATATAAAATTTTAGCGATGAAATTAAAAGCTACTTTCCAAATTTATCTTTTTAATTTATTTTTCAAATTTATTTCTCGAAACTACCACGCGACACAGTGAAATAGGCCTACAGGAAATACTGCTGACAAAACAAAAAACGCATCGACAATAGCACCTTCTTCTCATATGTGGAAACCTTTGTTTGAAAAATGAAAAATATTTTTTATTTACATAAATAGCTTAACAGCCCGTTGGAGCACGGCGCGATCTACATATATGCCGCATAACAGAAACTTCTGTAAACACAAGGTAACGGTCGATGTTAATAAAAATGGTATAAGAAGGAAATTCAAATAAAAAAGTTAGTATCGGATTGGTATTTTTAAACAATACAACAAGTTTATAATTTTTACCGGATGGCGTTTTCAAGGTCATTTGAAGGTGAACTTTGTTTTCATATGATCTAAACCTAATAGTTAACGAGATATTATCCAAAGAAGAAAGAAAATTATTTCGATAATATCTCGTTAACTATTAGATTTAGGACATATGGAGGTCAGTACAGTTTTACTCAGAATTTGATAGTCTATCGATTCATGATACAGAAAGTAGGTGTTTTCATTAAAAAAATCAAGGTGATTAGAGAGATTAACAATATTTATACATAAAAATTATTGTTATGTGATTAATAATATCAATTTCCTCCTAATACGCAGTCCTAATACGCAGTTTTGTATGTTACGAGCCAGGGCTGCGAACAACGCGAGAGGCCGGCGAAGGGTTGTTACCCCCGGGGCCCGGGGTGCGAGCTGACCCGGGCCCCCTGGGGGGAGCATGGCTCCCCCCGGGATAGGCCGACACCCCCCGGGTTAGTTTCCCGGTGTGGGGGGGTGTCGGTCCGACCCTCCCCAATGAGGGAGGGGGATCCGTGGGGGGTTTGGGGACAGGAAGGGTCGGGGCGTGCCGGATCGCGCCTCCGACGACCCTTCCTTCCGGTGGCGGCGTCTTCTTGCCCCGGCCGGAGCTGGTTCCTTCGGGACACCGCCTCCGAGCGGGGCACGAAGACTCCGGGAGCTGTGGGTGGACCGAGCTGGGGCTCGGGAAGCCCAATCCGAAGGCTCCAGGGATGGGGACACCGGGCGGGTCCCTCCGCCCGGGGTCTTATAGCGTAGGCAGTGGGGGAGGCTAACATCCTCCCCCGGGGTATGATGATAGCTGGGAGGTGTCCTGTTGAGTACTCGCGTGATCCAGGCACCTCCCCTGTAGCTTAGGTGGGCGTGAGGTTTTAGTGGGTAGCCCTTCGGGGTAGCCCCACATAACCCCGGCTTCCCCCAGGGAGCCGGGGTATGCGTAACGCATTTCCTCACGAAAAAAAGGGTTGTTACCCCAAGAATATGGATTCTAAATTGGAAATCTTTGTTAATCTGAATTTAACATTAGCAAGCCTCGTAACTTATATAATTTAATTGATACAATCCGAGCGGTAAGATTGTATCGTGTGGGAACGTTCAATTATTAGATTAGGATGTTTGGCAATGATTAAGGGTTGTAATTTACGCGAGTTAACAAACAAGACAATTTATTCTGGATTCGAATATGTTACAATTGTGATTGTTGTGTCGCGAGTGAAGGTAATAAATGTACAATTATAGAAATTGATTACCTATGTTGCACGGTGTTGACGCACTGACAATGCGGGGTTGGAGAGCAGTTGTTGAAGGCAAAATAGAAACTACACGAACTAACGGCTTCTATAAGTTAACGTTTGATTCAAAAGGGACTTTAACCCGATCTCACCAGAATTTAGCCTGATACGAGTAACGCGACGTGACTTCACGATTGGTATACCGCGACCGGACCACTTCTGAATCTCAACTGAACCGCGTCTCGACTGAACCAAAGAGAATGAAAATGAACGGGTTTATATACCCCAAAAATGAGGGAGGAATGTGTATGTATTATTGTACGATCGCGTACTCGTATTTGACGTTTCCGGTGAGTTTAAGGTTTGCAGCTGGATCTTTTGTTTAAAGGGGTAAAAACGAAGGGTTAGCCAGGATGTTTCCTATCGAGAACTATCTTGACAAAATATTCCAGAAGGGGATGTTTTGAGGATTTCCATATTAAGAAATCGTACGGTGATGCTCATGCTTTGTGCCAGTTGCGTCCAGCCGGAGTAGAATCATTAAACAAAGGGGCCTGTTGGGACGCTTTTCGTTCTCAGAAGAGAGATTAGAACGTCTAAACGAAAATGAATCGTGGAGAAACGTCTCCATACGTAACATGTATATCGTACATCGTGATATACACGTGTAGTGAGATATACTAGGTTTGTCCGCACTGTTTGCTGTATAGAATAAAATTTTATCGAATAAAACTACTGTAGGGTTACGAATGAGACAGTATATTACAGTGATTGTTTAGAGTGACTGTGGACGCGATATTGTGGCGCCGACGTGTTTGGGTCTAGAATGAAAGAAAGTCTGTTTGGGCCGAAGTGTGAAAGAAGAGTGTTTGGGCCTCGGTGACAAGAGTGAAGTGGCTAGGGGCGCCGAGAAACTGATAAAGAGAGAATGAGAGTGCGAGAGAGGAAGAATGAGAGAGGGCACTATTATAAAAGGGATGAATGCGAAGAATGTCAGTTAGTCGTTAGTTGAGAGTCGTGAGTCGAGAGTCGGCAGTTGGGAATCGGTAGAGAGAGAGAGAGAGAGAGAGAGAGAGAGAGAGAGAGAGAGAGAGAGTCTGTAGAGAGTCAGTTAGTAGAGCGAGTTGTGGTTGTTGTTGTTATTGTTATTAAATAAAGTGTTTTATTGAGACCGATGTCCCTAAATCATTTCACCCGTTACGCCACACCCTATACGTAGGAGTTCCATAAAATATTCCTACACTACGTTTTTGAGAAAATCGATTTTGTAAGTTCATCAAAATCGTGTACATTAGTATTTAAAAGAACTGCCTGATTACTAATCACGAACGGATGTGCCAGCTGATTTTTATTCCATAACATGTGTATTCAACGAATTTTCAAATTTGTTTTTTTATAGGACAAAGCCTTGGACAAACAAATTTTACTTTTGATATAGTTTTTCATATAAATATACACCCTTTCGGTTATACAGTCTCTACTCGATAAATGTCCCAAATATCTAGTCTATAATTGTCTCAAAATTATCCCCACTACCGCGGGGTATAACCCGTGAGGGGTCGCAAAGCTCAAGTCGCCGAGGAGTATAAACATTATACGGATTCGGTATATCGGTGTGATAACACTACCAATCCAATAAAAAACTTCTTTATTTCTAATTATTTTTTATGGAACTTTCACCAACATATTCGTGGCATTTTTCTAATGAAAATGATACCAAATATGATTTTATTCCGATGGTTCATTACAATTATATTAACGGAAAATTAGTGTAGATATGATCCGAATTATATCGTGTTTGGTATCGTTTCAATTAGAAAAATTCCACAAATATATTAATGAAAGTCTCATAAAAAAATAATTCATAATAAAAAAAACTTAATATTTTATTTAAAGGCTTAAGTTTGTGCGGTCTTTTGAATAGTACCGGCGGCCGCGACTCTCCATGTTTCTTTCTTTCCCATACGTTGTCCTTTTTTATGTCCGAAACTTTCATCGTACATTACACAAGTAAATGTCATTGGAAGGATATCATATTTAGTATTATTTTCATTAGAAAAATGCCACGAATATGTTGATAAAAGTCCAATAAAACAAAATAATGAAAAATAAAGAAGTTTTGTTATTGGATTAGTAGTGACTACTCTCTTGAGCTTCACTGACCTTTTGTCACGTAAATGTCGTCCGGCATACATTTTCTTAAATTAAATCGCATAATATTTAATTCAATAATCGGTGCAGCTGATTATTTAAAAATTAAATATTGAAACATTTTCCAATGTTACTAACACAGTATTATAAGTATTTGAAATAATTTAGAACTTGACTACCCTACAAACTTTTCAATCACCTATGTAAATAAGTACAATTTTTATTGGAGTTATGCGTTATATTGATTCTTTCAAATAAATTCAAACAAGACGTAAATCGGAGTAGTTTTATATACTTAATATAAACAACAAAATTAAGGACATACTAATGAGTGTCATGTATGATGTCTATGAAAATGCACCGATTTACGTCACGTTTGGACTGATTTTAATCGGAAAAATCTAAACAATCCATTAGTACCAAATATGAAAAGGTAAGAGAAACAGTACTGAATTTGAAATTTTCTTTATTGTACGTTCATTTTGTACGCTCGCAGTATCCATTTCAATTCGATACTCATTCGGGGGGCGGGGGGATTGATTCCCCTTAAAAGTAGTCAAGCAATAAACACACTTGACGACCGAACCAGCGAGGGGGCAATTTGAAGTATCGGCGAGACTCTCGTTAACACAAAACGAAGCAAACGAATGTAACTTTTCCTAATTTTTTATTTTTTTTTTATAAAACTTTTACCATTGTATTCGTCTCGTTTTTGTAATTCAAATGGCACCAAACCAAAAGAAAAGCAAGAGAAGCATAGAGTCGACGCGTCGAACCTCAGCATCTCTGTCTTTTTCAATCGCTATCCTTCTTCACGTTCGACACATTACAAAGAATGTTTCACCTCTACTAAAACTGTCACTCGGGAGATCCATAAATCACCGTATATCCATTATCTTATTCTGTCGAGTTATGCTCGAGTCAATTCTTACAAAAGAAACGCTATCCTATAACGCAAGAATACAGCTCCGGATCCCAAGCTTTGCAAAAAGTGAATAGTACTGTATTTTCTAGACATTATAATTTTCAAACCTGTAATGTTGCACATTTTAATTCAATGGATATTGCGAATTTTATTTTCAGGTTAAATTTTCTTTCGTGTTTTTATGTACGTGCGTACGTGTGCTCGTGTGTATGAGCGTGTGTGTGTTTATGTTTGTGTTTGTAAATAAGAAGAGTGTTTGTTATATAACTAACTTGTAACTATAGCTTCGGAAAAGTAACCTACAATTAAACTATAAAAAACTATAAACAAAATCTAAACTATAAAACACTATTAAACTATAAACAATGTAAATCAATGGTCGTTGGAAGTAACACAGAATTATTGAGCGGAGTGCACAGGAAACTTCACATTCTTCCACGAAAAGCAGCTCCACATTCAAGCTAGTGGGTTGTATGCTGCATATACATACAGGGTGACTCAGTTAAGTGTACCAGCTAAATGATGAGAAAATGGTTGAAACTAACACTAACAATAGAATTTAATAGTTAATCTTGTTTTGTTTTGTTTTTTAATCAAGTTACAAAGGTCACCTTGAGTTTTTTTAATTGTAAAAGGTAAATTTTAATGTTGCGGTTGAGGAGAGTATTAAATCCTGAATAAAGAAACTATAAGGGTATGTGGGGTAAAAACAGACAGTTACTGAAGTATTCTCTAAATCAGTAACGGGCACGTACATATGACTGCCGCAGGCAAAACGCTTCTCCCACCAACGTCTCTTTCCCCTCGTTTCTCCCCTCGCAAGTCCTATCATAGCCGACCCGTGCGCGGTTTATGCTGTCTATTCAGATCCACGAAGCGTTACGTCATAATACACATCCTCCCTGCGAAACTTGCTCGAACGCGTATTATGACACGACGCTTCGGGGATATCGATAGACAGCATAAGCCGCACAAATGGTCGGCTACTGTGAAGGCACGAGCAGCGAGCGAAGATGCGCGTTGGACGAAAGAGACGTTGATGGGGGAAGCGGACAAACAATGTTATCATTCGTTGCACGGATTTCTCATATACGAATTTGTTTTGTTATTTATTGAAGAATATGTTAATGACTATTGACTATTACTTTCTTTTGAAGCATCATAAAAACGAAGTTAATCGCGAAATAAATACTAACGACGCCTGAAGATTCTGAAAACTCGTATCATTAGAGCATAGCATGCTATAACCCAAGAAATACTTCAATGTGGATCACGTGCACTTATCGATCGATTGTGCAAATGTATTAATTGTAATGCAGAATATTTTGAGCATTACTTGCATTAAAAACCATCCAAAGAATATCTCAGTCACTATTAGTTTTTTACTAACCATATCCCTATAGTTGTTTGGTCAGGATTCAATTCTCTCTTCAACCGCAAGAAAAGATTTACACTTGACAACAACAAAAACTCAAGGTGACCTGTACGTCCCGATAAAAAAGCAAAAGAAAAAATATTGGTTATTGCATGATATGAAACCATACAACGTTTGTTCCAACCATTTTTCCATATGCCAAATAATTCCCAAGCAATTTAGGTGGCACACTTATAATGAATCACCCTGTACACGCGCACCTTGCAAGTAGATGTAGGTGCATGCGCGAGTTCAAGACAAGAGTTTATCGCGGGGCGAAATTGCTTTTGTCACGCAGCCTTGTACCGCGGCCTATTACCTCGAAAACGCGAGGCAATTACGAAATTAAATATGTCGGTCGTATTCGGGAAAGCCTCCTTCCTCATGCCAGTGGCGCCGATTTAATTGAGAACTCTACGGAGATGCCTTATGCCGTGACGAAACTGTGAAAGAAACACTGCCAAGACACAAACACCGACATATTTCGCCGAGTCAGATATGTCAGAATGCTATTCTTATCGCGATTTTCAAAGAGAACTAAAGTTCCATGCAATTGTTCATAAAGATGGCTCAGTATTAAAACTCCGATCTTCACACGAATTCCACCTTTCAGAAATTATATTTTTAACACTTAACACATTCACTACCATATGGCAGCCCATATTTTGATGACGAAATTATTTCTCCAAACTCAATCAATTCGCACTGCAGTCATTTTGTATACATTATGAATAAAATGCGTTGAATACTTTTCTGCACTAAAAACTCTCTAACGACCACAAAAGGGCAACGTAAAAGACCGGAAGGATTCAATGGGCCCATGAATGAAAAATAGTTAGAGAAAAAGAAGTAATACATAATTTTTGTTTTGTTACAACATATCTATTAAAATTAATTTATTAATTTACTTTATACATTTTCCTTTTTACACAGAACTGATTTTTTAAAATGCTCTGAGCACAAGAAAATCAAATCATGTTCCATATTTTACTTTTACATAAGTTTTAGTACTAAAGTGGATCCGGTGCACCCTTCTTGTCGTTTGAGGTTAAGACGGTGCAGTGTGAAAATAATTCAAGAAACAGTTAAAAATTGATTGAAAGATATAGTGTTAAAGCAAAAACTGAAAAATATAACGTAACCATTTTAAAAAAGACAAAAAATTCGTTTAGATAACGAATGTAGTTGCAGGAGTTTGACTAGTTACTGCTCATTGTGGCTCCAATAATGCACCACGAGTCTAGCTTGTCATTCTGTAGGAATGGGTTAATAGATGAAGGGTGTTTTGCTTATGCTTTGAGAAGCGTAAGAAAATTGGAAAAATAATTAACACTATCAAGTTTAACTTCCAGGCTTTTACTTAATTAAATAAATTGCTTTGATTTTACCCAGTTCCTGTAGTGACTGTATCGGCAATGAACATGTTAAACAAGAGAACAAACTAATTTTCCTCTAGAAAAAAAAAACTGTCATGGCAAAGGTGGAATAAAAACGTTATTAATATTTTGAAAATACAGGTTGATCCTACAGATTCAATACGAAATTTAGAGTCTTAATGGATTTAAATCTGAATTTACAGATGCATATTACATAAGTGTGTATTACTAGGGCGACCCATGAGTAATCAATTATTTTGAAATCCAAAACAAGCTTTGTAGTTAAGTTTTTATTTCTTAATTTATTATATAATCTCCATCATTATCAAGGACAGTTTGCAATTTTTTCTGCAAATTTTCAATCCATGTTATTTGGATTTTGTGCGGTTCGTATTATAATACATATTCTACTAAATATATTCATTTAATTAATCATTTTGACCGGTGGTGATAGGTTTAGTGTTAAACAATGCTTCAGAGATCTGAAAAGATGATAGTCAGAGGGAGTACAGAGGGGTGCGGTAAAACTTCCCATTGCAATTCTTTGATTTTTCCTGAGTGAGTTTTGCTGTATGGGGCGGGGCATTGTCAATTTGCAGTATTACACCTTTTCTCTGGACTAAAGATGCCCTCTTTTTCAATAGCTCTAAATAGAGCCGTTGTAATTGCTGACAATACAACTAAGCAGTAACTGTTTCTCCAGGTTTCAACAACTCAAACTGAATTATGCCACGACAGTCCCACCAAATCCACAGTAACACCTTTCTAAGTGATAAGCTAGGTTTAAGGGTTGATATTGCGGTTTGATTTGCAGAAAACCATTGCTTGGTATGCTTTATGTTATCATAAAGAATCTATTTTTCATCTCCGGTAACGATTCTGCTAAGAAATGGATTTCTACGAAATTTGGATAGCAATGAAGTTTAAATTGATCGACGAATATTCTTATTGGTCTCAGATAATTTATGCGGTACCCATATTCCTTGCCTATATGCCTTTCTCATTTCCTGCAGGTGCCTTTGTATAGTTGACCATGTGGATCCAAGATTTCTCGATATTCTTGCGTACTTAATGTTGGATCAGCTTCCACTAGAGATTTTTGGATCTAATTATCAAATTCAACTGGACATCCACTTCGAGGTCTGTCAGAGAGATCATAATCACCAGCAGCAAACCTTCTGCACCAACGTTGACACTTGTTGACCTTCAATACATCTCCATATACATCTCCGTATATATGGATCTCCATATACATCTCCGTATATATGGATCTCCATATATACATTTTCTTTGTTGTTACCGTTGCATTAAATCCCGCATGAAAATGAAAAAGTATGCAATGTCGAATATGATCCTCGGAAGGTACGGACGCCGCCATTTTATTGCAGAGTTGTAAAAAAAATTATACTCTTTAGAATATTTTGAAGACAGGCTGCTTTACCGAAAACTGTAAAAAAATACGTGTTTCCTCTTCAATGATCGGTACAGAACTAAAGGCAAAGCAAATTCTTTGGAAATAATTGATTACTTACTGGGTACCCCTAATATCTCCATTACAATAAGTATCCGAACAACACTTACGAATTGTAGATTTTACATTTTCTTTAAAATTTTCTTTCTTTCACGGATTTATTATGCTACCCAACAGTCTTGATGTTGCTCTCAGGTGATACAGGCAATATTTATTATCAAACAATAAATTAACTTTTTAAAATATAATCCTATAGATCTTGACGAGAAAATGGCAAATCCGAAGCTTTAATGCGAGGAATTCATTGGTTCAAACGTTACGCGTGTTTAAAGTTGAGCGACTTTAAGCATGTTTTGACAGGTAAGGTCGTCGCCATGTTGGTATGTACTGTCTAATGAGGAGAGCAGCTAAGTAGCACGCCAAGTACGCATGTTGTAAGGTTTACTGGGGTGGTTATGCTCAAGCATAACGAAAGAGCAGCTCTACTCGGCTAGATCCAGGACGAGAAGGTGGTAGATCCTCAGGATCAGGATCGTTTTCACTAATACTGTACATATGTACGTACGTACATATTTACGTACATACATGCGTAATTAACAGCAATGGCTATAAGTGGTACAACACGTACGTCGATACGAACAAGCAATTACATCTGTTCCTTACAACGGTCGAGACGAGTAAAGTACAGACTGTATACCGCTTGGTATATATATGTTTGCTGGGAAAGTCGGAACGAGAACGGAAATGCGACACTATCCCCACTTCATGAAATGTTGCTAACTGTGGCAAATTCCCCTAGCGCAGCGTTCCCAACCGTGGGAAAATCCTCCATAATGTGATGCTCATAACATAGATTTGCAAGATTAATCAGGCTGCGGCCTAACGGCCGACCCTTTACGGCACTTCACGATCCTAATCGCGACCAACCTTCTGGCGGCTCAGCTGATTCGACAATTACTGAGTACATACCAATATGGCGGCGGCCTTACTTGTCAGGGACGCTTGAAATCGCTCAACTTTACACGCCTATAACTTTTGAACGAGTGAACTACCCCCTTTAAAACTTGCATTTTGGAGTTTTCTCGTCAAAATCTACAGTATTGCATAAAAAAGTGTAAAATGTTTGGTCCCAGAAGATTACCAAATAATGCTTGTACTTTTATCGGCTTTATTGTTGTAATTTGTGTAGTTATCAATTATAGTTCACCGAAAAATACTGCTCATGAAGTAAACAATCGCACTACATGTATGTTTGGATGAGACAAATTCCTTTTCGTAACACAGATTTGCATGGTTTTTTTATAGTGAGTTATTGTATTTTCGCGGAGTGTATCCTGTTAATCAATAGTTGTAGCTCTAGCTCTAACACGTATAATTCTCGTAGTTTCACGCAGTAACGGCGATAGTAGGAAAATTTCATCTATTTTAGGTTAAATCTAACATATTTATTTATTTCTTCTTTCCGATTTCCACAAATGAACTGAACAAACTGAAATTAAAGTAAATAGGTGATCAAATATTCGTCGAATCCATTTAGACAATGATACTCTATAGATATGCTTCGCTGCTATTATATTCACTGCAGTCATAATGCGGAGTTGCAACAACGGCATTGTGTTAATGAGAACTGCTAACTGCGAAACACGGCAGACGCTCGCTCGATAGAAGGCCTTGTTACTGTTGTGACGAAACAGAGAAGCTCGATTCACCGAAGCCTTCGATGTGACGTACGTAGAAGACAAGTTCATAACCGCAGACTTACCAGGCATGCCAAGATACGGCGAATAATACTGCGCGAAACAATGATAGGATTTCAAACTATTATCTGCATAATATTTCCCAATACGAGTCAATATACCGAGTGTTCTACCAGAACCCAAACGTTAATATATGTAAATCCTCCAATTTTTATGATAAGGGACAATATTAGAATAATACGTACAGTGCTGGACAAAAGTATAAGACTTCGTGTATTTAGATAATCCGCACGTTTGAAAGAAAAGTATTGCACGTTTTATATATTCTATCTTTTGTAGACTATTTTTAGAACGTATATATTGTGATATGGCAAAATTGCCGCGGTCCTTCCAAAGATAGAGAGGAATCTCTAACAATAAAGTACGAAGGACCGAACCGTCCTCTGACAGGACAATTAAGAAGACGCTAGCCGCGAGCACTTTCACAGGGACGTTGGAGAAAGTAAGAAACGAGACCATAATGCATTTCGTTCGTCGCGCCCAATTGCGCGACGAAAAGTCACAGGACTGTAGCCCGGGCCCAGGGGGTTCGGATGCATTGCCTCCAATAGGAGCTCCACTACTGCCGCCACCTAGAGACATTCGCTATGCCGGACCTCCGGAATCTCCCCTGGGGGAGAAAAGAAAGTAACATCGAACCCGGACCGAGAGAGAGAGAGAGAGAGCAATTCGAAGCCACCAACGAGGGACCATAGGACCGACGGAACATCCACTTTGCCGTCCCGTCAAAGCCTCGCCCTATTAAAGTCGCCCCAAACAAGACAGGCAAGATGCCGAAGTTATTTGGACGGCCAGATTAAAGAACACAGGTTAGAAATTTGCCGGCCGAGAATTGGTCTCCGTGCTAGAAATCTTTCCGACGCCGCCTCGACGCCGTTGGGGTCATAACTTTGAATGTCCAGATGGCCTTTTGAGAGCACGTTGACACGTTCGCTGCTGTGCATGCCACAAAAAAAAAAAAATGTTTTTAGGGGCTTCACATCTCCTTAGGTAAACTATCGATATCTCTCCTCTACAACATCATGGGGATAGTAATCGTCCCTGTCGCTTGGTGAAACAGCATCACACAACCTTATGTTATACGTAAATTACACAATTTTTTTAAGGAAATATCCAAATTAGGAAGGGGATCATTCCATGGGAATTAAATCTTTTTTTTTTGGCACCATGTTTCGAACTTGGATGAAACTGAAAGATTGAACCATCATTTTGTAATCTTCGAAATTGTTTAAAGGATACGGACCATCAAAGTTTGCTATTTTG
>CM052142.1:391921-417031 GCA_028454255.1 Halictus ligatus | reverse complement strand
CATTTCGGGGAATTTCCCGAACATCGGCCTAGGGTAGGGATTTCTTCCACCACCAAAGAGGGAGGTTCCAGAAGATCCTCTCCCTTGGGCTGATTAACAAATCAGGAGAGTTTTACTCCAATCATGGGTCCATGCCCAAAATTCTCACCACCCACACGAGGTGACGAACAAATTGACCTCGGAGCAGCAAGGCAGAATCAATCCAACCGTCAACGAGTCGATAGCAAGGCAGAATCAATCCAACTGTCAACGAGTCGACAGCAAGGCAGAATCAATCCAACTGACAACGAGTCGAAACTGAAACCGCTTTAAGTTTATACCGCGCTAGTTTATACCGCTCCAGTTCACTGTTCCGTGAAATAAAGACTTATCCAATGTTAGTTCGGCCGATGAGAATCCAAAGATTGTAAATAGTGTAAATAAATAGTCTGTTGCGCAAAAAAACGACTGCAACGTTCATTTACAATCACGAACTTTATCCATAGTAATTGCTTTCATATTTCCTATATCTCTAAGTGATTGATTATAAACCAATGATTACAATGGTGAACAATATGGAAAATACGAAGGCAACAAGAGTGTAGTGAAATTATACAATAAAAAGTAACTTTTCAATCGATTACAGAATGGATAATGTCAGTATTCTACATTTATTTATTACCTACGGTACTAAATCCATTTACCTATGACATTGACAAAGTCTTGCGTAGTTACGAGCAAATTGTAGCGGCCATCGGCACGTACAATTAGTAACATTTGGTGTGAAAATGGTAGAGCTAGTTTATGGAACCCGTTGTCTCACAGTTGTTCTCGAGAAAACTGTTACTCGTCTTAGCAGTTTTGTTATGGCACGCATTGGCCATTAGACTTTTTACCTTCGGCCTCGTTCGGGTACCATAAACCTTGAGTTTTCCGAAGGTACCTGGGAGCGGGGAAGGTAGGCGACAGCTGGCCACGTCATGAACCGCGGGCCCGTAGAAAATCCGGCTACATTGCCAAATTTCCGGGATCGAATTGATTTTTCTCTAGTTTTTATCTCTAGATACCCGCGCCGTGACATTGACACTGAAGGGTGTCATCGTACATATGTTCGAAGCGACGATGTTTCAGATTTCAGAGAAGGACTGTGTTTTGCACCGAGGTTACAGGACAGTTCTTTCGTCTTCGGCGAGACAGTGTCTTGGGAGGGCCAATTTATGACACCCTTCAGTGTCAATGTCACGGCGCGGGCCATCGGCGCAAGATGCTAATTCGCAACAGGCTGCTTTCGACCATTAGAGTTATAGAAATATAATTTTTACTGAAAATATTTAAAATGCGTTCACTTATATCTAGAGATAAAAATTAGAAAAAAATCAATTGTTTAAATACACTTTGTCAAACTATTTGTTACATTTCGCAATAATTTTTAGGGATTTTTGAGGGATTCAGCATGTTAGGTTGATTTTTTTTATCTAGTGCGAACCATTACTGAAAATTCACATCCCTGTATTATCAAGAAATGGGTTGCGGAATTCCAGACCCTTGCAACCCTCGTAGGTACACGTACACGCCGACCTGGCGGTATGTGTGTGTGCCGCCATGTCACTTCCCATAGCCTCCCTGGCTAACGACATGCTGCCGAATATTGCTAATCATTTCTCAATGATGCAAAAATAGGTCTGCTAAGGTACTTTCCCGCCTAGATTGAACTTTTATCTAGCTCTTTTCACTATGCAAAAGTCCAGTCTCTGCATTATTGAGAAATTTTTGCAGGCATCCCGGACCCTTGCGATCGGTGTAGGCACACGTACACGCCGACCAGGCGGTGCGAGTGTGCCGCGGCACGGCTATTCGGATGAAGCTACGGCAGTGCCATCCACGTTGTCGCGCCGCGCATGCTCCTATAGGCCTCTGTTTTACCGAAAATGAAAAACTCAATGATCCAATTTTTCTGCGTTCCCGTATTCATTTGTTTAATACGTAAGCATACAACGTGATTGGCGTTACATTGAGATCCTATATGTCCCCGCTAGGCGGCGAAGGTCCTACGAACTCTAAACGAGCTCTAAATCTCTCGATATTTACGATAATATTACTCGCAAGCAGTATACTGCTGAATATTGCAAATTACGGCTAAAAAACGCAAAAGTAGGACTTGTAAGGACCTTTGCCGCCTAGATTGAACTTTTATCTGACGCTTTTGACTACAGAACAGTACTATCTTTGCATTATTAACAAATGAAAGCGGGAATCCTGTACCCTTGCAAATCGTGTACGTGTGGAACTAGGGAGGGGATGCACCCACACAATCTTGAGCCGCGGGGCCACTCCCTTAACAGTACCTCGTCGAAGTAAAATTGTCGATTTTAACTTCTACTTTAACTTCTACTCAATTTATATAAATAAACTTTTATTTATTGATAGTAAAGAAAATAATAATTATTGTTGAAAATTGAAATACCTATTTAGCGCTTTTTTATCTTGAAATAATGCCCAACTCCGTTGGACTCATCATCCTTGATCCAAAAGAAGGCATCTGGGGATGTTTTGAACATTTCGGATAATCTGGCAGAAAAATGTTTCGAACAAAATTTAATCGATATGCACTCATCTATGAATCCCAATAGGAAAAAATTAGAAAACATTTTTTTTCATAAAAAATGATGGCCACCTTAATTTTTTAAATGCTACTAAGTATTTTTTTATTAAATATTGTTGCAGCTGATGTCAAAACGAAACTTTTGTTTATTGTTAACAAATATAGTAATAATTGATGTTCAAATTTCAAATTTCAAGTTTCAAATATCTTTGAGGCTATTTATATATAACCAAGTTACGTTCAAAGTTTGGCTTTGTAGTTTTTAATAAGTTATTAAAACATTTCTTGTAGCGGACCCCGACATGTCGGAAAACGACATGTTCAGATTAAGAGGACTTCATTTCATTATGAAAAGAATACTTCGTCCAAATTGGCGACCCCATGTTTGTGCACGTATACTACTTTTCTTATTCCTTGCGTGAATACGGTCTGTAATAAGTGAACAATGACAGATACACGGAATAGCATAGGCAGCTCTTCGGCATCTGCTGGTCGTGAGACGACGTCCGCGATCGCCACAACGATGCGGATTCCGCCGTTCTGGCCGGAAAAAGTTGCACTATGGTTTAACCAAAAGTTCGTAAACTTTTGGAAGCCGAAGAAATTGATGATAGGACTCCAACACAATTTTGGAGGCATATAAATTGGCGGGCACCTCGGTTAACGACGAATTTTTAATCGAGATATGGAAGAATCGTCTTCCTGTCTGGCCCCAACAAGTGTTGGTGGCGACTAAGGAGACGTCAGGTGATGCGTTGGTTGCCATAGCGGACAAGGTCCACGAGATTCGATCTGGAAGGAATAAGGTAGCGACAGTGGCGGAGAAGGAAAACAACACGGAAATGAAGATGCTCCTAGCAAAAATGCAGGAAATGCAGATGCAGATCGATGCATTGTCCCATGGAGGGGAGTGGGAGCGGATCGAATTTTTCGCAAGAAGAAGGAGTTCCTCACGGTCTTCCACCTGCGAGAAGATGAAAACTGATAAATGGTTATGTAAATACCACATCAAATATGGAAAAGATGCACACCGTTGCATCAAACCCTGCAATTGGCAGGAAAACTCCGATCGTCGCCATCTGAGGCGGCTGCGTGCCGGGGTCCTAACAGCGGCCGGATATTCATAAAGGACTCTATTACGAAGACACGTTTTTTGATAGACACTGGTGCGGACTTGTGTGTTTTCCCGTGTTCAGATGTAGACCGGCGTATGAAAGAAGACACGTATGAACTTTCTGCCGCAAGTGGGTCGAGAATCAAAACATATGGTACCATGGCCATACGATTGAGTTTCTCGCTACGTCGGGAGTTCCTATGGGATTTCGTGATTGCGGATATGGAAACCCCCATCATAGGAATGGACTCCTTGGCTCATTATAATCTACTGGTGGATCCACGATATCAACGTTTCATCGACGCGACAACGTCACTGTTCGTGGCAGGAGCACCAGCACCAGGGAGCGAACTGACAATAAGGACCATCACCGGGGATTCGGTGTACCACGGTCTTCTCAAGGAATATCCGGATTCGACACGCCAGCCGGTCTTCAGTAGAAAATCGGTAAGACATAACGTGGTACATTACATCGAGACGACGTCGGGACCGCCGGTTTATTGTAAACCATGACGATTGGCACAGGACCGTTTAAACGAAGCGAGCGCCGAATTTGACCTCATGCTTCGGCAAGGTATTATCCGTTCTTCCAAAAGCCCATGGACGTCGCCGTTACATGTAGTTTTAAAAAAGGACGGAACATTGCGTCCGTGAGGCAATTACCGGGTATTAAACGCGAGAACGGTACCGGACAGGTATACGCCTCCTCATATCGAAGATTTCGGGCAGAGACAACACGGGAAGTCAGTTTTTTCGAAAATCGATCTAGTTCGAGTATCACCAGATTCCTGTCGCGACGCAGGATGTGGGGAAAACTGCAATCGCGACGCCATTCGGGTTATTTGAATTTTTGGTCACGCCATTCGTGTTGAGGAACGCGGCGCAAACACGCCAGCGTTTTGTAGATGGAATTATACGCGATTTAGATTTTCTTTACGCGTATGTTGATGATTTCCTTATCGCATCGAATAAGAACCAGGAACATGTAAAACATTTAAGAATTTTATTTGACCGGTTTTTAGATTACGGTGCGGTTATTAACCAGGAAAAATGCATTTTCGGCTTTGAGGAAATTTCATTCCTGGGATATTCGATTAATAAGGAAAGAGTCAAACCGATGGCTGAACGGGTCGATAACATTAACAAATTCCCCCATCCGCAAACGATAAAGGAGCTACGTAGATTTTTAGGTATGATTAACTTTTATCGCAGTTTCATACCGAACGTAGTAAACATTTTGCATCCACTTAACAACTTGCTGAAGGGATCAAAGAAAAGTTCCGAAAGTATAGCCCGGTCAAGCGAAAGCGAAAAAAGCATTTAGCTAAGACAACTCTCGCTAATGCAACTTTTCTGGTGCATCCTGCTCCAGGGACACCGATTTGCATTGTGGTAGATGCATCGGATGTTGCTGTTGCAGCGGTGATTCAGCAGAGAGTTGGCAAAATTCGGCAACCATTGGCATTTAGTGCAAAATCCCTTACGGAAGCACACAAAAAGTATAGTGCACATGATTGAGAATTGTTGGCAGCATACATAGCTGTAAAAAGTTTTAAGCACTATATAGAAGGTCGAAATTTCATTTTATTTACCGATCACAAGCCTCTTACGTTTGCTTTTCAACAGAATTTGGATAAATGTTCACCTCGACAATTTAAATATCTAGACTTTATTGCACAATTCACTAAGCGAATATTACATATTAAAGGAATAGATAACAGTGTTGCATATGGATTGTCAAGGATGGAGCCAATTACAGCAATTCCCGATCATAGTGTTTTAGCAAAAAAGCAAGAGAACGATCCTGAATTAACAGAAATACTCAATACGAATTCAACATCCCCTCAGCTGAATAAGATATATTTTCCGGACCAAAATGTTTATGTAGTGTACAACGGAGCTAACGGATGGGTCAGGCCGTACGTTCCTAATTGTTTAAGAAACAGAATTTTTGATGCACTG
Source organism: Halictus ligatus (assembly GCA_028454255.1). NCBI lineage: Eukaryota > Metazoa > Arthropoda > Insecta > Hymenoptera > Halictidae > Halictus > Halictus ligatus. The sequence continues at coordinate 411,374 of CM052142.1, read as the reverse complement.
CACGGGATGTCGCATCCCGGGATTACGACGACGCAGAAATTGATTTCGCGACTTTTCGTTTGGCCATCAATTAACCTCGATTGTAGAAAATGGGCGCGTTATTGTATTCAGTGCCAACGCGCGAAAGTGTCGAGATATGTGTTCGCTTCGATTGGAAATTTCGACCCCACTGGTAGCAGATTCAGAAACGTACACATAGACTTAGTTTGTCCATTACCTTATTGTCGCGGTTTTAGATACATTTTGACGATGATCGATCGATTTTCGCGGTGGCCGGAAGCTGTACCGATTGCAGAAATCGACGCGAAAACTATTGCGAGCGTTTTTGTTAGTACGTGGGTTGCACGTTTTGGTGTACCTTTGAGAATTACGACAGATCAGGGACGCCAATTCGAGTCGCACCTGTTTAAAGAGCTCGCACAGGTAATAGGGACACAACACTTCAGAACGACCGCCTACCATCCGCAAGCAAATGGTATAGTGGAAAGGTTTCATCATCAGCTTAGGACAGAAATAAAGTGCCACGCGACCGATGATTGGATAGAGACTTTAACTGTGGTCTTGCTCTGTGTACGGTCAAGTGTTGAAGACGATTTGGGAGCAACGGCCGCTGAAATGGTTTATGGAACAGGTGTCAGGTTACCTGTCGAATTTTTTGTTTCATCCAGCGTTGAAGGATCGTCGTTGAAAGCAATGTAGGTAATCAATAATAAGAACAAAATTATGTCATCCTATACAGTTCTAAACAATTAATTTATATATTCGGTTATATATTAGATTTATAAAGTAGATATTAATACAGTAAATTGTATGTCGGTAGCGCCGTTCTTTTCACTGACACTCATACGAAAACGGTGGTTTTTACCGGGCGTTTTATTTGAAATACACAGGGCACGCTATTGACCAAAGAGTCAACATGATTGACATTCAAACGGAAAGAATATCCGTTTCCGATATAATGTTGCACGAAGAAGCGAAGAGCGAAACTCGAGAACCCTCGTCGCCGAGGAATGGGCCACACATTGTCGTCTATATCGGTGTGAGATCAGAAGACCACTACTAATCCAATTAGAAAACTTCTTTATTTTCTGTTATTTTTTAATGAAACTTATACCAACATATTCGTGGCATTTTTCTGATTAAAATGAAACCAAATATGATATTTACTCCCATGATATTTAATTGTGTAACAAGCAATATAATTTTCTCTGAGTTAAAGAAGGACAGCGTATGGGAAAGAAAGAGCCGCGGAGAGTCGCGACCTCCGGCACAGATCAAAGCCCGCGTGAGTGCAGGCCTTTAAATGAAAAATTCATTTTTTGTTTGTCATTATTTTTTATGAGACTTTCACCAATATATTTGTGGCATTGTTCTGATTAAAATGATACTAAACGTGATATAATTCGGATCACATTTACACTAATTTCCCGTTGATGTAATTGTAATAGGGAGTAACTCATTGTTCATTACACGCGTAAATATCATCGGAATTATATGATATTTGGTTTAATTTTCATCAGAAAAATACCACGAATATGTTGGTAAAAGTTTCATAAAAAAATAACGAAAAATAAAGAAGTTTTGTAATTGAATTAGTCTTCTGACCTCACGCCGATATAGCCATAAATGTTGTGGCCGCGATGGCTCTCGATATTCGGTCACTCACCGCGGTGATGTGAGGTGTTCCACTGACTTGGAAACGTGAGATTGGTATTGACGTACAACGATAATTTACTGTATTTGGCTGTTTACAAGATTTCGAATTTTGCTGTTAAGCATATTCTTTATTGTACGTACAGTTTCATTAATTTCTTATTTATACCCATCATAAAGTTTAAGTAATCATAATCGAAATTACTATTTTAAATCGTTGAAGCATTTTAGAAAACAATATTCTATAGTATTCGCGAGACTGCAGTGACTATATATAGCTATTTTTAATTTTAATTCTTACCACTGACGACGCAGTCAACAAATTTCAGTTCCAGTTTGTAATACAGGATGTGACACAAAAATGGTAATGGGATTACGTGACCCTAAAAAAGTGGGCCACAAAAATACATTGGATGATAGGTCTATCCTATACCTCGTCTATGATTATACCTTCTATGCTTACAATTCTACGTTACCGACATTGCCGTTTACTTATGCTGCCATCTAGTGGTTCAGCTCGTTAGACGACGTACGATGTTGAGTATTTGCATACCAACATGACGGCGCCCTTACCTGTCAAACACGCTTAAAATCGCAGAACTTTACACAGGTATAATTATTGAACCAGAAAATTCCTAACATTAACATGTGACTTTTTGGCATTTTCTCGTCAAAATCTACAAGAATATATAAAAAAGAAGTGAAAAATATCTGGGTTGTATAAAAAGAATATATAAGATCCACAGTCTAGTTACTACTTATGTTTTCGAGTGAAATTTGTGTTCTTGCAAAGAAAATTATACGAATCATTCGTCAATGTTGCAGCTAGAACCGTCCAAATTTCAATTGTAAACCTGTACTCGATAAATTTTTGAAATTGATTAATGTGACTTACCAATCAAAGAATCTTCTGCCGTGAAAAGTGCCATCGGAGCTACCATTCATGTAAGGTAATTCTACGCCAACGTGTGCTTCTTCATGTCCTGGAACAGGACCCACATATCTGACTCGCCCTTGCAGAACTCTTCCATCCGGCGATATAACCTTTACGAGGTGATCTAGCTTGATATCCCTTGGTATCTGAAATAAATTATCGACGCAATGTTTAAGCAGAAAATAGTATTGTAATTATACGACGGTAGGGGTATCGTTACCGATTATTGGTATCTTATCGATATCTTATCGATGTAGAAATATATAAATATCGATATAATACACACATATACATTTGATTTAATGATTGAATGTGTTTGTCTTAAAACCTTCTCAACCGGAGTCGCCGATTGTCATCTATCATTTTCCGAATATTGGTAACAAGGGATGTTGTTGCGGATAAAGACGTGTATGCGCGTCTTCCACCTTGGGAGCGGGTGTGTGGAGTGTGCGACGCACATTTGAACGTGTTAAATTGGATATGAATTTGGAGTTTTTTATGTAGTTGTCTGCGCTTTAGATAGGCATATGCGTATTGCATAGGACAGAGCGTAGTAAAGGCGTGCGAATCTCGGCGGCGGAAATGCAACGATACAGGTTTCGAGATGCATGGTCAAGCCAAGCGAGTAAAGGTAGACGCAATGCGTCTACCTTAGGCCGCTAAAAACCTCAACAAGTGGAGGGAATATTTCCGAATATGAAGGTTTAACGAGCACGGGGAGACCGAAAGGTCTTCCCGGGGCCGTCAGGCTACTGGAAGAAGCCACGAGATTCGCTAAACGCATGAGGGGGAAAACAGATGTTTAGGAAAACTACAGGAAGGAAAAGCAAAGAGTCAAGAACAGATGGGTACCGGCCCCTCATTGAAATCCGCAGGTATGTGACGACATGCCGGGGTTCCGAAAGAAAGAGATATAAAGTTTTCGGGTGATAAGGCGACCGCTCGAAAAAGGCCGCGTTTTTATCGGATTATATGGACCAATGGAGGGGTCTCAATGATTGAAAATCCTCGAGCCAAGGAAGAAAGGCTGGAGCTACAGAGTCAGTATTGCGTCGGCTAGCAACGAGACGACAACGGTATCTGTACCCGAACAGATGTCAATTTGCGTTTCTCATATGTCGAATGCTATTAGGAGCAATTATCAATTAATACCTATCATTTATCAGATATTAGCTATCTGGATGGACAAATGGCATCTTCATGCTCAACCGATGAGCATGATCCGTTTCATTGCATTCCATCGACAATGTATTATATTAATATCACGTTAAAGTATAAAAGATACCATTCTGTACGACTCCGATCCATTGTTGTGATAGTTTATCAGTACTTTGTATACTTAAATTCGTAATGAAAAGCATGCGAGGGAAAGTAGTAAAATTGTCTAATATTCCTCATGTTTATACTCGACAACAAAAAGAGGTTAATTTCTTTTCAATGGAAGTAAAAATAAAAATTTTAAATTTAAAATGTTTATATCAATTGCAAGATACTGAAATGAAGTGGAATATTTATTGGTAATTACAATGAAAACGGGTTATAAGGCCCCTAAACATTTCAGTTAGCCGATGTTGAAATATCCGTACTACCGCAGGGTATACCCCGTGAGGGACCAAGAAGCTTGTAACGTCTAGATGACTCAGAACCGATGACACATCGGATAACAAACAAGCAGCCACCGATCGCCTCTCTACCTTGCCTTTAGAAGATAGTACGCGATGACTGTATTCACCCACCCCCAAAAACCAGCGCATCCATAGCGATAAGAAATAGTATTTAAACCAGAGAACCTCCAATAAAGGATCAGAATATTCGTGTCAGTCATAGACCAAACTCTGCGTTTCTTTTATTTTAAACCCCTATTCGACCGAGTATCTACGGAACGCGATCGCTAAGCGGTATCTTGTTAAAGTTACGTTTTTCCCCGTAACAAGCTCGAGAGCAGCCGCCGCCGAGAAGTTTGAACATGACACGGGTCGGGTATATCGATGTGAGACCAGGAGATCATAACTAATCCAATAAGAAAACTTCTTTATTTTTCATTGTCTTTTTATGGGACTTTCACCGATATATTCGTGGCATTTTTGCAATGAAAATGATATTAAATATGATATAATTCCGATAATATTTACTTGAGTAATGAACGATTTAAGTGTCACGTAGGAAAGAAGGACAGGGTATGGGAAAGAAAGAGACCCGAAGAGCCGAAGCATTCGGAAAAGATGAAAGAATGGCGTTGAGCTCAAGGCTTTAAATCAATTGTAAAGTGAATTGTTTGCAATCAGGTTCACATAAGTAATTTACTCGTGATCACTATAAAATAGTTCGCATCCATTGTGTCTATTAATATTGAATGAAATCCTTGCAAGCACAACTATTCACAAAAATGCACATATTTGTTTTTCGTGACTGTCGCGCGCCTCTATGACGTACGCAACGTATACCTCTGTTGGTAGGGTTGCCGTTTCTTAGGTGCATTTTTAATTGTTAATAACTGAAAAATGAAACCGAAATCGAAATTTTTTGATTCTTTATTTTCGTTTTATATTGCCATGTAGGACCAATCCTTAAATTTTCTTCGACCTGTAGTCGAACACCCTGTATAAGTTACTTTGTTAACAACGAATATACAGTATAGTTCAAGTTGATTGGGATTAGTCTTTCTTCGAGATTTAAACGAAGAGGTTTTCCGTGGAATTGCGCGCGTCGGACGGTCGTTAACAGTTGCTTGTCGAGACCTTGGCCGCTGTGTCCGCTCCTATCGTTTCCACAAAAAGAACAACCGCACCGGCATCCAGGACAAACGGCTAACTCCTTCGTTTGAATCCCAAGCAACTCTACCAATCAGCATGATGCGAAACCGAATTCGTAAAGGTGCGTTTTCCTGTCAAATTTCTTCAGACGCGGCCGCTTGCGCGTTTTCTATGTATTTTTTTTTTGTATTTTTTTGTCGCTCCGTTTTTACAAACTGAAACGTGGGACCATCTAATGGCATTCTACCATGACACGATAAAAATAAACCCAAACCTAACCCATACCTAACTCAAATCAAACGAAAGAGCACGAAAACTATTTTTATAAATATATCGAAAAGAGACCGCGAGCCGGTAACACGCACAGGAAGAAGTTGCTTAGAATTATGAATTCTATCACATATTTGAATTTCATCAAAATCGGAGAGGTGTACCCTTTTCTACAGTGAATTTTCGATATACTGTGATATGCCAGAATTGCCGACGTCTCTCCGAACCGATGACGGAGCACCGGGCCGCTCTCTGGCAGTACTGATGCAAGGGAATTGTTGTGAGCGCTCTCCCTGAGACGAACGAAATAGAGATGGGATGGCCTTCCGAAAGGAACGAAAAAGTAAGCGATGTGACAATACCTTTACCTAGTTCTTCCAAAAATATTTGTCTTTTATACAAATCATTGTTGTTTCATTCTAGGTTTATTTCTCTCCATAATACGGAAGAATTGTAAGCACTAATATCGAGTATATTATAAAAAATAATAATAGGCGGACGATTGGTTTTTCGCTTATATATATACACGGTGCAATACATTAGTCCAAAGTATCACCTACTTCTTTGCGTCGCGAACGAACTGTCACAAGAATAGGACGTGTTTATCGATTCGAGCTCGCGAGTATTATTCATCCATGTACAGTCTGTGATATATGGAGTGACGTGAATTAATGAAAAGTGACAGTTACACTCTTCACACCGAACCTAGGTTGTGACTACAGGGGCGCTTCTGTTTAAAAGTACGAAACATGACTTCCCCTGTACAAAAACTATCCTTCAGAATGTCATATGCACAAATGGCTCATCAGACCACCTTCCATACCAAGCAGCAAGCAATCGTTCTTGATTCGATGTATGGAATTTATATGCAGGACTATACCATGGCAGTCTCAAAACGAACAGATCTCAAAAATAGAGAGAGAGAGAGAGAGAGAGAGAGAGAGAGAGAGAGAGAGAGAACGGAGGCATACAGATCTACCTGAGGGCCATGAAAATGTAGCGGCTAGCTGGTATAAGACGCTATTTTTGAAAAAACGTCTTTAACGATTTTGGCCACTTGGCGGACAGATGTGTCCTTGTAGTTCCTAGCGACGAACTCAATAGCGCAAGTGGACGTCACAAATTTTAGGTAGTCGAAGAGTCTCGAGCTTAGAGCGTCACAGCGACTCCTGCCTTTTTTCTATCAACCGGGAAAGCTGGGCCCGTTGGACGTAAGCCAGCAGTCACGTAACGCACTTAACACTGGACCTGGAAGACACCCCGCTGTATCACCAAAATTATATTTTTAGAACGATGCGCTCACCGTTATTACGCACGAGGGCCGTGGAACGTGGTCGCGTTATGCTAAATTCACTGATTGGAGGAAATTCCTCGAAAGGACTTCCACCAATAAGTCGACAAGCGTTTTTCGAATATATAGTCACAGCCGAGTCACAATTCAGCTGCAGTTCAGTCAGAGTCATCTATCATCATCATCAATCACAGTTGAGTAGTAGTTCAGTTAGAGTAGAGTTACAAGCTAGCTAATAGAACTACCTCGGACGCTGTCGCGTCATCGCTGTGTAACAAAATAAACGACAGTCATTAAGACCCTGATTTGAAACATTATTCGAAGGCATCCGTCTACCACAACCCAGTTCCTTCAGAAATTACACATGGTCGCCAGGAGTGGACAATTACGAGCGGCACAGTGGCCAACAGTTTTTAGCGGCTTAGGTAAAAAAAGGCAACTGTCGTTTTGGGAAAAGAAGCGACAGTGTCGAGCACGACGTGAAGAGTGTCACATCGAACGAACAGCGAGCTGATATCACTGTATAGACAATAGTTTTCTTCGACTAAAGTTCTTCTGAATCTACTGACTACCCATCTCTTACAGTTATATTTCACATCGCCCTAACAATATGTATACTATACATTGTATAGTGTGTGTATGCATATGTAGGCCTTGTATAGAATGCCTGCACGACAAAACATTATACAGAATGTTTCTAACAAGTTTCGATCAATCTATAAAATATCGGGACATTATACATAATGTCTAGAGAGTGGTGGCCGATGTATTGAATCGCTCTGACAAGGAAATTAAAAAATGTGTTTTTTATCGGGACAATAAATTCCTTAGTCAAAATCAACTTACAGTCATTATAATCATAGATAATCATACGAATCAAAAGATCCGTCAGGTTCGCATGCTATAGTATACGCAAGGAAGTAAAATTGGTTGGTCTTACGTCAAAAAAGTGAGAGTGAATTGGTGATAGGTTTTGGTGGGGGGTGGAGATGTCCGCATAGCTACTACCTGGGGTACCGAGGGTAGCGCTTCCAGAAATTAAGAGCCTTTATTTGCACACAAAATTTATCAGTGCAATAAACTCAAAAGACCTGTAGATTTGGTTCCGCATAGAAAATGTAAGTTAATTAAAAGATTAGGCCTAGGCATTTCACCTGACGACATTTCCACGATACCAGAAACTCTTCAGATAACGTATGACGACCCCAACTACTGAATTTACATTTCCATTTCCCAATTTACATTTGATAAATTCTCCTGATTCTTATGCAAAGAGGAAGGACATTTCGCAAGTCAGTGCAAAAATTCGGATAATCCCCCAAATAATAATACACCTCCTACAGTAGAATCCCGAAAGACACTTCGGCCACTAAATCTCCAAACCAAACTACCTAAAGGGATTCATTAATTTTTTCAGATTTGCTAAGATTTGCAAATTAATTTTTTCAAATTTGCGAATTTGGTACATACAAACTAACACTTCATGCCGTATTTTGCTGGCTTACTTGGAATGTAGTGTTTGAAAGGACAACGTCGTCTAATTCCAACCAACTACTATATACAGGGTGAGTCACCTAACGTTTTCACCTCAAATATCTTTGTTGTTTTCAAAGATGCATTAAATGTCTTCAGGACAAAGTTGAATAGTAAAATATGGCTCACACAATACCATCAAAATTTTTCTTTTTGTCATTTTTTTTTTTTTTTTTGAGAAATATCAAGATCACCTTAATTTTTTTTAAAATGGAACCACCCTTTTAAAACACCTACAATGATAGTCCCTTTCATTAGGAATTCAGTGATTACATTTACTCAAGGTCAAGGTTAAATTTGTTCTTGAAAGCGTTATTATGAATTTAACGAGACTAATTAAATATGTAATTTTATAGTTCATATTTTATACTTGTATGCTATATTAATATAAAATCTGTGTAGTTTGCTTGATTTCAATGACCGTCGGACCATATCCCATAGTCGTCCCGTTCATCATAATCTGCACCTTCAATAGTTAAATCTTCTTTTGATTTCAGTAGCTGAAGCATTTCTTCGATCAGTTCTGATAATGAGGTTTTTGGTACATTTTTATTTGCTATAACCAGATCAGTAATATTGGGATATGGGGTTTAGTATAATAAACACTCAGTTGATTTAATAAGAAAACTGATTTATTTAAAGAGATTCGGAAGGACTACTTTAGCTCCTGACACCTCGATACTCTGGACGAGACTAACGAAAAATGTGCAACGGAAAACTGTTGCTTAGGTTTGAAGCCAGGAACGAAAGAAAAAGTCCTGGGCCTGAAAAGTGTTTATGACACCCCCCGACCCTTAAGAGTCGGGGTACTGCCGGAGACCCATTGCTAAAAGTAATATTCAGCCTCCGCGTTCCTGGCACTCTAAAGTGATTCTCAACACAAAGATCATTTTTGCTTATATGTACAATTAGATATGAAAAATCCAACAAGTAATAAATAGGGATGTGCGGGCTGCCCAAATCGTCGGGTTGGGTCGCAGACAATCGGATGGGCTCGATTCGGGTGTGCGGTACTACTTGACACATCGGGCGACCCGGGCGTATCGGGCTACCCGAAAGTTTCGGGCTGCCTTCAGGCTACCTTCGAGCGGCCTGCTCGACTTCGTTGGGCGAGTTCGGAAAGAATCGGACAAGTTCGGGCGAGCGAGCCATCGCGATACCCGAGATTCAACTCTGCGTTCTTATAAAATAAATAATGGTAATGATAGTATTCCTTTTATAACTTATAACCTAATTTTTAATATGCTTGGGTTTTTAAATAATTACAGTAGGTATATTTGTCAAACATGTGCATAATATTTATTTGTATTAAATTTTGAAATAATGCACATTACACGTGAAAAATTTAAGAAACAACATTTCTGACATTCTAGCGAATTTATTCTGAATGAACTTGCATATATATCGATAATATCATTAAAATAACCTTACGAAGTTACATACACGTAGAAGGTATGAAAATAACGTACATTACGACAATATTTTACGAGTTTTTAAGAAGGCATTTTTAAAGAGGTTTTTCAATGACTGTTGAACCATTCGAAAGCTGACCGTGAAGAAACCCTTTGAGTAAAATTTCAATCCTCTTGGGAAGGATGGAATTTCCGCGTCCGAAAATTCCCACGCACCATGGTCGCTACAAAGACAATGGGATCTGTACGAAAGTCCATTCATCGAGGGAAAAAGGACGAGCGATCTCGGCCACGGCTGCGCTGAAGCGACCGGGAAACGAGAAGCCAGACCCCAACAACCCCAACCCAGGGCCTAAGAGGCCAGCCAACGATAATCCGGACACCAGTAACCTCCAACCATGGCCGAAACAACTAACACCAATCGCAATCACCCTCACGCGCTGAAACACCGACCAGCAACAAAGGACAGGTATAAAAACATATAAAACACATTTCGGAGAGGCTAAAACCCTTGCAGACGCGAAGAATACCGATAATACTAACAGACAGAAACCCCCACCAATCATTTTGCACATAGACACAAACAAAGAAACAGTAAACACACTAAAGCAAACGGTTAACAACTTCCACATCAAAAGAATAAACAACAACAAACAAATCCTACAAATCAACACAATAGAGAATCACCAAACAGCTTGCAAGATCATGAAACAAAATAACATACAAATTTTTTATATATACACCCAAGTCTGAGAAAAATATCACAGTTTTATTAAAAAATCTAGAAGTCCATTCCGAAACACAGGAAGTTCTAGAACTGGAAGCTCTTACAGCAAAACAGGTCGAACAACTGCCATTCGTTCCTTGTAAAAAAATTTAATACGAAACGCGGCGCAGAAGAGAACTGTATTACCGATATTAATAGTCGAACTCTCGCCGGATAGTAACGTAAATAACTTGAAACACATACAAACAGTCCTGCATAACGCTGTCAAGTGGGAAAAATCAGAAAGAAGGACCGCATCCAATGCAAGAGATGCCAGAGAATAGGACACGTGGCTTCTAATTGCAATTTAGATTACCGTTGCGTCAAATATAACATGCCTCACAACCGGGGCGGATGCCCACGCTCCACCAAGCCAGGTAGTCAGGACTCTGCAGGACCTTACTGCATAAATTGTAAAACCTTCGGGCATCCGGCCTCGTATAGAGGATACCCAAAAATCAAAGAAATTAAGCTAAAGATCTAAGATCTAAAATTGTAGCGATAAAAGAAAAAATAGACAGAAGCTACCAAGCGAAAAATAGATTTATTAAATCCGGCGTATCATTTAGCTCGCTTTTCAAAAAACGCAACACAAGCCTGCCCAACCCCGAACCACAGAAAACGGACAATACAATTCATACAGGCCAAAACCCACTGTTGAACCAAATTAAAAGAACAATAGAGTCCGCAGTAACAATCGAAATGTCCCGATTCCTCAAGCAGTTAGAATCGAACAGCCTCGTACGGACCTGAACATTTCGACGAACATTGCGCCGAACGGCGCGCCGAACAGCGAACGAAACGCAAAATGGACATTAATTTCGGCGAACCGAACAGCGCGGCACGCCGAATGGCATGCTGATCAGCGGACGGGATGGAGATCGCATTTATGTAATATCCAAAATTTCTTACAAACTATGAAAGCTGCAGCAGCATATATTTACATTCAATACTCGTTAACCGCGAAGGATAAACACAGAAAATCTAGAAGATGGTGGCAAACCCATTCATATACATGAAGGCTGCCGCGTGCATTTAAATTTAATAGAATGTCGCTGAAGGACAATGGTGGACAAAAATGCAGCTTCATTCCTTCCTCTCGGAAATACTCCACGTAGATCAACGCGCACTGCTCAAGAAATTCGATTGGAATTGGCAGAATTTTTATTACAGAAGAAAGTCAAATTGAATGGCAAAATGAATATGCATAACATTTTTTTTAACTCACTGTATTTAATCTTGTCTTGGGTTCATTTTTGTCCTGCAGGGATATCATTGCTTTCAATGCAAACCAAGAACTCTCATATATGTCATCTCTTCCTATAACATAAACTTTAGTGTAAAAGACTAAACAAATTGAATATCTCTGAATAATGAACACTTTTTTTACTTAAAAACCTACATGATCCTGTTCCTCGGTTTTTTTAATTTTTACACTTTCCCGTCTGAAAGATGACAATAAGGAACTCATTTTCTTCTTACATTCCTCAGAATCCACATTTATTTCATGGGCGATTTCCTTCCACGCGTCTTGCTTTTTTAATCTATTAAAGTGTTGCTGGTATCTTGCATGCCCCAGAAGGTCCTTTTGTTGGTACGCACTGATTAATTCCAAACACTTCTCCTCGGACCACTCCATTTCAAATACCGATATATTTGTATAAACATAGTCGCACGCGATGTGCTTCATCGATGAGTGCAGTGAAACTCGGTTAATAATTTATAATGAAAATAAATACTTAACGAGTTTTTCCATAACGATGCGGAGACGTCGCGTAGTAACGCTTGCGAAATGAACGACGTGTCGTCTAGCTGAGTCATTCCAATCGATTTAAAGAAATGCAATGTTTTCATAGCAAAGCCCTTTTTAAAAATTTGAAAATGACGAGGAAGAAATATATATATTTTTATATATATATATGTATATATGTATATGTCGGAGGCTGGGCGGACTTTTCCATTCTCGGACCCGTCGGAGATTGTCCGACGTCGTTCTCCATCGTTTCGCTCCTTTTGCGTTTACGTGATTGTCATATGGTCTCTACACGTATACTTGATGCCCGATCTCGTAGCGCAACGAGAGTCACGTCAACGAGCACACGGACCACACAGAATGTTCGCGTACATCTTTTCGTTTTCTACTCATGAGAAGTCGCTTTCCTCAAAGCTAGTCTTAGCTCTACTCTCGCCGAAATTATTCTGCCGCCCATAGTCACGTTCAACAGGGTCTCAGCCCATCATTCCAGGGGCCCTGTCTCGCATCTCCGTTTGCCCCGCGCGCGAAGAGGGGTACCACACGTAAACGGGGACTGTTTTATTGCCTCTTCGCAGGGCAATTATCAGGGTACGGTAAATTGTTATTTTAACAATTAAACTAAATCCTATACGCGTTACGCGTTGTTGCCGACGGGGTGCGTCGCTGCCATTACGCCCCGGCATATATACACCCCGCTCAAAAGTATGTGGACACTAACCGTATTTATGAAATTTGTGATATATTATGTATACTGTTATTATTAGACGGTATTTATTGTTAAATTCTGTTACGTATATGTATGTAATGTAATCTAGTAGCATAAAATTAGACAATTTACTTACTTAATTTTCTTAAATAAAAAAAATTCGCCTTCTAAGCCTAATGCTGCGTTATATTTTCTTCTCATCCACGTATCCACCGCGTGCTTTTATAATTGCGTTTACCAGTCGTGGCGTCCTGGCTATTAATTTTTTCATTATTTCGCTATCAATACGGTTCCATTCGGATTGTAAAATTTCCCACAAATGTTTTTCTGATTTTGGACAATGTTTTCTGACTTCTCTATCCAAGTGATCCCATAGTTTCTCTATGGGATTTAAATCGGGGCTTTGGGGTGGCCAATCCATTATTTTTAAACCAGAAGTTTGTTGTAACTGGTGTAAATAGTCTCTACAGATTTTGGCAGTGTGTCTCGGATCGTTGTCTTGCATAAATGTGAAGTTAATGCCAATTATTCTCTGTCCGGATGGAATCGCCTTCTCAACCAAGATGTTTAAATATGCTTCTTTTAATTAATTCTCCCGTCATGTTATTCCGAAAACGTCCCACACCATCACAGAACGACCTCCATGTTTAACGGTGGTCACCACACAATTGTCATTAAATTTTTCGCTAACTTTTCGACGAACCAAAACACGCCGTTTGGATCCGAACACTTCAAATTTTGATTCGTCGGTCCACAACACTTTTTCTCAATCTTCCAATGACCATTCTTTATGGTGTTTAGCCCACAGAAGTCTTTTTCTTTTATTTTGTGCCCTTAACAATGGTTTTTTTAGTGCAACACAGCCACGAAGACCGCCCTCCGCAAGACGCCTTTTCACCGTTGTCACTGAAATTGTTTCATCCCTGGACTTATTAATTTCTGCAGCTATTTCAGGGGCTGTTTCTCTTCTGTTTCGTTTACTTACAGCTATAATATGCCGATCTTCTGCCTCAGTTGTTTTTCTAGGCCTCCCAGATCTTTTTGCAGAGGAACAAATTCCTGTAGTACCGTACTTTTTAACACTATAATTTACACAAGATTTAGGAACTCCCACTTTTCCTGCGATTTCCCTTATAGAATATCCTTCTTCATGTAGCGTAATTATCTGAGAACGCATTTCTACACTTAATTCCTTTCTTTTTGTGCCCATCGTGTTCTCACAAGAATTCAAAGCGAACTGATGTCGATGGAATAACAGAGCGGTTGCTCTGCGGCACGCTCTTATCCACGGCCTTTCCACTCTGGATAATGTTTCTAAATATTTATATTAGTCTTGAGAATGTTTCAGAATGTACTAAAGTGAAGCAGTCATCGTGAAATGAACGAACAAACGTTTATAAACCGCCCGCCCGCAAAAGAATATAACGCAGCATTAGGCTTAGAAGGCGAATTTAACAATAAATACCGTCTAACAATAACAGTATACATAATATATTACAAATTTCATAAAAATGGTTGGTGTCCACATACTTTTGTGCGGGGGTGTATGTATATATATTGAATTGTAAATTTTCATAACAACGTAAGGTTTCTTTGAACTGGCGGTGAAACCGTTCGACCATTCCGCTAGCTGCGGGGTGGTATGCGGTGGTGCGTAAGTGAGTCGTACCTGTTAAGATGCACAATTCCTTAAACAGGTGCGATTCGAATTGCCTCCCTTGATCGGTTGTAAGGCGCAAAGGTACTTCAAAACGGCAAATCCAACCTTCATAAAAGGTTCGGGCGACCGTGCCGGCCTCTTGGTCTCTCAACGGAAAAGCCTCTGGCCAACGCGTAAAACGATCAAAGCAAGTCAGACAATATCTGTAACCTTCGGAAACGGGGAGGACCACGATATCTATATGAACGTGTTCAAACCTCGCTGAAGGTATAGGGAAAGACCCGAGGGGTGCTGTGATGTGTCTAGATATTTTCGCGCGCTGACACGGTATGCAATTCTCGACAATCCGATTTAATTGACGGCCAGACATAACGTTGTGTTACGATTTTGACCGTCGCATTGATACCGGGATGGGCCAAATTTTGTAGTGAATTAAATGCGGCTCGTCTAAAAGGAACCGGAAGGAATGGACGCGCGGCTGTTATGGACACGTCGCAGTAGACAGATTCAGTCGAATCGGGGATTGGAATTCTTTTTAAGTTTAGACTGGCATTGTTAGCAAAGTGCGAAGTGCGTTTGCAGCTCTGAGTTAACTGCCTGGGCCACCGCTAGTTCGTCGAAATTAATACTTCTATCCAACGTTTCCATTCTAGATAACGTGTCTGCGACTACATTATCGCATCCGGAAATATGTTGAATATTAGTGGAGAATTGACTGATGAAATCTAGTTGTCTAATTTGCCTTGGAGTGTGTCTATCTGGTTTAGCATTGAACGCGAAAATAAGTGGTTTATGGTCTGTAAAAATAGAAAATTCTCTGCCCTCTAACATGTGGCGAAAATGTTTTATGGACTCATAGATTGCTAGTAGTTCGCGGTTAAAAGCTGAATATTTCTGTTGAGTGAGTGATAATTTCGTTGAATAAAAAGCTAGCGGCTCCCAGGTATCACTTACACATTGATTCAGTGCGGCACCTACCATGGTATCCGAGGCATCACAGAAAAGTCCTAACGGGGAATTTACCTAAGGATGAGACAGCAAAGTAGCTTGTGCCAAACTTCCCTTGCAGCGACGGAACGCGGTGCGGGCCTCATCCGTCCAGGTCACTGGTTTATTGCCCTTGATATTGTCCTTGAGGAGGTCATTTAAAGGTGCCTGGGTTTCGGCCGCCTTGGATATGACACGACGGTAGAAGTTTAACATACCCAAGAAACAGCGTAATTGCTTCGCAGTTTCCGGAATAGGGAAATTGACCGTTGCTTCTACTTTATCATGCGAAGGACGCGATCCTGTATTAGAAATGACAAAACCCAGGAATTTTACCTCCCTTTGACCTAAGTTGCATTTACTGGGGTTCACAATGATGTCGTATTGTTGTGCCATGTTGTTGATGTGAGGCCTCGCGGGCGTCGAAAGTTGTCATATCCGCGGGACGGATAGTTGTCCCTGCGGGAAGAAAGAACCTCCTCAAATTGCCCGCTCAATTTTTCAGTCCTCTCGTGCAGGGACGTGAGAAGTTGGACCATTTTTTCCATCAAAGCGTCTGATGGCGACGGCGAAGCTGCTGCATTTGTTGCCCCTGCTGGTTCTAGTCTGGTGTATGCCGCCTCGGAGATGGCTGGGCTGCGTTTCCATGATGGCGTCCGCCAATTCTGCCACTTTGTCCAGTGGCGTTTCTTTCTGTGTTGCAAGAATCGCTTGAACGTTCGCCGGTAAACCTCCGAGCCACAAGGTTCGTAGGATCGTTTCCGACACGTAGGTGCCTGATAGATTCTTCAGGTGTCGTAAATACTGGGATGGTTTACAGTCTCCTAGCTTTTCGCCTTCCAACAGTTACTGCATTTTTTTCTTGTGATATGCTCAACCGTCGCACGAACTCGGTTTTTAGCGTCTGATAGGAATCCGCAGACGAGGGGGCGAGCAATACGTCGCACACTTCTGCCATGCATCGCGGAGCGAATGCACTTGTTACGTAACTTGTATTTGGGGCAACAGCCGTTATCCCGGCCGCGGCGACAATCCGGTCTACGATGCAGAACCATAGCTCTGAATCTTGAGCGTCAAAATCTGGGACGCGCACTCGCATACGTTCAGGTCTGTTTACCGTAGCTATCATTAAAATAAAAAAAATGGAATGTTAGTCAATGTCAATTACTACAATTCACTTCACGTAACGAGAATGATGACGGAGACCGTACTACTGTTCTCGTCGGCGTTGAGCTAAGTAATAACGACCTCCGACGCCCTCGGAGGTCTATTTATTTCGTCCTTAAGAAAGGACAGAGTGTCCCGCGGAAAAGGGATGGACGAAGGCTAGCGGGAAAACCCGCTAACCACGAAACCGTGCAACGAGAAAGTCTCTTGGTCGTGCGAGGCCAGCTATCAGGTACATATGTACAAGTACCTGAGGTAGCTCGGCTCGTCACGGACCAAGGGCACTCGCTGGCGGGACGATGTCAGCCCGGAAAATTCTGGCTGCCAGATGAGTCGGGGGACTCATTATGAGCAGGCACGTGCCGGGCCCAGGTAAAGATTCTGACGATTACTTTTATGGCAAAGTATATGTAAAACTATGTTTACATATTCTTCAGTGTTCCGCGAACTTGATATTATTGAAATAATTTTCTTTCTTTTTTGGATAATATCTCGTTAACTATTAGGTTTAGGACATATGAAGGTCAACGCTTTTATACTCAGACTTTGATACTCTACCGATCTATGGTACAAAAAATGGGACATTCCATTTTAAAAAATCAAGTTGACTTCCATATGCCCTTTACGCGTCCACCTACAAAAAAGCTACTAACGTCAGATTAATGCCCCCTCGAATCTAACCGAGCTCCATCTGAAACATTTCTTCGTAACACCAATAGCAGCCGAGTTATTCAGGTGGCCTGTTTCTGGCGCCTCATCCTGTATAAGGCTGGGGTGTATAAGGGCATGCTAGATTTAAAATAGTGCTTAGGATTTTCTCGCAGGCTAGTTCTTGTAGGATCTCGTCCTGGTCCCTGTTTCTTTCGTGAAGGTGAAGCTTTCTAGTGAGTATATTTCCGAGTGATAGGCTAATTTACTGGTAGGGGAGTGATGTAGCAGCCTGACTTTAGCCATGACTGTATCTCTAAACTACCCGGTCCCTTATTCCCTGGGTTTCCCCCAAGGTTAGGTACGAGCTGGGTCTCGCAGATTTTCGCATCTGGTAGGCAGGCTTTTTCCGTTGGCGAAAAAGGACCCTTTTTCCCCCGCTTAGGACTTCGTCCGCCTTTCTCTAAAGTCTTCTATATAGCCCTCGGAATTAGTGGGAGGATTCATAGCCTCACTCTCAGGACTCGACGACTGGCTCTGGTCGTCTTACGCACCCTTGGTGTCCGCTTGAGGCAAAGGCGAAAAGTTTACTCGGCAATCGAGCGTTTCACGCTGGGTTAGGATTGCGTTATCCAAGTGTAACACTATGTATATATTTGTGTAAAAAAACCGTTAGGGTTAGCAACACGAACGTGTCAGTAGGAAAACCATCTACTGACTATTCCACTTTACGATCAACAACACACGGCAAAGCAATGCAGAGAAAGTTCGATACAATAAACTTAAAATCACTGAAATTAATGTACACCCGCTAATATCATATGAAGGGCATCCCTTGCAGAGTATCTAGCGTCCAACGATCCGGATGTGGTCCTTCTTTGTGAAACTACGTTAAATCCAAGACACGTAATTAGGTTCCAAAATTACATGTTCATAAGAAATGACAGGTCGAATGCTAAACAGGCTGGGGGAACGGGCATCCTAATCAGCAACAATATCAAATTCAAGTCCATCCAGCGGGACGGCATAAAGAATGCCACCACAATTAAAATACAGATCGAAAATAATAACAATCGATATATCATCTCAGGATACACGACAAGTAGCTACAAAAAAGAATTAATGGCCGCACTTTAAATTGAAGTTGTTATTCGAAAAAGTACAATTACACAATAACAATAATTATCGCCTCGCTAGCGATTTAAATGCCAAACACTCCGCGTGGAGCAACCCCATAAACAACCACAGAGGAGTAGCTCTTTTGAACTGGATATCCCGTAACGAGATAACATACAGAATCTCCCTTCTCCACACACTGACACCATCCTTCCCTAAAAGCGGAGCCTTCATAGACATCTGCATAGCCGACAAAACCAACACCAACTTCGACTCGACAGACAGATACATCACGACAGAAATAATAAAATTAAGAAAACGAAAAAGCCACTTACTAACACTATTAAATAGACTAACAAGATTCTCAAATTACACAAGTGCACACGACATTACTATAGCGACACTGAAACAACTGCTAAAAACCACAAGATACGAGATCAAAAAAGCCTTTCAAAATTCTACAAGTAACTACTGGACACACAGAATCTCTCAAATATCAACACAAAAATCCAACGAACTCTTCCCATTCATCAACAACATCTTCCGACCGAAACACAAAAACAACATAGACACCCTAAAAATTCCTAACACGAAAACTCCAACATAGACCGAAGCAACATACGAAGAGACGAAAAGAACAACATTCTAATCACAGACACACAAGACAAACTGAACGTACTAGGGGCATATTTCGAAGCGGCTCACACACAGAACTCGCACATGGGCAAACACAAGCTGACAAACATAATTCAAGAGAAAGTACAAAAAATACAAACCGAACTGGACGAAGACGTACGTAAC
>CM052142.1:364284-391421 GCA_028454255.1 Halictus ligatus | reverse complement strand
TATAAAATTCTTCTTAAATAATTTATCATGTTATACGCAAATGTAATTTCTAAATGAAAATATATTAGAAACATCTTCGTTCTGCAACTTTTGCCACCGGTTAAAGTGTACAAAAATTTTTTAATATATGAACGTATTCTACGATTCCTCTTCTGTTTCAAATTCCGTTTTTTAATTCGCGGAGCATCAAAAATTGCAAATATTGGGTACTTGAAGCTGTTATAAAAATATATTAGATTGGAGGGAAAGTTCTGTCGTATTTTAAAGAAAACATTTGAATCAATTTATAAAAATATATGTTTAGCATTATTCAATGATATAATTTACTTTACTTGTAATAACTTGTTGCCACCTTTCGAGTAACCTGTCCATTCTTGTTTCCCAATAACAACATGTTTTTTTTATTTACAAGCAAAATTACCTGCCTAGGTATGGTACGTGCATTGACCTTTAACTGCTCTGCCAACCAGCGATGTTGTAAACGTTACGAACATTCTGGTATATATCACACAAAATACAATTTATTCTTTCTCTTAAATCACATTTCTTAGATCGAACAATTATTTGTTTCAATGTAATAACGTTCAAAATTACTTAATATATACCCGCGGCAAAACCAACAAGTCTAACTTTTCTCCTAACAGCAGAAACATAACAAAGTCGAGTCACTCTTGGGCTACTCGAAACATTTAGGCCGCCCAATGTGCATGAAATATCGCGCACCCAAATCGAGCCTGCCCGACTTTCTGACCCGAACCGAGCCGAACCCGAATATCGGACGGCTCGCACATGCTTAGTAATAGATAATAATCTATGGAATAAGTCACAGTTAGATATCACCTGTTTGATGTCTGTCATCCTTTTTGTATCGAACGTTAACTAATGGCGCTGATTTGTATAAAAAATGTTCTAAAAATGCGTAACAATAAGTTTAATAAAAAACAATTGAGAACGTACAAAGTTCTATGCCAAGTCCTAGGCAAAGGTTACAAAGTTCAAGTCCGTACAAATGTTAAAAATGTTCTTAACCTAATGAAGGTTCGTAGCGTTCTGATCCTAGTCGTTCTGGAATTCCCTACCAAAGCTCGGGAAGAGATAATTTCTTTGGTAGCGATAACTAGGGGACGAATCACCAGTTTGGGGCGTAATCCAAAAACTGTGCAACGCCTACAGATTCCGTGGTTTCATTTTCTCACGGAGCCTCGGAGGATGCTGCACAAAGATTCCTTGTTTCAAGGATCTTTCCCCGAAACTGGTGTCGCCTTTCCGCTGAGTGTGGGCCTGGGATGCGTCAATTGTCATTGAGTGGGGTACAGCTTGTCTGCTTTTCCATTTTTAAACAGGACACTTACCTTTCAGCCGTACCCAAGTCCGTAATAAATTTTTAGGGTCAAGCACTACCAATAAAGAACTCAAAAATGACAGCGTTCCACTCGATCGCAGCGCAGACCCAGACACGATGTCTAGACAATTCTAGACACTTTTCTTTCCATGTAGAACAGACAACGCAGTTCCTCTTTACACCTTTCCTCATTATATGATGTTAAAAGCATCTTGAACATAAGCATATTAAAACAAGGTGACCCCGCAGTGTAGTTACGGAATAAATGACGAACGTCTTCGCAGTGATACCAACGGAGCGCTAATTAATAATTTCTATTATTATTATTTAAAAGTTGTTTTGTTTATCATTTCGTCTATTAAATTCACTATTATATTTATAGAGTTTGGCAAAAAATAACTTTTATTTCAGAGCCGGTCATTTCACCCGATTGTGGTATAAATAGATATACAAAACTCTCAGTACATTTTTTGTGAAATATGGGTAAGGAAGTCCTTTCGCGGTGCCAGGATTGTGTCTGTGTCTGTACTGTGCCGGAACGTGTTGTAAGAATATGGGGGTCTGGTTTAAATGAATCTCCCCAACGTGTACGATCAGGAACTCGGGTTTATTTCTCGGTGTTGATAGAGTTCTACTTCGCTTTGCTTAGGCGCGCCGCGAGACTTCTCCTCGATGCTCCGGTCAAATCGTATCTGTGCTCTCTGACTCTCTTCTAAACCTACGAGGCTTTTTGCCTATCCCTGAATCGTCCTCATTGGCCGGTGCTGAATTAGCCTCTTTAGCCAATCAGGTACCTTTTTCGGGGACTCTTCGTAACCTTGGCGCGGTCTCTCTAAACGCGGGGGCGACCCCGTAATTCCGGTAATGCAGCGGGATGTCGACGGGCCCGCGGTGCATGGCGCGGCCGGCTGTCGCCTACCTGCCTAGCATCCGGGGCCCTTTGGAAAACTGAAGGGTTTATGATACCCGGACGAGCTGTTGAGGCCGATGGTAAAAATCTAATGGCCAATATGTGCCATAACAAAAACTGCCAAGACGACTAACGGCTTTCTCAAAAACAGCTGTGGGACAACGGGTTCCATAAACTCACTAGACCATTTGCACGCCAAATGTTGTTAAATGTACGTGCCGATGGCCGCTAGAGTGTGAATACTATCCGCATCGACACGTACCGGACCCGGTTTCCGTCCTCAACGGACTTTCTAAACTGCCCTTTCCTGGCATTCATCAAAACAGCTATTTAAATTCCTTTAGTCAAAACTAGTTTCAATTCAAATAATAGTTTTACTACATGAAGACGACCCATTCTTCAAATGGATGTTGCTCCCTTAACAATATTAGGTTTCAATGTACATAATTAACTTAACGAAATCAATGCCGTCGAACCGTCCGGCAATAAAACAATTAATATGCGTGCGTTCAATAGGCCATCGGGCCCGTGTGAGGATGTCGGGCTTCTCCTCAGCGACCCAAAGTTTACGACGGTCAACCCATTCACGTCTTCTTCGGTCGCCAGCTCGGGGTACCTGATATACCGATATTTGTTTTCCGCAACATCTGGTGACCAGCCAATCAGCAGCTAGTCATTCACAACTAAGCGTATAAAAGGGTAGACATCCGAAAAACTTAGGCAGTTTGCTCAATCAGTTCGCAAAGCGAGTTCGCAAGTTCGATCAGTTAGAAGAGTCAGTTAGCTTCGACAGTCAGCATCAGTTAGCCTAGTCAGTTAGCTTCGAACTTGCACTCGCCACTCCGCACTTCTGGCCTGTCTTTCGACGTTTATCAAGACCAGCAGAACCGTCGCATCGATCGGCCGCTAAAACGATCTGCGACACACATCTTATCAATCGCCTTGTAAATTCATTACTGCAAAACAAACGTTTTAATCATACACAGTTGTCCTTCATTAATCTTCGCGAGAATGTTGGGTGGTCGGGCCCAATTATTTTTCCTTTACTAAACACAAGCATCCCTGGAAAGGGATTGAAAAGTTCCCCGCAGAAGCAGGACACTACAGCATGGCTTTCTCAACATTTCGGGAGTCTGGCGGCATATTCACCCGGCAATATGACCCTCCCCGCTTGCTTAAACGTTGGTTATAGTCGTGCCATGTATACTTAGTCAAAAAAGTCTCCGTAGAGTACCATATTTGAACTATGTATAACTAAAAAAAGGATACTTAGCAATTCATCAAAGGTAATTCTAACATTGTAACCTCGACCTTCGATTTATTGGATGTATACAAACTTCAAAAACCTTTGCGAAAAAAGGTTGAGGTAACTCAGAATAAAGTCCGTAGAGCCGCAAGTAAGCCGAGTGCACGCACACTAGATAAATTTTCAAACTCATGTTTCTCGAAAACAAAGCCTTGTATCAAAAAATTTTATTCTATATTTTTGACACAGTTTTTCATGTAGAATCACCCCGTGCTCGGTTGTACCGCTAGTTACGGGACACCCTGTATATTTGGTTAAAAACATACAATGGTAGGAGAAATGACCACCCCCAATTACAGTTACTCGTAGGTATAACTTGTACCTTAGAGCGACGTACGCGGGAAATCTGCGTATCTGAAGGATGACCGTAGCAGGCAATAAATCAGAAAAGCGTCTCAACTCGAACGAAGCATGCGGAAAATAAAGACTTTGACGATGATCAATGGCTCTACTCAGATTTGACTTCTGGCAACCAAATGCGGACAATAGACCAGACTTTGAAAGCCTGAACAGGCAATTTCTAATTATTATTCAGTGTTCCCACGATTTTCCGACATTTCCGATAATGTAATGAAAAAGTGTACCTTGAAAAAAGTAATGAGTACTCAGTCTTCTTCAAATCTCAATATACAAAATTTGAAGAATCCTTTTTAATAAAAGATTAGGGTTGCCTTGAATGTTTGTTTATCGCTATATACTTCTTATTCAATAACGTTATAACTAACGCTAAGAAAATCCAACGACCTATTTAATGTGGTCTTCAGGTCTTGAAATAATGCTGAAATAGACGTGAACAGCTAATTCGTCATTTTGTCCCACTGTGGAACGCCATGAATATCTGAATCGAAACTTAGAATTACAATAATGATTAAAGGGAAACATCGGTGAATGGCAAGGAAATTGAATTAGCAAACAACTTGATAGATTTAATTATGGTAAGTTAATTTGGGGGGCGAGTGTGCTGAACGATGATCGGCTAACACTGTCTGTATATCGTGGCACATACAACTATGCTAGCCATTCTAACTACTTGTAAAACTTACCTTTGGCAGGTACGGTCTGGCATCCTGGGGCGGATGCCAATCACGGATGAGATCAGGCTCGGAGTAGCGACGTGCGCGTCTCCGCCTGGCCGTTTGCCTGTTCCAGTAATCTGAACTGACGCCGCTGTTGGAAACAGTCAGCATTGAATCGATGCTTCGTCGCAAATAATCTTCGGCCTCGTCGATCAACGATTCGGTCGAATCACCGCTATCTCCACCGGCCAAGTCTGAGCGCAAGTTCGGTAAACTCCCTCGCGTCATCGGGCATTCTGTAATCAAATACATATTCTGCACCCAGATTCAGAAGTATCGAAATATATTTTGACTTTATGAACATATTTACGATTTAAGATTTTGATAGAGTACTAATGCGTTTCTGAACCACAGCGATTTTTAGAGACTTCTTTATTCGTAAAAGTACGCTTGTGCTCAACTGGATATGTTATACACAAGAATGCAGTGGAGCACGCGTCCGATCGCGTTTCTATGCATACAAACGATCGATCGAATATTCTGGTTGTTCGGCGTTTAAACTCCTTTCTCTTAACCGTCAGCTGTTTTTCTGACAAGTTAAAGACCGCTACAATCTTATGTGTTTCCTGTCAAACTGGTTTTGTGTAGGGTGACCTGTTCAACGAATGAACACTTAAACTGCATTACTGTTAAATTTAGTATTCTATTTCTATAAGAAGACTTTCATTCAAAAACACAATTTTAGCAATATTTGATGGTTGTAACTTATATTCAAAATCTGCTATAGTAGTAATGAGCAAACGGCGTGCAGCAGGCCGCAGTTGGTCCTGCAGCATACTGGTAGGCCCTGCTGCCCACAGTGGAACAAATTGACAAAGTTTGTGTCAAAATCAAAGTACTTTTGACAGAAATGTTGTACATGTCCCTTACTTTGCAATATTTCAACTTTAACTTTATAAAAAAATCACTTTACAGAGTAGGTAGTAGGGGAGGCTTCCCCCGAATAGTGTGATAGCTGGGAGGTGTCCTGTTGGGTGCAGGCACCTCCCCTTTAGCTTAGATGGGCATGAGTTTTTAATGGGTACTCTCCGGGGACTCTTCCCGGGGATAGTCCCACATAACCCCGGCTTGCCCCAGAGAGTCGGGGTATGCGTAAAGCATTTTCTTACGGTAAAAAAAAGTTTATCCCACTGTGTGGCCCACCGAGGTCCGGCGCGGCGGCCCGCAGACATTCGGGACAAACATCATAACCAAAGATGAATACAAAGATGTATTAATTTGCATGAAGGAACTGGGTTATCACAGGCCAATGCCTTCGAATAATGTTCGGAGCCAGGGTTCGCTGACTGTGTCGTTTATTTTGTGTAGATACAAAGACGTCGCAGCAGCGTCCGGGATAGAAGCGCACTACTAGCTCAACTCTCTTCGCGAAGAATGCCTGTCAACTAATTGGTGGAAGTCCTTTCGAAGAAGAGAGAGAGAGAGAGAGAGAGAGAGAGAGAGAGAGAGAGAATAAAAAGACGTACGACAGAAAGAGGAAACAGCAGGAAAATTTAAAGTTGATGACCTTGTAGCCATACAAAGGACACAATTTGGGGGAGGTGAGAAATTGCATCCGACATTTTTAGGACCTTACGAGAGAATTATTCTTACTAGTGCGAATTTTAATAATAGTATACTCGAGAATCTCGTTAGAGGCTGAGGGAGGGTTAAAAATCTGTTCAAACACTGCAGATTTCTGCGGATGAGTATGGCCCTTGCATGAAGTTTAGCCGGTCAAGTCTAACGATAGTATAATCTTTGATGGTAAATCTGTAACTAGGATTAAGTTTGGTTGCGGAGAGGAAAATAATGTCGGAATTGTGTTGGAGAAAAGAAAATGTTGGAGTTCCAGTCGTCGGTAATTATCCACTATTCTTATTACGGAATTAGTCACCAATTAAAAGTCATCAGTCTTATTACAAATGAAATTTAGAATGAATTCGATTTATTCAAAGGTAGTTGCTATTTGGGAGGCTACTGTTCTAAACTGGCAGGCCATGGTAGATGCTATTTTATTCTTAAAACTATTTATCCAGGTGGGAGTGGCGCTAGTGGTAGTGGTGGGGTTCTCTTAAATATGGCTCTGTCCGATCGGAGGTGGTGGGACAGTCCTTCTGGTGGATACAACTGTATTGTATGGGTTCTTGTTGGGGAGGGGGGTCCTTACGCTGCCTGCCTCCTGGACGTATGAAAAGTTTTCTGTAGTTGTGGAGAGGATGTGGTTGATCCTTTGCCAGGCTGTTTTTGTTTAGCGGCGTTCTGCTTCTTCTTTTTTTTCGAAAATGTCTGATTTTCTGATGTGTTCCTAGCGGATTTTTTGTTATACCATGGCCTTTATCCTGAATAACTCTGCTTTCACTCGAAACTTGTAGGAGAAGGTGGTACTTGTCCGACTGGCTTTTTTTATATACGAATATTGTGATGTTGAGGATGTTGATGTGTCGAGGTTCATTTCTGAGATTTCTAGCTTCATATCTTCTGTGCTGAAGGAGCCTTTGACTCCTTTAAGGATAATTGAATTTGATTTTAGATATTTTGGTGTGTACGTAAAATGTTAATTTTAACGTCTACGAGTTTGGCGCAAATTCTGTCGTGATGGTCGTTGTTGTTAATTTATATGCTGTGGTTTCGGGATTTGTTTCTTCCATCAGGAAGGCTGTTTTTCGTATGTTAATGGAGACAATGGTCTCGATGATGGTGTGTATAGTAGAATTTTTCGTATTAATGGGTGGAGGTTTGCTGTTCGCTTTTTTCTTTCGTTTGGTTTCTCCGGAGTTGCGGATGTTATGTTATTGTCTTCTAGTTCCACATTATTATTGTCAGAAGGTGTTCAACTTGAGGATCTTGTTAGAGAGTTTCCATCCCGTAGGTGGCGTTGGAGAGCGTTGGACTGGGCACGCTCAGTGGTATGTTTTCTGATGCCGTCGCCAAGGGCGTGGCGATACGCTGCTTTCTGGTCTGGCTAAGATTAGGTTTGGTAGAGCTGCCCACATAGATGTTGTTTTCCTACAGGAATTGCTTATACATCCTGTCTAATTGCAGGGACTGTAATTTCGGCGTTTTAGTGAGCCTGGGTCTTGGGTTTTCATCCGGCGGGATGCTCTTATCGTCTTCTGGGACCGGCGATATGCCGCGCTTGAAGGTAAGATTAGGGGCCCTCACCAATGGGTCCAAGAAACTAGCAGGGATTTCGTGCACCGTTTCAGAGCGAGAATGATGCATGAAATTAGAATCAGAATAGGCATTGTTATAAACACCACCACCGCGGGTATACACACATAAAAACAAACAAATAATATGCATTGAGTGTGAGGTAAAAAATCCACCTTATGAACCGGACTCTAAAGACTATAGCCGCTGCATCAACCGGCGCCGTGGAAATACCTTCGAAATATTCGAATACCCTGTATATAATTTTCGTTTTTTTTTTGTATTACACAAATTAATGATATACGTGACTAGACAAAGCTATTTTTGAGAGAACTGTGTAGTTTCAGACCCAGCATGATTTTAGTTCGAGTTAGTCACAACAGCTGCGTACGGGTACCAGAAATCGTGGAGTGCTAAAGGACCTTCGACAAGAGGGCATTGGTCGTCCGCGACTGGAAGAGCCCTACGTGCGCAAGGTCTGGAGGACACCAGCATTATTTGGAAGAGATTTTTCCCTTCCACAAGGACAAAGAGGATTATATAAGTAGACAGGACGATGAAAACCTAGTCAGTTGTTAGCTACTAGTCTAGACGTCACTCTGTCAGTTGTCCGTTCTAAAATAAATATCCTTACAACAAATATCACGTATTCATTGAACAAGACCTTAACCACAGTAGGAATTTTTAATATTATATAATATATTTTTAAGATTCAGAAAAGATAAGTATAACGTCATTTTTGGTTTTTATTTTTTCC
The DNA here is from genome assembly GCA_028454255.1 of Halictus ligatus. NCBI lineage: Eukaryota > Metazoa > Arthropoda > Insecta > Hymenoptera > Halictidae > Halictus > Halictus ligatus. Next base: position 382,898 of record CM052142.1, on the reverse strand, counting down.
GACTATGATGCACTAAACTCTGAAACTTTTGTAGTAGTGTTTCTTCAATTACTATATTAAATCTGGTCTTTCGATTTTTTTCTTGTTTTTAGTTTTCTACAACCAGGGTTTACAACCGAAAAATCTGAAAACGATTCCTAATATGTGGCTTGGTATCCGAATTGTGTCAGATTTTTTCAAAATTTTAAATTGTCATAAGGGTAAGGACTGGAATATGACTGGAAGAAGCTAAATAGTAACATTTCCGTCCAGTAGGGGAGCTAGGTACACTTTCCACAATTCAGTGTCGAGCAACACACTGTTTTGGTAAAACAGAGTAAGAGAGAAAATATGTTGCCGATACATTCGGCTTCATAGGCAAGCGTGATGTCACAATATGGCTGACGATGACGCAGTATCGCTGTGCTCAAGTGAGAGAGCGTGGCCACTCACACACCGCTCCGTCGACTAAAGTATTGTTCTAGATTTTGCATAAGGTTATATTAATCAAACAGTAAAAATCAACAAACTCTCTCTCCTAGAACTACCCTTCCCTTTCTCCGCAGGAGTATCAGACGAATCCACCAGGAGTGCGGGTTGCCGCTCATCCGTTCTCGACTAACGTTATAGACATCCTAACGCGAGCCACAGTATTATTTTATATGATATTAAAAATTTTTTAAATATGTTTCGTAGATCTGTGTCAATTATACGTATTCTGAATATTTCATTAAAAAACCAGTCAACATTGCTATAAGCTACGAACGTTTAAAGATATTGAAAATTGTTATTTTATTAGAAAATAATATGTTTTAATTTTTTAATTCAAACAAATATTTTTCGGTCCGCCGCGGCCGGTACCGTGCCAAGTGCTATAAAACAGGCAACGCGCCTGCCGCATAATATTAATAGGAGAGATATTATTTTCAGATACGAAAATATTGTGAAAGACGTAAACAATCGTGGCATGATAATTGTTGCAATGTACGCGTACACAGATATTCGTGTATTAAAAATTACACAAAATAGAGTACGTCCTCGATAGTTACAAATAAACGGAGCAAATAAAGTTCATTGATAAACTTCGAAGGAAACGTTTCAATACCGGCACAGTCTAAGTTATACAATTTGTGGGCTGTTTAGACTTGTTTTTGTCAGCAAACTATTTGCAATCAATTAATAATGTTTCCATGGCAGAATTATGGATTATAATTATGAATTCTAATTATAACTATGGTGTTTAGTCCCTAACAAATTATTTAACTGCTTAAAAAGATTCCTTTCAAATTAACATATGCTCTGTGTTTCCGTTGTACCCTCGTCAAGGATTTTGTATAGATGGTCAAAGGTCTCCACAAATCTCCTTCACGTTGCTGTAACGTGTTTACCTTGCATGTTGCGGTGGTGAGATTCGCGATACCTGGGAATTCCGCTAGTAATTGCACGTAAGGAGAATTTGCTATTATGGTCTTCATTGATGTGAATCCACTGCAACTCTTCTGCTGGAAGACAACGATGTCATCTGGTCCCATAGCTTGCGATTTCTTAGATCCACTAGAAAACCTAATGTCCAAGGAAATCTGCTCCAAATATTGGTTTCGCTACGTGAGCGAGCACAAACTTCCACTGGGATGCACAAGGTAACTCAAAATCCAAGTTGAACGTACGCACTCGATACGTCGTTATTGGGGACCCATTGGTCGCAAACAATTTATATGTCAACTTTGCAACTCGGTCTTTCACTCGCCTACGCGGACATACGCACAGATCCCAGCCCGTATCCACTAAAAATTAGTCTTTAGCTACACAATCGACGATGAAAAGGCGGTTTGTCTTACTACCGTCACCGATAGCCGCGTTCAGTGGCGCGTGTCGTTTCCCGAATTATAGCTACAAGGAGATGTACACATTTCCGGTTGTCACTTGCTCTCAAACTGATAATGATAGTAGCAAACCCTTACACTGGAAGGTGACCTCGCACGCCTTGAACTATTACGGGATCGAAACCGCGGACGATATTGTCTTTCGGTGGATCGTTCTCGCGATTTCGATAACTCAGCTATGTGCATTTCCATAGCTTCGAGTCTTTTGAGTAATACGTCCATCGCAGTTTCCAGCACAACACTCGCGACATTCGGTCGGTCTGTCCTTTCATGAATTTGATTGGCAATTTCTACTAGATTATTCAACCGGAGGTCAGGCTGTGTCGTAACGATCGCGCGAGTCATATTTGGCAGCCTACTCGCTCACAAAGTTTGCAAAATGTCTTCATTCATTGTCGCACCCGCCAAATTACGCATATGGCGGTGGAACTGCGAAGGCGTTCTATCGCCCATTTCCTCTTGCTCCAGGAACTGCCGTATCCGCTGACTCTGTGATGGTGACAGTCGAATTACCAATTCTCGTTTCAACGTTCCGTATTTGTTGACCGCTGGAGGTTTCTTGAATATGTCCTGTACCTCAATCGCGTACTACAGTATATAATAGAATTTGGCTGCATCCGCCGTTGTACTATCAAGTACGAATTGTGCTACCAACGATTGACTTCTTGAGCCAATGTCGGAATCTCGTCCGTGTTCCTGTCCATTGTAGAAGCTGTAGCAGTATCTGCTTTTTACTTCGTTGCATTGGTTGTCCTCTTAACGGTAGTACACTTCTAAAAAAAAATCACTCACAACAAAACTCGTGATCACGCCGGAAGTCACCAATTTATGGGATTATGTTCTTGCTTATGTTACGTTCCGAACAATAGTTGTTGTTTTCTAAAACCATTTTGGCTTTACCCGTCGGTAGCACTGTGATTGATAATTCTTGTAATTGTGGGATTTCCCTAATTGATCACAGTGTGGCCTTTGACGATGTATAATATTTTAGTTTACTCCGCGGTAAATGTATTTATGTAACGGATACCCTTCTTGGAATCAATGCCGTCCGAAAATATTTAATCTTAAGCATAGCGAAGCGACCTTCTAGAAGTATTTAGTTAGGACAAGAGGAGAGATAACGATGCCCTGCTTGTCACCTTGTTTTGTATTAAGCGACCTTGTCAGTCGGGCCGTAACATAAGGCGAATATACCAACGGTCGAGGAGAGGTTGGCTTGCGTGGTATTAAATATAGAAGCGTAAAGGTGTCTTCGGTAATTCATTGCAATTGTGGGATCACCCTAACTGAACACACCATACATTCGGCTCAGGTTGCTGAGCGTTTCAACGACTTCCGTGTTTACGCGAGCTACGCCGACCGACGACCGTTGGCGAAGCGTGCGAGTGTGAGAGAGGAAGAGTGTAACTCGCGCGATTGGGCTGTCGAACAAAGACCCAAATTTAATTGGTTAAAAGCGTAGAGAGGGGAGCTGGCTAGCGGGCCGAGCTAGCCGAAACGCGGTGAGGAACGCTCGTTCTTCGATGTACAAGCGCGAGGTGCGTGTCGGAGCGATCCGTAGGGCGTAATTAGGCAGGGTCTCGTTCACGGTTTTGGTAGCGCCCGAGCGAGAAGTCTTAGCCCTTCGTTAATTAGTAATAAGTTTCATTTCTTTTAATTAAAGTCGTTTTGCCGAGCCATGCGCTCGTAGTTTAAGACCAGTAATGGCTTTGAAGTAATTCGTTAGCCCCGCGACCGCAAGTATCGCGTGGTGAAGTGTCTAATAGCAGATTCTTGTTTTATTTTAGCTTTCAGGCATAGTCAGATATATGTGTATATACAATCTCTCTCTTTCTAGAAGGAACAGCGATTTATCGACATATTGTATTTAGAGAGAAAGAGTCTGTGATTGGTGAGTGTTGCTTGGTTAATCGTATATTGTTATTCCGTTATTCCTATATTGTTGTTCCGTTAATCATATATTGTTATTTTGTTATTTATACACTGTTGTTATTTTTTATATATTTTATAGATAGAAATATACAGTTGTTATATATGACCGTTAAATTTGACGAATCAATCCATAACATCCTTATCGAACCCGTTATTAGCATAAAATCCTGCTGTTCCTTTCATGCTTTGCCCGTCGGAAAGCAGCGGTTCAGTGGGATATAATTCTGGACGTATAGTGAGATCTCGCGCTCTCAGCTTAGAAAGATCTTCTTTTGAGAGACCGCGTAGTCGTCACACTTAGTAAACATACAATCTTGTTGTGTAAGGATTTTATTTAACGTACAGAATGTATACTAACTGCTAACGACTGACTCTTAGCTGACAACTGACCGGAAGATTTGTACTTTTTATGAGCAATAATTTTTAGGTATTTTTTAGGATCCAGCGCGCTAGATTGTTTTTTTTTATGTAGTGCGAATCATTACTGAAAATTTACATCATTGCATTATCGAGAAATGGTGTGCGGATTCCCAGACCCTTGCGATTCTCGCAGGTACACGTACATGCCGACCTGGCGGTGTGTGAGTGTGCTGCGGGACGGCTGTTTGGATGACGCTACGCCAGTGCCATCCACGTTGTCCACCTAGATTTATCTTTTATCTAACTGTTTCGACTACGGAAAAGTCCCATCTTTATATGTTCGAGAACTGGCATGTGGAATCCCGGACGCTTGCAGTCCCCGAGCACTTCTCGACAGGCGACTTGCTGCCGAACATTGCAAACCATTTCTCCAAAACGCAAAAGTAGGACTTCTGAGAGACTTTCCCCCCTAGATTTATCTTTTATTTAACGTTTTGACCACGGGAATGGCGCGTCTCTGCATTATCAACAAATGTCAAGTGGAATACCGGACCTTTTCTATCCTCGTAGGTACACGTGCACGCCGATCGAGCGATGTGTGAGTGTTCCACACACTCACTCGATCACGGCGATATGCGTCATCATTGGCCATATTGTGAGGTCACAATTGCTTATGAAGCCTGACTTACTGGCAACATGTTTTCTCTTTTCCTCTGTTTTACCGATAGAGTGACTGCGGATGACGATAATGATCGGAAACAGAGCGAAAAAGCGAAAAATGCCGGAACTATATTTTGACAGAACACTCGCAATGAATGGGTTTTTTTTAGAGCGCCTTCTCATTTGTTTAGAACGCAAGTAAACAACATGATAGGCGTTGCATTGACATTCTATATGTCCCCGCTAGGGAGCTTGCCACTCTCTATTTAAATCTTCGCTTTGAAAGTCATCCAAGCAAAACAAAAATATTAGTTTTTTTCAGAATTTTTAATTGAAAATGATAAAAGATATTACGGAAAAACCTCATTTTCTTTAGTTTAGGCGCACTTTTGACCTCCTTCTCCGGCTATACCCTTTTGTAGATCTTAAATGTGGCATTCATACGCAAAACATATGCGCTCTCCATTGTGGACATTCCATAAGTATGCGAGCGAATATTCCTCGTTATGGTATCCGCGACTATCATTTTACTCTCATTACCTCACAGAATTTTTATTTAAAAAAAAGGATTCGATTTCCATTAAATTATTGACGCCTTTCTTAATATTCTGAGATCGCTGTATCTGTTAGAACAATTAAGTTCTGAATAAACTAGAAGCACGTCTGTTGTATTGAAGAAGGAGTTGCCGTTTGACCCACAAACCCACAATGTTGATTGCGATTATCTCGAAAACTAAGATTTTCTTTACTTGATCGTAAATATAATAAATAAAGTCTTAACTGACCTCGTAACAACATCCAAGATACAAACAAGGTGAGAACACGCCTGAAGATACGTTCACTCGTACTGTCGATGACTAAAGCAATGAAGCAAGGCTAAGATTTATAATATTTTTCAAGCCAAACAAACAATTTCCACAACCGTTGGTTTATTTCTCTAGTCTCATTCTTAATTTCCCAACTGTAAAGTCAGCCTTTTTCTTTTTGTGTCGCTGCTCGTATGTGGTTTTCCGAAGAAAAATTGAGAAAACTTACCTTGAAAAGTAACCTTCGATCGCGTTCTTTTAGGAGCGTTTTTGGCCATTTTTGAAGACGTTGCTGGAGGATGCACGTGCGTTGGCGACGAAGGCATAGAAGACCAAGTCGGTCTCGGAGTGGAAGTAGCAACTGGAACTCTCCAGGTGTCGAAGGATGCCGCCGTTGCTCGCCAAGAATGTCTCCGCGACGGACCGCTGACAACCTCTAAACCCGGTGATGGAATCGAACTCAAGGATCCGCGATACCGCGAAGAATAGAGATCAGTGGAAAGGCGACAGTCGCAGGGACTCGGAAGTCCTGTGCTGGGATTACAGCGAGGCCAAAATCCTGCAGGAGAGCCCAACGATTCGCGGCGGTGCACATCTGGCGTGCGAAGACCGCAACCACGTGAGTTGAAGCAGGTCTGAAACAGAAACATAATCACATACTATGATTTCCGTCTTAACACGTAACAGATGGTTTATTACTAGACTCCTCTATGCACTTATGACAAACGTGTGTAGGTGTAATTTCAAACAGTGAAAGGATTAAAAGACCAGAACAGTCTTACATATTACATATATTCCTTTCACCACACTAGAATTATTAGTGAAAAATATAAATTTCTATATAGCTCTTGTGTCTTGTGATTGGAGCACAAACTTTTGATTTTACATAAAGATCCGAAGTCTATTTATTACACACGGTATAGCCTTAGTCTGCCACTTTTCTAATTTTGCTATAAATTAAGTTAGCAGCCCGGAACCAGGTTTACAACACCTTCGGGTCCCATCATGTGAACATACGCAAGTAACGCGGGAGGCCGGCGAAAGTTTATGACTGTTGAAATTATTTATTCAAAAGGAGTTCAGATCGTTGTTTAACAGCAGAATTATAAGTAACTATTGATATGAATACATATTACGCAGCACCGCGGCTTGAACGTTTTTTGACACACAGAACCCAACAAAAAAACTGAAAAAAACCCGCTCGCCACACATAGATGGCGCTGCATGTCCAATTTTTCTTTTCTTTTCAATTATCAACAATGACCTTAGGAATATGGTTTCAATTTGTTAGTTAGGTACGTGGACGAACCCAATACAAAGTTGGGTAGCCGCTGGGACATTGGAAAATTCACAGACGAACCTGATGCGAAATCAGGGACCTGCAGGATGCGGACGAACCCGATGTGAAACTAAGGAGCCGCTTAGATGATATAGGTTTCGTAGACGAACCCAATGCGAAATTGAGGAGCCACTAGGTTGGAGAAATCTTTGTTGGACTGCGGTATGTTGTTATATATTTGATGCGAAATCAGAGAATCGCTAGGATAATTAGTAGGCCTCGTAACTTGTATAATTTAATTAATGCATTCCGAGCGGTAAGATTGTATCAAGATTAGGTAAGATTGAATATTATAATAGTCTGATTTGAATGTTGTGTCATAAATGTTGGTGTTGCGATTAAATTGAATATAAGTATACAACAAAAGTATTGTTATCTAAGGTGCACGGCGTTGGCGCACTCCGGGAGGTGGTCGACGACTACCTCCGCGACAGAGAAGTCGTGTTTACAGGCCAGTATAGGCTCGTGCACACGAGGGACGTGCACCGCGGTATTCGGCAGGGGTTGGTCCTCGAGCCGCTCCTGTGGAACCTGGCATTTGACGCGATGCTGCGGGTTGTCCTGTCATTGGATACGGATGTCATCTGTTATGCGCATTTACGCCGGGGGAGGGGGGGATTGCAGGAGGACGAGGCACCAGGCAGTGGCTGCTCTGGACTGCGTGGTCGGGCGAATCCGGAGGATGGGGCTCACTGTGGCCGCCGCAATTACCGAGACGATATGGATGTATGTATAGATATCTTCGTCGAGATCGGGCCTAGTATGAGATATCTGGGCTTGGTCATAGACGTCAGCTGGCGTTTAGTGGAGCACTTCAAGCCCCCCTCCCCCCGTTAGAGAGGACGGCGGCCGCCCTTGCGCGGCTGCTGCCCAATATCGGGGGGACTCAGTTGAAAGTCCGCCGCCTCTATATGGAGGTGGTGTGGTCCATAGTCCTTTATATAGGCCCCTGTGTGGCACCGCTCGCTCAGGGCTAGCCGGCTCAGCCAAGCACTCTTGGAAAGAATGCGGCGCCGGCTGGCTTTGCGGGCCATACGGGGGTACCGCACCATCTCTGCCGAGGTGGCGGGTCTCCTCGCATTAGTTCCACCATTCCATTTGGTGGCGGCGGAGCGGGCGAAGCTATACCACGTCGCCCGCTTGTTCCGCCACACGCCGGGGGTGGATCTCATATGTGGGAAGGAGGAGGAGCTCGTAGCTCGAATACGCCAGGTCCGGACGGACGCGTTCACAGAGTGGTTGCTTCGGAGAGTACCTGCACAGGATGGAGCGGAAGCCGACTGCGCAGTGCCACCACTGCGGCGAAGATTTCGACACGGCTCGGCACACCCTGGACGAGTGCCCAGCCTCGGCCGAACCGCGCCGTGTCCTGAGAGTCGCAGTAGGCAGGTGGGACGTCTCGCTTACGGCCCTGATCCACCACATGGCCAGCAGCAAGGGGTCGAGGATGGCGGTGGCCTCCTTCTGCGAGGTCGTAATGACGCAGAAGGAGGCCGCCGACCACGGCCGGGAGAGAGACCCGCTCTCGGCCAGAAGGGTGTGGGCACGGGGTCGCTTCCTGATCCCGCATGTGCCCTCCCCTCGGTGGTGGGCTATGGGTGGAAGGGCGCGGGGAACACCGCGCCAGTTGGTGCCTCCTGAAGAGGGAGGCGGAGAGGGGTCGGCGCGGAGGGATTCCCAGCGTCGCGCTGTGCTCCCACCAGGGGGGCGGTGGTTTCGTGACTCGGGGTGTGAGCTGACCCCGGTCGCCAGGCGGGGATAGCTTTGGGCTATCTCGCGGGTCGACGGGAGCGCCTCTGGCAATCCCAATAGACCGTACTGCTCTCACAGAGCTACCGGAGCTGTGCCGGCAGTGATGACCCAATGTGAGATCTCACAGAGTCGCCGAAGAGGTGCGGCGACGATGACCAAAAGAAGTGAGAAAGATCGGCAAAGACCGTATCGACCGATTGGCAAAGACCGATCGAGACTAGTACGCAACAAGCGTACCAGTGTAGCGGCTGAAAGGTAACCTTTCAGCTTCGCGCGGGCATGGGCGCGCTGTGGTCTCGGCCACAGTCGCGACTACATGCCCGCGCATTTCTATTTGAGCGAAAAAAGGGATACGCCGCCGGAACATTGCCGGCGGCGAAACAAATCCCTCGGCGAAGCGCGGGCATGAGCGTGTACTGTGGATGTAGCGGCCGCAGTCATGACTACATTTCCGCGCTATTTCTATTTAGGGAGAAAAAGCAACACGCTGCTGGATCCGGCCAGCAGCGTAAAGGGTCCCTCCGCGTAGCTCGGGCATGGGCGTGTACTGTGGTGTTACAGCCGCGGACACGACGGCATGCTCGCGCTATTTCCATTTAAGGGGAAATAGATGCGCCGCTGGAACTTGTCCAGCGGAAGCAGCATACGGCGTGGCGCGGGCATGGGCGAGTTCTGCGGGCATAGCGGCCGCAGACGCGACCAAATGTCCGCGCTATTTCTATTTGAGATTCATTAGGAGGGAGGCTTTCTAGCGCGGGCATAAGCATGAACTGCGGTGTAAACCGCAGAGACGCTCTATGCCCGCGCTTTTTGCTTTAAGGGAAAAGCAAGCACTGTGCTGCTGGTGCGATGGGGAAGAAAGCCTCTCATGGATGCGCGAGCATGAGCATGAACCGTGGCGTTACAACCGCGGGGACGCTGCATGCTCGCGCTTTTTGTTTTTGTTTTTCCGCCGGGGGCCCAGCAAAAATGGCCAAAAACCGCCAAAAACGGGCAAAAATGCCCAAAAACACCAAAATCGGCCCAAAAACGGCCCGAAAACGTCCAAAAATTGTCCGAAAAGTCCCAAAAAGGACGAAATGACGAAAAATCACAAGAAAAGGTGACAAAAAATGCTAAAAAAATGGTGCCAAAAAGGCCCCAAAATGCCGCCAACTGATGTGGCGCCATGCATGAAGCAACACGGCGCCACAAATGATGCACTCGACAACACCTGAAACAGTCGAAACAGCATAGAAGAAAGGTAAATCAGCCGCTACAAACACACAAATGACAAGCAGTACGAGTCGAAAGGGGTATGCCAAGGGATGGGCTCCAGCCCTCGGAGAAGCCCGAGCAAAAGGGACACTTAGTGTCCTAGCTGCGCTTGTGCCTCCACGTGGTCCCGCTGGATGGCAGACTCTCCGGAGTCATGCGAACTGAACGAAGCGCAGTAGAGTGGCGGAGACAACCACTCTAAGACCACGTCTCCCACGTGCCCGCTAGGGCCATGCATCAGCACGCTATGGCAACGCACCGCGGCCGACATCTAAGGTAAATTTGTCGGCCCTTGCGTGAGTGCAGCCACGACAACACCGCGGCCGACATCTAATGTAAATTTGTCGGCCCTTGCGTGAGTGAAGTCGAAAATAACACCGCGGCCGACATCTAAGGTAAATTTGTCGGCCCTTGCGTGAGTGAAGTCGAAAATAACACCGCGGCCGACATCTAAGGTAAATTTGTCGGCCCCTGCATGCGTGTAGCCGACGACAACACCGCGGCCGACATCTAAGGTAAATTTGTCGGCCCCTGCGTGAGTGCAGTCGAAGGCATAGTACCCAACAAGCCCATGCATGGGCACGCGGTACCCGGGTAACCGAGGCACCCAGCAGCAGAGTGGCCGCGGCTCGAACTCTTTCGTGAGTCAGAAGCAAGCACACACCTTCTGACCGAAGCTCGAAGCTCTTGCGGAGCCACCCAAAGCAAGCTGGAAACACCTAGACTGCCCGCTGACGGCCATGAAACCCCACATGGCACGTCAGAAACTCAGTCGAAGCGCATCGCCGCTGACCGAGGCCCGGGACTCCGGCGGAGTCATTAAGTGACCGCGGTTCCGTGCTCCATCGAGAGTCAAGCGGCGACGCAAGTCCGAGTGTAAGACCGGCACTACGGCCCGCCTAGACAAGAGGAAACCTTATGCCCAAACACCTCATCCTAATCCCTACCGAATTACCCAAAGCCGACGCACCGCATCCGCCTCCCCCCGGCGTTTCAGCGGAACGAAAGAAGGAGACAAGCGTCGAAGCAAAACCCGCCGGGACCGGCGCCTCCGAAACCACCATTTCTCTCGAATGGTTGACGAGGCGACGGAACCGAGGGACCTTCCCTGCACTAATACTTCCTCTTCCTTTTCCAGTCGACCCGGTGAACTGAGGGTTATCCAGCCGCAATAATTTTTCAAACATGATGGTCTCCTCAAGTTCAAAACATTCCGGAGGTAAACTAGCACCCCGTTCGGATCTCCGGGCGGGGGCTGGACTGGGGGAGACTAACATGGAAGCGGTGAGAAGATCTCGGCCGGCAGCACATCGCCCGCTAGAGATTCGAGGACAACGTGGGATGCGAGCGGACGCACCACTAGTCGAGACGCGAAACCGCCCGGTGACGCACTCGATGACGGCCGCTGCTCGAGCGAGTCCTCACCACCGCGAACCCGCTCCCGGGCGGGTCCCCTTTCAGTCCGCGCCGACAGTGGTGCGGGCCCAACAAGGCTGCGGTCTTCGTGCCGTCCAAGTCCGCCTGACAAGGTGCGACTCCGTGCAGGGAATCGATGGGAAACAGGCAGGCAAACGCCCCACGAATAGCTCCGCGAATAGACCAGAAACAGCGTGCGAAACCGAGTCCGCGCCCGCGTCGTCGAGGGCCTCTACGCCCGCAATCGTCCCGTCTCCGCCCGCGACCGAAGCCCAAACCCAAACCCACACGACAAACCCGCAAGGAGACAGGCTCTCGGAGCCCGCGAACGCGACAGCGACCATGGGACTTAGGGTAATGCAGCTGAATATGCGACGTTCGGCTGCGGTAACCGGTGAGGTGCGCCAGCTTGTCATCGAAAAGCGACTCGATGTCCTGCTCTTGCAGGAAACATACACGAGTAAGCAAGACACAGGCAGCGCAGTTAGTGGTCTAGGGACCGGGGTGAAGGTAGCGGCTGTGCACTCGCAAACACCGTGGGCTGCAGTAGCCGTGTGCAATCCTCGCCTCGATATACTCCTCGTCTCGCAGCTCAGCAACTCCCACTGTGTTTGTGCGGAAATACTGGCTCCGGCTCCTCATTCTACGCCATATCGTGTTACTTCCAATACGGCGAAGAGATTGAGAAGCACCTCAGGCACCTCGAAACGGTGTTACGTTCCCTGAGGGGGCAGAGACTCTTAGTTTCGTTAGATGCAAACGCCCGGTCGTCACTCTGGGGCCCGCAGAGAACCGACGACAGAGGAGCCCAACTCAAAGCCCTCGTCGCGGCGTTTGACATGAAAGTTGTGCATGACGTTGCCCAGCCACCGACTTACTGGACGCCAAGAGGATCGTCATACATCGACGTTACCTTGGCGTCGCCTTCCATGTCCCAACTCATCCGGGGCTGGAATGTCAGGTGCGACTGGACTACCAGCGACCACAACGCCGTGGACATCAGGGTGCGCCTACCGAAGGTCTCAGCGGCAAGACGGAGTGCCGCGAAAAATCGCTTCGACGTTCGTCGGGCCGATTGGGAACGGTTCGCCGAAAGCATGGCCGATCACTCTCGATCGAGACTGGATGGTCTTACACTGGGGTCTGCGGATGATGTAGAGAGAATGGCAGAGGCGCTCACAGGCATCATCATTGATGCCTGCACCGCAGCCATGCTACGCAAGCGAAGATTTAGAAAGTCCAACCCGTGGTGGACAAGAGAGCTCACGAAGCTCAAGAAGGCCGTATACCGGCAAAGACGTGCCTTCCAGCGGGAAAGAGACGAGCCTGCTCGACTCCAGAAAATGCAAACTTACCGCTCTTCTTTGCGTAAGTACAGAGAGGAGGTGAAGAAGGCGAAGTTAGAGAGTTGGCAAAACTTCGTCAAGTCGCACGGGAACTCGGAACCCTGGGTCATCGTATACAAGCTCCAGGCGAAGAAACTCCGAGTTGAGAGCGTGCTTAGCACGCTCCGGCAGGGAGATAGAAGCACAACAAGTGCAATAGAAACAGCCAGCCTACTGCTGGAAGCGCACGTCCCCGAAGACCGGGAGGAAGAAGACACGCCTGACCAGTGTGTGATTAGGAATGGTGCACGAATCGCATAAAATACCGAAGACGCCTCCTCATTCACCGAGGAGGAAGTCAGAAAAACTGTTTCCACTTTTGGCAACAGGAAAGCACCATGGCCAGACCTCATCGAGGTCTGCGTGCTGAAGGCAACTGTTGCCACAATCCCCGGCCAGCTGGTACGGCTCTTCAACGGGTGCATTTAGTGGGGCGTCTTCCCTTCAGCTTGGAAGGAGGGATCACTTAGAGTCCTGCTGAAGGGAAAAGGAAAAGACGTGAAGGACCCGAAGTCATACAGACCTATATGCCTCCTCTCCGTAGTAGGGAAATTACTCGAAAAACTCCTCAAAAGGAGACTTGACCAGACTGCGATGGCGCCTGGGAAGATCTCCGATCGACAATTCGGCTTCATGCATGGGAGGTCGACGGAGCTCGCAATCGTTGAACTGCGTCGCATGGTTGAGGCCACAGAGCACCGGCATGCGATAGCACTACTGTTCGATATCTCCGGCGCTTTCGACAACGTCTGGTGGCCCCTAGTATTAGATAGCCTCAAAGAGCGAGGCTGCCCGCGGAACGTTTTCGGAGTGATTGCAAGTTACTTCGACGACCGCAGGATAAGCCTAGCAATTGGAACAGAGAGGATCTCCAAGCGCGCCACCAGAGGATGCCCACAGGGTTCTGTCCTCGGACCAGCGTGCTGGAACCTCATGTTCAACGGTCTCCTGAGGCTACTCGAAGCGTCAGTTGAGAATAAATTCATAGCTTACGCGGACGACCTATTGGTACTCGTCACCGGCGACAGTAGGAAAGCCCTAGAGATCGAGGGTCAGCGAGTCGTTGACCAGATCCTAGGCTGGTGTAGGGCTGCGAAACTCGAACTTTCGGCCCGCAAGACGGAGGCGGTAGTCCTCAAGAGCAGCAGCATCGGGCGCCCAAACATAGGAAGGCGAGGAGGCACGCGACCGGATAGGAAACGTAAAGTCCACTTGCAACATAAGGCCGACTTTACGAGTAGACCACCGACCATTCGGATAGGGGAAAACGAGCAGGGAATTAAATTCAAGTCCGTCGTGCGGTACCTTGGCGTCCACTTCGACAAGAACATGGGTGTCCGATCCCATGTTAGATATCTAAGCGACAAGGTCGGGCCGCTCTTCAGGAAATTCGGGAGACTCGCGGAAAGCCGATGGGGACTTAGATTCGGCACGCTCTCCGTGATCTACCGCGGTGTGTTCCTACCAGTGGTGACTTATGCCGCCGCTGGATGGGTTGACCGCTGTGGAGAGCTGGAGATGAGAACACTCAGGAGCGCGCAACGCAGAGCAGTGACCGGTGCCTACAGATTGGCATCGAGCGAGAGCGTGTGCGTGGTGGCCGGAGCGGTCCCGGTCGACATCCTGCTGAGACAGCGCAGGGCCCTCTTCGACACGCGAAGAGGAAAGGACGCCAGGTTCGGGAACATCGTCGTTCGCGCGGGAGACGACGACGCGAGAAAATTGCTGGAGAGCGAGGCGATAAACTTGTGGCAAGCAAGGTGGACTTCTTCCCACCAGGGCCGCACGACATACGCCTTCTTCAGCAGTGTCGAAGAGCGAGTGGCGGCGAAGTGGATGATGCCGAGTCACCACGTAACGCAGGTGCTTACTGGCCATGGTGACTTCCGAGTGCGGCTCTTCGCGTACAAAGTCGCCGACAGTAGCAGCTGCATCTGCGGAGACGAGGAGGACACAGTCGGCCACTTCTTCCTAGAACTTCCACTATTCGACCCGCAGAGAGAAGCTCTGCGGGAAATTATTCCTGCCGGCGAGTGGAGATGGCCAGAGACGGCACATCACTTCGTGGCGTCTCCAGAGGCCTTCTCTCTACTCGCCGACTTCTGTCGCGAGGCCCTTTGGCTAACGGGATACATCGGCTACTGAGAACAGCCGAAAAGGCATGCATGCGGCACGCGCGCAGCGCGCATGCTTGCAGGCGTGCATGCATGAACCGTAGAATAAGACAGATTTCCCGGAGCGTCCACCCGAGCTGTGTCGTAGCGCTCGGGCATGGCACGACAGCCCAGCAACACTTCGCTGGTAACTGGCGTGTCGGACCTCCAATAGATCCCCCACAAAAACTAAATAAAAACTTTGATTTTCAGGATCAGAGTGTGCGTGCGAGCGGCACGCAGCGAGTTCCCCTTCCCGTGGTTCCCCGTGAGCGTGGGCGAATGGGCGAGGAGCCATCCTCTCCCATCCGTCTGCGGCCAAAGAACTCGTCCACCGCATACAACTCGGTGGCACAGCTGGATTTTTCCATCGCCCCTTCTTCTTGGCAGCGAGGCAGCAAAGAGAGTGGATAGGAAATCAACCGTAGCGTATGCCATTCTTGGCGAGGACGCACATCCGAGTCACCCTCGAGGTGGCTGGATTCACACTGAATTACCCCGGTCGCCGCGGGGGGACACCATCCGGGATAAGTCGGTATGGTATGGTGTTGGTCCGTCCCTCCCCTATACGGGGAGGGGGATTCGTGGGGGATTGGGTAGGAAGGGTCGGGGCGTGCTGGATTGCGCCTCCGACGCCCCTTCGTTCCGATGTCGACGCCTTCTTGCCGTGACCGGAGCTGGTTCCTTCGGGACACCGGCTCCGAGCGGGGCATGAAGACTCCGGGAGCTGTGGGTGGACCGAGCTGGGGCTCGGGAAGCCCAATCCGAAGGCTCGGGGGATGGGGACACCGGGCGGGTCCCTCCGAGGTTTTAGTGGGTAGCCCGTCGGGGTAGCCCCACATAACCCCGTCTCCCCCCAGGGAGCCGGGGTATGCGTAACGCATTTCCTCACGAAAAAAAAAAGGTTCAATCTACGACTGTATAGAGCCCAAATTTCACAGTTACAAAATGGTAGTTATATATTATCTTTCTTCCTGTCCAGAAAATCTTGCTGGCTTGCACCCAGCGGTAAAATGCTTTCAATCTTACGTGAAAAAATGAATTTGTTAAAATTATTCATTTTTTTTATAACTTTGACAAAATTACTCAAATAATGTATAAATGTTTTACCAGACGATAGTTGTTCGATTCCTAGCGGAAGCATGCCTCCTCGCACATAATTCATGCGTCCGTCTGCACCATTCGTTAGGCACACGAGGGTTTCAAATTTGTACGCTACGGGCCTCATGGTCCGCACATTCGGCCAGGAAGGGCTGCGGCCCTCCTGAGCAAACACAAAGACCACTCAGGCCAGGCTAATTTACGATACCTAAGAAGTCACGAAGACCGAATAGGCTAAAGCGTGCCCTGTCCTTCGTCACCGGACCCAGGTCAGAGGCAATAAATTTCACTTAGGGTGCATCGTCGAACACGGATTGAAGTGCCATAAAACATCTGCGGGCCACTTGGGCCAAAATACGCGCACTGCTTCAGGGTTCAATAAAACACGTACATTTGGGAAATTCCCAATTCTACTTGAGGCGGAGACTTCCTTCTCCACCAACGAGGAAGACGCATGAAGATCCTCCCACCTCAAGCATTTGCAAATGAAGACATTTCTTCCCCCTTGGATTTGGGGGCCCGGGGTTTGAGCTGACACGGGCCCCCAGGGGAGCACAGCTCCTCGCCGTGATAGGACGGCACCCCCGGGATTAATCTCGGCGTGGGGGTGTCGGTCCGTCCCTTCCCTAGGGGAGGGGGATTCGTGGGGGGTTTGGGTAGGAAGGGTCGGGGCGCGCCGGATCGCGCTTCCGACGACCCTTCCTTCCGGTGGCGGCGTCTTCTTGCCTCGGCCGGGGCTGGTTCCTTCGGGACACCGGCTCCGAGCGGGGCACGAAGACTCCGGGAGCTGTGGGTGGACCGAGCTGGGGCTCGGGAAGCTCAAACCGAAGGCTCCAGGGATGAGGACACAGGGCGGGTCCCTCCGGCCGGGGTCTTATAGTGTAGGCAATGGGGGAGGCTAACCCCCTCCCTCGGGTTGATATGTTAGCTGGGGGGTGTCCTGTTGAATACTCGCGTGATCCAGGCACCTCCCGTGTAGCTTAGGTGGGCGTGAGGTTTTAGTGGGTAGCCCTTCCGGGTATCCCCACATAACCCCGGCTTCCCCCAGGGAGTCGGGGTATGCGTAACGCATTTTCTCACAGAAAAAAAGGATTAAATAAATTGTTAAACAAAAGACCCGATTTATTTTGAACCCACTATACAAGGAATTTTTCAATAGTCATCATCCAAAGGAAAACAACTGTCAGAAACCTGTTTGTTATTCCTTATAGTTTGCAAGTTATAACGCAAAATCGATAAATAGTCGAATTCCAGAGAGATACTTGAATCCCCTTATAGGGAATTCAAGTAGCAAAAATAATTGCGTAATACATACCTACATATGCATTACATATTCCCTAACTTGTATAATTTTATGAATTTCCAGGTTGGAAGTACTCCCTTTGTTAAGGAGTGAGTTTGCAATTTGCGGCGTAGTGCAATGCCATGTAGTATGAAACCCCTAATGTAAGTGGCGATGAACCCTGAGGCGATGCCGGCGGGAAAAATCAATAATGCAAGGGTCAAAACTGCCGAAATCCGATACGGTGTAAGAAGTTGGATTTCCAGTACCAGCGTGTACTAGGGGTTGGCAAGCAATCCCCGACACGTCGTCATCAATCGACTGCAGTATTACAGGGATTAACCACGTAGCCCCTGCAGCATCCAGTGCTACATGTGAAGAGAGGGACCAGCAGCAACGTTCCTCCTTCTCTGGGTAGACCGACTCTGAAACGCCAGGTCCAGGAGGCAGACAGGATGGAGGACGGTAGCCTCCACAAAATGGCAAGAGAGGAGCTACTCCGTCCGGCGGACGAAAGAGGATGAGAGATACCCTCCCCTTCCTCGAACAGTTGGCCATAGACCTGCGCCGATGGTTTTATGTCGAGGAAATTGATCCAAGAAATCCAGAGCCACTGAAATACGGTGACGGAAGCCGTCGCCAAATTGACAAACTTAAAGGGGGTGGTAGTGTATGAGCTGAAGTTCGCTGCTCGCAGCACCAAGGCCGCCGTTCTGGAGCTCGCGAAGAAGGGAGTAGCAATTCCCCCTCCCGCTCCACCGTTGCTACCCCTCGTCGCTGACGTGAACAGTGACCCTCTCCGTCTTGAGAGGCTGGAAGCGGAGAATGCCTCCATGAGGAGTGAGTTGGCCTAGCTCGGAGAGACAGACAGAGCCATCAGGGAGGAGCTGATGGCGAACAGAAGGGGGGAAGTGGTGTCCAGATGTTCCGGGCGAGGTCCAGCCCCTCGGCGGCGGAAGTGGTGGCAAGGCCATATAGTGGCTCACCCTCAGGAGGACGCATCCCCCCACTATAGGGATTATTGAAGAAATTGGACCAGATTATTGACGAGAGACTGGCCCCAATTTACCGTGAGATGTAGTCACTGCGGGCCACGGTATACCGCGTAACCACGCCCCCTTCAGCGCGTGCGACCAGGCCGATAGCAAAGATTGTAGCTGTCCCCATTCTTCGTTCCACCTCTACGGGAGGAAAAGGACAGAAGAAGAAGAAAATGCCGCCGTTGTGAAGGCGGCCACTCCCCCCCCCCCCCGGAGAATGCCAATGACTTATGCGACCCCGCCCACAGCTCCCTCCCTCAAACGAGGTC